>JAOTRR010000038.1:19182933-19204907 GCA_028570945.1 Gogo arcuatus
TTTTGATTAACTTGCGTATTTTTTTTGTGGATGTGTCTATATAATAAAAAGAATACTTCATGGTGGTGCGAAGATATGATGTTTATGTTCTCATTTTGAAAAATATTTCACGACTGAGCGCAGCGAACCACTCAAAGATAAATTTCATATCTTCATGCTTCAAGATAAGCATGTTCACCACTCAAAGATAAACTTCATATCTTCGCGCCACCGTGTAATATCATCTATATATCATGTGCTGACAGCTACTTGTACACACAATTTAAAGTTGCCAATCATGGTGTGTTTACAGGATGTAGGCTATTTTATTGTACTTTAAATTCATCATTTTGAGAAGTCAAATTAATAAAATAATGCAATTATTTTTTTCTATAATTTTAACCTTAAATATAAATGGATGTTTGTATTAAAGGGGACATATTATGAAAAACATTTTCAGTGGGTACATACATATGGGTTTCTGGAGTGCCTACCAACCCACAAACTCTGAAATACGACAACCCAGTCAGTTTCTTTTAGCTGCCTATTTCGGAAAACGTGCATCAACAAGCCATTCAGATTGGGAGCTCATTAGAATAATACCGCCCCCTCATCTGTGTATCTCCACTCATGGCTTGAGAACTGCCTTTGTGAATGAATATTCATGAGGAATGTGCTACCTGATTGGCTGGTGGAAGAGGAGGTGGAGTGAGCAGTGGTGCATTATCATTTAAACTGGCTGTTTTGAACAGGATTGTTTAGACAGGGTGAGAAGGGAGCTGTGGTGCTTTATCCTAGTGGTATTTGGACCAAAGCATGTCACGGACATTTTATTAAGACCTCAGGGAACTGTATCAACTTATGGAAACGGGGTATAATATGTCACCTTTAAATAAGTAATAGTGTTATATTTATGTATTTAATATTGACCTCAAATGGCATTCTGTAGTTTTTTGAGTGTATTTACAGTCCAAAACATGAATTTCAGCATAGCGTATTATGGTTACATCAAACTGTCAGAGAGTGGAGCAGGACTTCATACTACTTCTCACTCGAGTCAATATTGCTCAAGAAAAATGTGCTGAGTATTTTAGAGTCAGTACTAACTTCTCACTATGCGTGTATAACTGAATATGGCTCATAATGTGTAAACAAAGAAAAGAATTGTACACAGATTACTTCAGTCTATACATAGATTAATACAGTTTCTGCGTGCAAAATTACGATTGCATAATGTACATAATGGCCATACCAAAAATAGATTTGTTCTTTAATTTAAATTTGAGTGCTTTGTTCGTGTACGTAAAGTTTTCTAGTTAACCAAACCATTGCCCCTGCAATATGTACCGCATACTTCTCTCTCTGTTTATTTTTGTGTGGGTGGTGTGTGTGTCAACCCTGATGGAAGACTCTTCTGGCTCTGGTTCTTACAGCCTGTGTTAAGGCATGATGTTGTGGTTGTCGGTAAGCCCCCCCGTAGCCCTGTGATGTCTAGGAGGTCCTGTGGATCGCCTGTTAGAGGGCAAAACTATTCAGCATCTCATAGGGTACGAAAACATGTGCACTTTACGGAAATGGATCAATGTCGTGTCTAAACCTACGCAAGTGTTTGTCATTTCAGACCTTATACGTGCTGTATACATGCTCTAATATATCTGTATGTTATCTAAAACTAATGCATTGTCTTGGGTTATTTCTATGCAGCAAATTAATATTTGAAATAATTTTTCTAAGAATGTTGGGCACTGACACTGAATTTTGCTTTCATGCATGATAAAGACTATATCTAGAATTAATTGCCCGTTTCACTATAATTTAAAGTACCAGTGAGTCTATAAAGAAAGTAATATAGCTAATATTTTTAGGCTGAGGTTATTTTACCCATTTTACCAAAGGGGACAATAACAGCACAGTTCAGCAAGTTTAGCAATATTTCCTAAGTAAGGATTACCAGTTCTATTAGACATGCACTTTTTTCTTTTAATAAATTGAGGTTAAAAAAATATTTAAACAGGAGCAAATAAGCAGTTCAGATTGCAACAATATGTGTTTTATCGCGCATGTTGTGTTTGTGTGTATGTAGATTTTGTTGCACGAGCGTCAGGATGGCTGTTTGGTTAGAAGCTGTGAGCTGCTGCAGTCTGCCAGTGTGTGCCCTGGATGTGTCTGCACATTACAAATAGCCTTTAGCTGAGCATGTGAAATGTGCATAAGGGCCTCATTTGCTGTGTAGTGAAATGAACAATGAGTGCAAGTTCTTAGCCTACCTGGGATTGCTTGTAGGAATGTCCAATGATTTTTCCTGTGTACACAGCTTAAGCAAGGTGTTCTCCCCAGAGCTAGACAAGTGGCTCATTCCCCCAAAGCCCAGCCAGACAAGGGGAGTACAGTCCTCATTTTTGGGATCTCAGACACAATTGTGTCTGAGGGTTGATTAGAAAAATCAGTGGATATGTTACCGCAGTCTGGTGCACTGCTTAGAAACAATCCTCAGCCCCTAATGGACCTTGATTTCATGTGTATATGAACTTTCAGTGCTGTTGTTCGTCTGTCTCTGCAAATTAATTTCAATGTGATAGAACGATTCTTTCATTCTGTGTGTTCATATACACATTTAATCCAGGCAGGCATTACTATATGAGTTACCATGAGCTCCCGTGGATACCCTATTATCAGCTGGGCATATATTGTAATTCAGTGAAGTGTGTAACATGCAACATGTTTATATCAGGCCTGTTTTTTTTTCTCTCAGCGTCCAGCACAGGATCATCTGGAAGGTGGTGGAGAACCGTGAGTGTCGTATTATTTCTTACTAATAACAAAGGATCCCCATTGTAAATCTGTACATTTGTTTTTGTTTATTTGTTGTTGTTGTATTTCATTTGCCTGAAGTTGGATTGTGTTGTATCGTTTTAACATTATAATTTCTAAATAATCAATTGTGAAAAATAGATGAGATTGTCCTGTTCCATACTAAATATAACTGTTTGAATATATAAACCACCAGGTTTAAGGCCCTGTATAATTATATGCCACACAACGAGGATGAGCTGGAACTGAAAGAAGGAGACATCGTTGATGTGATGGAGAAATGTGATGATGGCTGGTTTGTGGGTAAGTCTACAGCATGTACACTGCATGCTTCACCACAAGATGGCACTGTTTGCCAAGTAATATCTACTGGTTAGAGAAGCTGCTCTTAAAAGAAATAGAATATTATAGAATAATAGTCTAAATTAGATCTGAATCTGGTCTTCAAACTCTGTTGATTATTTCCTTCCAAGAAGATCACTTCACACATTACTTTGTAATGTTTTCAGGAACGTCCAGGAGGAGCAAGTGTTTTGGAACCTTCCCCGGAAACTATGTGAAGAGGCTCTAAGCTGAGCTTCTCTCTGTGTTCTTCTATACTCATCTGATGATATGAAGCCACAGAGAGTAGATGGAGAATGTCACCTGTTTGTCAGCTTCATTATGTTATCATCAGCCCAATAGTGCATGAGAAAGTGTGTGGAAACTGGTCTCATTGGTTTTGGAGTGGATTATTTCACCTTCTACATTAGCTGAAGGACTGGAATCCCTCAATTCGCAAGCAAGTATATAGAAACATGGAATTGCATCAAAGACTTCAAAAGATGGCTTTTTTGATTTGCCTATATTTTTAACATTATTTTTCATTAAAGAAAATCGGCATGCCTGCCTTTTAGTAAAGTTGATGAATTTCAAAAGAAAGAATTAACAAAGTGCCCTATTTATCTTTATTTATTGAGAGGCATATATATTTTTCTTGGTTTGGGGTACATTGGAAGGTTTAGAGAATAGATTAGGAATGTTCTGTTGTTTTGGAGACAAGGTCGTGGCCCTGATAATCTGAACCTGCACTCTGATCTAATCTACATCTGAGTAGGATACTTCACTACTTTTGGCACATGCACAAACAATGTGATTCAGAATAAACACCCTCTGATTTTCTATGGTTTCTGTCCCTCTAGACATTCCTATAAATATCTAAAGGATTTTCTAAATGCTTATGGTATTTTTAGGTCAGAGAATGTCATGTTTTATACAATGCAAAAGTCATTAACATTGATTTTGGAGAGTGTGCTCTGCATAGCTGAAGTTTATGCATTGTAATGGTATAATTTAATTGAACCGCAATATTGTCTACTGCCTAATACTAATATTTAATGTCATATGATAATGCACACTGTAATCTGTTATTTATAATTCAACATGATATAGCTTGTATGTAATATGGCCATTTTAATATGTATGAATCTGAGTGAAAAGTGTATTTTTAAAAAAAAGAAATCTATTATTCTTATTCATTAGACAGAAGTGTTATTCGCTTTCAGAATTATAAATTATATATTTTGTTACATTTTAATCTTCAACATGTGTTTTGTTCAGGATTTAAGAAACAATTAATTTTGCCACCCCCTGCCTTTTTTCTCCCCGGTTTGCTCTTGTCAAATCCTACCCACAAGATAAACCTCCCCTATTACATGACAGATACTAAGGCAGGTGGAGCAAATCCGTGCTTCCTCAGAGACACGTGAAGCCTCTGCATCTTTTCAAAATGCTACGCATTGAGCGTCACAGGGCAGCTTAGCACACTTGGCTGAAAGTGCTATCTAACCTTTTATACATACATGAGCTCACAGGTGTCCATGATTGCGTAGTGTTGCTTTGATTGACAGGAGAGGGACAGTAACGTCATCTCTCCCACCTTGAGAGTATGGCCAATTTTAATCTCTTGACTCCCAGCCATGGATGGCTGTGGCATCCTAGGGATTTGAGTGCTCAATCTCCTGACGATAGGCAAATGCTTTCCTGTTGCACCACTCGGGAGCCCCCCAAACCTTATGGTTCAACTCAAGCACAAAAATCATCCAAAAAGCATCTGCATTATTGGGAGTGTTACTTTTATTTGAGGCATTATATTTTTTGCAGACTTATCTGTGTTGCCATAGTTTGGTTTACCACCTTTGTCCAATTTCACATTAATTCATAAAGGATAATGATCAGTGTAAGACTCTTCTCAAATTCTATGTAAAAATCTTAAAATGTGTTCATTGACCTCTGCCATAATAATGACACTGTTCTACTGTGGAGAGGAAGATACTTAGCACTAAATGGAGCAATAGCTTCATTATCACTTACCTCAACTAGTATTAAAGTTACCCAATAACCACTGCAGTGCTTTGTGTTGGTGTCGAGTTACATGAGAACTGTGTGCTTATTTAAACTAGATCCCTAGTCTTCCATCTATTAGTAGCAGATCTAGAAAAATGAGGTAAAGTTGCTGTTATAGTGCACTCGTTGAATATAAATCTACCAATGTCCTTTATCCAATTCAGTGTAGAATGTAACACAAAACTGTCTGTCCGAGTGTTAACTGTGCAAAAGATGGAAATTTATAGAAGAGTTTTTCTCACGCAGTTAATATGACACTAGACAGACTGTGTGGCATAAAGATTTAAATCAAAACAGATGAAACAAATCAATGTGATTTAATTACGTGGACTATCATCTTAAATTTTGTCTTACTAATACTGTTTAACTGGACACTTAACTGATTAAAGGTGCAGTATTTTTGCATACTGTGTTTATCTGATGCTGAGTAAATTAAATAAATTACTGGTGTAATTAGATAGTACCACTTCACAGTGTTGAGATGTCAAATATGTACACTACAGGCCAAACATTTGAAAGCAACACCAGCAATGTAACACAATTCTTTTTAAGGGATAGCAAAGTAAAAATGTATCTATTAGCTTAGATCAAAAGGGTTGGCTGAATGCCTGCAGCATTTAAATGGTTTTAAATACATCAAAAATATGCTCCTTTTGCTCCAGAGATGACTCCAGAGATCCTTTTATGAAGTTTTATTGTGTATGTTGTTGGTATAACGTTCCAACCCTTTGTAAGTCCTCCAAAAAATAAATAAATAAATAAACAAAAAATCATTTTTTTACATTTTTCTCACTGAACAGTTGATCTGGTGAGAGATACAATTAACATTTGTAGTATACCTTAGTATACTAAATGTCATATTGTGTTGGTTAAGAATTTATTTTAAAAAATTCACAGCTTGTTTCCACACTTTTGGCCTGTAGTATATATGTGTGTATGTATATACTGTACTAAATATCACAGTGTCTTCCCATCTGTGTACAGTATATGCAGACTTCCACCAGGACATCGTCTCTAATAAGCAATCTGTTAAACCCAAGGCCAATGTTTATTTTTATATTTCTTTCTTGTTTCTCTCTGTGGAACTGTACGTTTAATAAATAGTCGCTAATCTATTATTTTCTCAATGTGATTTCTTCACTTACAGCTTGACCTCATGAACAGCACTACTGGTGTTTTGGGGAAGGAAGACCTTCAGTAACTCTGCAATTCCTACGTGAACTTAGAATTACAGCTTAATTTAAAATCACAGCCCAAATGTTTTTATCTGCTCAGGATGACTACACAGTGCTGATAATAAGGGAATGTCTAGACAGAACCACTTCAGGTGCAATCCTTTATCCAGATTGAACAAATTAAAATCTTCTAATATGTACATATGTATTTTTTTTAATTAGAGCTGCAGTCATGCATTACCAGTGTCTGGTAGTGTTGAGCAGTGCATTAAGCCCTGGCTATTAATATCCTCACTCCTTCCTATAGTTGTCCACTCACCACCATGGCAACCCCATAAACAGAGAGTTGTGGGGAACAGCCTGGGTTTCCTCTTGCTGAGAAAGAATCAGAGGCATCTGTTGGCCTGATGGGATGCCAAAGCTTATATCCACACTTGGAGCTTTTTTACTGTAGGCTTTTTAATATGAAGCAAATCCTACCAGCATTCTATTAATCATTCACTGATGATAGCTGAGAAGTGAGCTCTAGCTCAGGCACATTGCTGTATTAAACCCACTGAAGTTAATACAGCTGAACGAAAGCATATGCAACAATTTTAGAGAGGGGAGGCACATAATTAGGCATGGAGGCCACTGATCTGAGAACAAGCGGACATTTAGGCTTAGCAGCTATTTTACCTAGCAAGAAAAATAACAAACTCAGCTCAGCTTTTTAAAGTTACTTTTCATGTACTTTCTTGTGAATCATAATGAAACCGCATACAGTTTTCACAGTAATGGCTTACCAGGTTTCCTCTCTATTTGGTCTTTAAATAGCCTTCATAAATTATCACCTCTACGTTTACAAACCAACTTTAAACATTTTAAAACCAAGAATGTTAGTTCCACATAGCATATTAGGCAAGCGAGAGCAGGGTAAAGCGCTACATCTCACTCTCACATGTGGGTTAGCTAAACTGTTCATAAGAGTTAGCCAACCATTCAGTCAGTGAGCGCTGCCTGTACCAGTGTCATCTCACAAGAGAACATCCATCTGGCTAGCCTGTCTCCACAGTAGCCTGAGCCAGCTTGCTACCACAATATAAAAGAAAAGCATGTTTGATGGAGTGCATCTGTCTAAACCCTTGAATACTCCATGGGATTTAGCTAAAGTGTTGGAGGTACTTGAACATTTAGATGCTTTTGCTGAAAATGGTTCTGTTGCTGGCACTGGACTCAGCAGAGTGTGTTAGCAACATCCATGCTTTATCAGTAAGCATAGTGTGTATGCAATTTCTGCAGGACAGTGCTAAGGTTTTACTGAAATGCAATCCTGCATTGATAAAACTAAAGTTATTAGTATACTGCTGATCTCATCAGCTCTTCATATCCTGGGTTGTGCTTCACGAAAGAGCACAAAGTATTATGGAAGTTGTTGTTTTGGCCTATTGCTACACAGGGAGGCAGCTTCCCACATGCGTGCATGGGGCAATGGCCATGTCCTGGGCTTTGTTTGGGGGAATATAGATAGAGAACATTTGCATTACAGTGAGCTGGTCACCTGTGCTGCACACCTATGTGAGTTTTTATAAACTTGATGTGAATAAGCCCACATTTGCACACACTGTCTTTAGTGTGGGCTCACAAACAAACATATCAGTTTGATCTGCTATACTTGGCATCAGCCTTCGAGATAAGCCTGTACAGCAATTCAGTGGTCACAATATCTCATGGCAAGATGCTAAATTGAATGTTTCAAAGAAAACTTTGCATTATAACACTAAACCCTCGTTTAACCCTTCTCACACAATTGTCTAGAATGTCTTTGTATGCTGTAGAACGTATTTCCTTCCACTGGAACTAAGAGGCTCAAATCTGTTCCAGCATGACAATGTGCAAAAAAGGAGGTCCATGAAGACATGGTTTGCCAAGGTTGAGGTGAAAGAACTCAAATGGCCTGCACAGAGCCCTGACCTCAACCCCTTTGAATACCTTTGGGATGAATTGGGGCTCCAACTGAGGACCAGGCCTTCTTGCTCACCAACCAACCGCCTTATTGTTGTATTGCTTCTGGAGGACACTACAAGAGGGTGTACCCCATATTGAGATATGTTACTCATGCCACGAGAGAACTAAGGTTACCATTGTTGGCCTATGGTAAGTTTCCACTTGCAAGTTCAACACACTACTTCCTATTCATCAGCAGAGCACTCTGCCAGATCCTCATGGTGAAATTTGTCTAGTTGTTCTCTGGGAAAATATTAATTCATCATAAACAAATCCATGTCAGTGGGAGCTGGTGGCAGAAATGTTTATAATATCTAAAAATGTTCTCAAAACCACTAGAAACCTGATAGGTTGAATCAAAAGTTCTAGAACCATAATGATTGCTCTGTTACTATCACAAAATAACACCAAGAACATTTTACATACTGAGGAATATAATTGTTTCTTTAGCACCTTATGGAATTGATGTTTTTTTTTAAAAACATATTTATCAGGGAAATAAAACTCCTTTTCCTAGTTCAGCATCATCCTTTCTCACCAGAGAGAGAGAGACTCTAGTTCAGTACTGTAGCCTGAAGGCTCAACCAAATAAGGAGTTGTTCAAGTCTGAAATGCAATCAAGGAGAACTCTCTTCATAAACAGAGCAGCCACCCTTTAACATTTCACATGCAGTAAAGATGGCCCTCGTTTGTCATAAAGTATAGAGTGAATCTTGGTTTATTTTGTTGAAACTTGTGTTTCAGTTGGTGAGCATAAGATAAATCAGCTCCAGGGACCTTTTCCTGAATAATGTCTCAAACAGATTAGACACACAAGGATGTATTAAGATGAATGGTGAGTTAGAGGTCTTATGTGGTTGCTCCAGGAGGGAAACATGTAAGATCATGCAGGAATGACAAATAGGTAAAAAATGTCAGCATTGATCTCGGGTGCCATGTGATACCTGCATACTGTTACTGTGGCATGCAGCCTTTGAAAGTGGAGCTTATGATTGATTCACTCCAGGTGATCCATCTCTTGCCAGTTCTGAATCAGAATCAGGGTCAGAGCAGTTTCAGTGGTTTCCTCATTTCTGACACATTCAAGCTTGCATTGAATACCTGAGATGGCAAGCTGATGTGTTTGCTTGATCTTCTTTGTAGGCCAAGTCTCTGACACATGGCATATCTTTGAGTTGGTGAGTGATGTATGAGTGATGGTCCTGACAGGTCTACACAGATGTCAGAGAGGAAGAGGAGAAAACTCTTGAGTAGACAGCTAGAGTGGCATATAGAGTGAAATGTAGAGTAGGAGAGTGAGTGGATGAGTAGCAAGGTAAATTGAGAGAGAGAGAGAGAGAGAGAGAGAGAGAGAGAGAGAGAGAGAACATGCTGTAGTGCACTACCTCAGACCTTCAGTTTGCTGCATGATCTCACTCTGAGAGGTGGGGCATCCTGGCATCCACCTCTCTGACTGACACATAAAAGGGATTTAGGCACGGACACTGACTGCCAATCAGTGCTGTTGTGTCTAGATACAGAGGAACAGCTGATTCTTGCAGTCGTACAGCTGCTGCTCTGACTACCCTGTCCATGGGTGAAGAGTGAAAGACAGGAACAAAAAGAGGAACAAGAGAACAAGCAGAACAAAACAGAGACATGCCGCAGAACGTGTTGCTGGAAGGGCCTGCCCCATGGGGATTTCGACTGTGTGGTGGCAAAGATTTCAACCAACCTCTAACCATCACCAGGGTGAGTGATAATAAGCGGGCACTTTGCTACAATCTGGGCTTCATTACACACTCCAGCAGGGGTTGAGAGGCTTACAGAGATAGGAATGCCTTAGATGTGCTGGGCAGGAGAGGCACAGGCAGGAGAAACCTGTGGGTTGAACTGCAAAACAATACATCTTTTCTCTCTACGTTCTGGACAAGACACAACTGACAATTGTGAAGCCAAAGGGCTGGAATACATATGGAGTATGTAGATCTGAACCAGATGAAGCGTGAGTGTATATATTTATGTAGCACAGTATATATACACTATTTGCACTGTTTAATGTGATCCACACCATCGACATTGTTTTATGGATCAAATGAATTTGCAATCTTACACTCACAAAGTCTTTCTGTCAAAAAAAAAAAGAGGATCGAGTGATGTCTGTGGCATTGCAATATTTCACATTAGGGGAGTGATAAAATGCAATATGGTGGTATAAGAAAATCTAAAATAGTAACACAACATAAAGATAATGTCATAAAGTAAATGCAGTTTTGGATTATATTGAAATCTACCATGTGAAAATCTACTAGCAGTTTCATCAGCCAATTGTCAATTGACATCATGCTCTTTGAACAAACAAAGTTATAAGCATAAGTTATAACTTTTTAAATGATTTTAAGCCATCTGTGTTTTACATATGATACAGTATAAATCCTATGTTTTTTTAGATTTCAGCTGATGAATCAGTCACTGATGGCTCCACGTTTTTATGGATATCAGCTTGTCTGGCTGATTTTCATAACATTCATTGCCCTGGAAATGCATGGATTGTCTACCCTTATGGTACTGCTAAATATAGGGTAGGATTATACTGTCACTAAACCAGACTAATGTTCTCTCTCTCTCTCTCTCGCTCTCTCTCTCGCCTTGTGAGGACCTTCCATTGAGACCATTATTACTGTAGCTAATTAATGAATTATTAATGTGCCTATACCTAAACCTAACCTGGCTGATTAGTTTTTGTCATTTTTTTTTCTCAATAACATCCACAAGGTCAAAACTGTCAGATATTCTTGTCATATGCTTGTGGACATATTTGGTCCTCACCAAGATATACAACGTAAAATCATGCCCCCTCCCCAACTCCCCTACCCCCCATCAACACCCCCACATGCAAACACACACACACACACACACACACACACACACACATGTCCACAATTTGACTCCAGAGGACTTCTCCACACCTGTTGCCCAGTGATTTGCTGGTCGCTCAATCCCAACAGCTCCTTAGCCATCTGCTGAAGTTGGAAAGTTATGAACGGTGGAAGGTTAACTAAAAACTGACAACTGGTGAAAAAAAACTGACAACTTTATCCTGTTTGTTCAATTGAGGAATTTCGAGTTATTCTTGAGTAACTGCTTGATGCTCTGAATCTGTATAACTGACCGTAAAAACCTTGCTATACTGTGTAATCTTTCTTGACAGCAATTGACAGAAAGTTGCTGTTATTCAATGTAGTATGAAAAGATGTTACATTCACCTTGTCTCACTTTAAGTTGAATCATTCTGATTATTATTGTAACACAAAATTGGGTAATGTTGCTACGGGGTATCAATACTGACATTGGGTATCTGCAGTAAGTGGTAAAATGTGCATGCTGTTCCTTCCACTGCTATGTAACTCTGATGGACTATTTTACTAAGTGGAAGGTAATAAACAGCAAAACAATATTTTTAAAAATCTTTTTTTAAATTTTGTTTAAACTGGCTTTACATCAGGGTCCTGCTCATACTGGCCATGGGTTACTTTATTATATCCCTATTTTAGTAGCATCCCTGAACTGCTCCCTTATTCAATAATCAGACAGGTGCTAACTTACCATAACAAATGATGAAATTCTGTGTAGATTTGGCAACACTTTTTATGATTGTTTGAGGCAGTGTAAGCCTGTGTTCAGGATGATAAAGCTTTATGCTTGGAAATAGCTGCAGTTGAGACATAGCTCAGACTCATTCTGTTAAAACTCTCATCTCGGGTGACAGCTGGTGATTTTGTACCTCCTACACAATGCACCATTCATAGGCTTTGATAGACTTACAGTGTATGAAATTTGACTGTATAATGAATAGTATAATGAAAAGTGACTGAGGCAGCAAGAGACCTGGTTTTCATTCATTCACTTTGTCCAAGTTTATTTGAGTTCCACTGTGCTTGAATTATGGCTAGGGAATACTAATTATAGGTCTCTGATTAAATCATAAATTATAAGCAATGAACAGTGGTCCAGTTTATAAGCAATGAACAGTGGTCCAGTTGTGACATTTCACATAAATTGCATCTAATGAAAAACAAACAAACTTAAATTGCATCAGAATGGTTTAAATGTATCTAATTTAGAGAAAAATCTGCAGATAACCATAAGATTCTATTATGTAATAGAATAATACAGTCTGATTCTGTCTGTGTTTGGTTGGCCAGATGCTTTCAGCACACACATTTAGTGATATCATTCTTTCAGTCTAATGCTTTTTCTTGCAGAATTTACTTACAGTCAAGTGGAAGATCAGATTCAAAGTAAACAGTATTTAGAAGGATTATGATGCGAGTTAGTTGTGAGAACTGTAAGCAGCTGACAACATAATCGTAGATATAATACTATAATACAAATGAAAGGCTAATTTACACAGTTGTGGTGCTTCTTTCCACAAAATAGACCAAATAGAAAACTGGATACATGAGTGTTTGTTTTTTTTTTTTTTTTAAACCTTGATGCCTGTGTGATGACATCATGGCAACCTTCAGCTGTGAGTAGGCTGCTATGTTTCTGCTGGTTTCTTCCAGTATCAACCTACATAAATGAAATAAATTGCAAGGAAAGAAAATAAACGTTCATGACAACCATGAGTCCATGACAAAATCCTTTTCCTTTTTTCCCTGTTGTAATATCACACAATGGCATGATTTAAAATGCAGCATGTTCAAACATGTATCTCTTGCTCTGGACCCTTATGTTGTATTTCCCTCACCTTTAAGTCTGAATTCTGAACACAGACAACAGGTGGTCTCTCCAATGGGCTCATGTGTTTTTCTATGATATTTACAGTCCAGCCTTGCTAGCAGCTGCTCTGTATCCTCATTTACATCTGAGAAATCTGTGTTGGTCATTTGCTAGAGTGGTGTCATGGGACCAATCTGATTTTCTTTGTTTGTTCTAAAGTGCTGTTGGTGTACACTTCTACAGCAATTATCTGCCATTTTGGCTATAGCACAATAGTACCAGGTGTTTGCAATAAAGCGGGTGTGTAACAGTACAGCGTTCAGACAACATCCTACTTCTAATACAACAAAGGCTCTGCTTATCACAGCCTGTCTCATCAAAATCTCTGGTCTGGTGAGCAGATGATGGTCATTTGTAACTTGGGCAATACTATAACAGAGAATTCAACATGTTGTGAGTGAACATGTTAAATACACAAGCATGTGTATCACCCTGTTGTACTCAATGCTATCTTCAGCTAATAAATCAGGAGGTCAAAATATGTGTAAGGCATTAACACCAACAACGAAAAACTAAACCCTGTCGTCTTTAATAGTTGCCATGGCATGATTTAAATCCCTCTTAGGAGAGGCACAGAGCTGAAAAAATGATGGGGAGTAGGATCTTATCAGTCCAGATTAGTCACAGCCTCAGGTAGAAGACTAACACATCAGGCAAATGAGATAAATGTCTGCAGGGTGAGAAAAATACCTGGGAAATGAGCTGGTCAGGGAGAAGAAGAGTGAAGGATGAGACAAGTAAGGAATGATGTCAGGATCCAATAATGAAGCAGAGACAGATCTACTGGAGTGCAGTGAATGCCACAGGGGTTAGATCAGTGAGCCACCAATGGGCCGAGCTTTAGCCCCTCAGCGGGTGATACTACACTTCAATTGACACATGCACTTCACTATTTATAGACAACTTTCTGTATGGACGAGGCAAGAGATAACTTTAAAGTATCATTCTGTTTATGAGTTGCTTCATAGAAACACAGCATAATTATGGCTTTTCCCAATATTTTATGACCTGTATGACCATTGTGTAGCTTTACAACATTTAAGCACACCAGTAAACACTGATTTTAGGTGACTCCTGGCAGTAAGGCCTCGCTGGTCAACCTGTGCCCGGGGGATGTCATCCTGGCTATTGACGGAGTCCCAACAGAGGGAATGACTCATGCTGATGCCCAGAACAAGATAAAAGAATCTACTAATCAGCTGTGCCTCAAAATAGAGAGGTGAGGATGATGAAGGCATTACATCATTAAAGACTTAAGGTTGTTTTTGAAGATGCCATTATCACTTGGATTCAGAGCTAAACTACAGGTTTGTGTCAGGTTACAATCTGTATCTTTCCTGTCATTATTCCACATCTGTTTTATTGCATCATGTACTAAAAGATAAGAAAAGTAAGAAAAGATGATGATGGCTAATGTGTGATGGTACAGCCAGGGCTTGTTAGATATAATAAAGGCCTTGTTGCGCTTTTGATGTTTGCTGATACAAGTTATAACCTGGATGCTATTAAATTCCTTCCATAACCTCTTCCATATTGTTTCATGTGGCACATTTTTTTTTATCAGACTGTGTGTCTTGCAGGCCGGAAACCAAACTCTGGTCACCACAAATCATAGAGGAGGGCAAAGCACACCCATTCAAAGTCAACCTGGAAGCAGAGCAACAAGTAAGAAAGCAGCAAAGAGCCACATGTGCAACCATGCTGTTCTGCTTTCACATAATTTAACTGAGGCTTCTCTGTGTATTTTGTCTGGAATGCTTAAGTGCATGAGAAATATGAAAGAGATTGATTGCCATCGCTCTGGTTTATTTAATGGAAGGGAACACTTGTTGATTTACAAGCAGTGTAGTCTTACTCTTGGCTAATAGGACCCACAATAAAATCTTAACTGCCTTGATATTTCCTTCAATCATGGCTAACAATCAGCTTCTAGGCAGATCCAGACTTGTGTTGTGCACGCATGCTTTTTCAATCAGTTTTTTTTTATAACCACAAATTTTCTATAATTTCCACATTTTTATCACCTCTAAGCAAATCCTGACTCTGACCATTTTTTCATCTTTTTGTCATTTCCCCTTCAATTTATATGGAAATTGTTTCATGACTAAATCATAAATTAGGTCATTAGGAACTAGTGACAAAAATGAGACTTTTAAAAGTGAACAGTTTGTCTTTTGGGCCGTCAAAGCTGCACCAGTAAGAATGCCCACCTCAGACTAATGGAATCCAGACATGGACCATTGTGTGTTGTTAGCAGCATATAAAACATTCATGGACCATACAAATAACATTTAGAATTTCAGTCTAGTTTACAGCTATGGCTAACTTAATGTTAGAGATTACAGTCATGGTGAAAAAGAAACTACACCCTCTTTTAGTTCTATGTTTTTATTTATCAGGGCCCGAGTAATGATTGTGTGGTCCTCACCATCTTCTATAAACAAACAAATACCTTTTTTAATTTTTATTTATTTATTTTTATTTTATTTCTTATTTTTAATTTTTTTTTTTTGCCAAACATGGTGCTGTGCATGATGACCAACCGCTTATATCTCTGTCTCATCAGACCAAAGAATATTGTTCCAGAACTTCTGTGGTTTGTTCAGATGCAATTTTGCAAATCTAAATCATGTTTTCATATTCTTTTTTGGAGAGAAAAGTTTTTTTTTAATTCTAGTCACCCCTCCATGAAAGACATAGCTGTTAGGTCTTTTTCTGTGCTGTCATGGACATAAACATTTAATGTGCTTGCAGGGGCCTGTAGGTCACATGTTGTAGCTCTTGATTTTTTCTTTATATTTTTGAGCATTAAACAGTCTGACCTTGGACTAAATTTGCTGGGATCACCCACTCCTTGGAAAATTGACAACTGTCTTGAAGGCTTTCCATTTGTAAACAATCCTTCTTACTGTAGAATGGTGAATTTCAAATTGTTTGGAGATGGCCTTATAACCCTCTTCAGATTGATGAGCAGCAACAATTGCTTCTCTGAGGTCATGACTGATGTTCTTTCTTCTTGGCATGATGTAGACACACACCTGCTCCAGAACACCAAAGTGCCAAAAGTTCTGCTTTTATAGAGGTAGTCACACTTCTTGATGATTATTGTGCATTTCAATAATAACAGTTGACTGCTAATTACTCTCTTAATGATTGTTGAAGTAGGAAGGGTGTACTTATTTTTCCCACCTGGTTTCTGAATGGCTTGCTTGAAGATGGCTGGGATTGGTTCCAGCTTCCCTCATGACCCTGATAGATAAGCGGTATACATAATGGATGAATGGCTGGATGGTTTCTGAATGTTGGTTTACTTTTTGGGGAAAAATAACTACATTTTGAAATCTGTTGTGTTTTTGTCACCTGAGGTTATTTGTTTGTTTATATAAGTTGTTGAGGGCCACACCATTATTTAGACCCTGATAAATAAAAACAGGAGGGTGTACTTTTTTCCCCATGACTGTATTTCTTGCAGCTATAAGACTGTTCACTAGTACTGTTTGTAGTCTGTTATAAGCTTTGCAACTGTTTCCACTCATCAGAGAGAAATCAGATGAACTAGTTGGTAGATAATAATAATAATCTAAACTTCACTAACAATGTTATAATTTTATTTGACTAGATTTTGCGACAATATGTGTTTTTACTAAAATGATTAAATATAACTAAACATGATTTATTCTGACTAAAACTAAATAATAACAAACTGTAACATTCACAAATATTTGCTGATTGCATATACATCATCATTTCTAAGACATATAAGTGGTGGACAGATTAAGAGCAACAAAAAGAGAATAAAAGGTAGGACAACACAGTGCATAGCATAGCCACCTTATACTGTAGCTCCAGTGTCTATCATGCCAGTAGGCAAACTGGTTATGCTAAACTGTCCCAAGATGTAAATGAGTGTGTGAATAGTGCCCTGGGATTGACCCATTGGCTTCAGAACCACCAGGACTCTGATCAGGATAAAACGGTTACTGAAGATAAATAAAGGAATGATTGATTGATTGATTGATTGATTGAATGAATGAATAAGAGGTGTGTGGGCAGAATGAATGACATATGATGGGAGAAATATCAGATCTGAAGTAGTTGTTATTCTACATGTAGCTTAAAATGCAAAACATGATCATGAATAGCAGCATAAATTAAAAATGATAAAAGGAAACTGTGCACTGTGTTGTGATTTTGCCTCAAAAATGTATGGTCCGTGTAATGCTTCAGCATGCAGTGTGTGTATGTGTCCAAACGTACAGGAGTTTAAGCCAATAGGCACAGGCCATAACAGAAGAGCACAGCCATTTGTGGCTGCTGCCAACCTGGATGACAAAAGGCAGGTGGTGAGCTCTTCTTACAACAGTCCCATAGGCCTCTACTCTGAGGGCAACATCCAGGACGCCCTGCATGGACAAATCCGTGGCCTGGTGCATGACAGGCCCAATGGGTGAGTGACAGTCTGAATATCAGCAGCTATAGAAAGAGCCTCACTAGTCTCTCTTCATCCTGGAGTAACCTGCTTGAACTCTAACACGTGTCTGTGATATAACACGTCTTCTGTTGGGCCAGAAGTTCTCATAGGTCCTGCCAGGTAGCTGAGGTCCTTCCAATCCAGGTTGATGGCAAATAAGCATTTCAGGGTGCATCAAATTTATGCTGTTTGGATTGGAGAGAGGAAAATGAGACTAGAAAAAGGAACTAAATTATCCTATTTCACACCAAAGGTATAGTTTTTGTTTACCTAGGTAGTTTCAACTGAGTTTGCTTAGTCCATCAATAGACCAGATGTCTTTAGGTAAGAACTGTCAGACCTAGGAGGACTTCTGCTCTCTTCCTGTTGACCTCTAACTGGCTCTCTAAACTCTCCTTCCTCCCTTGTTATGTGTTGCAGGACCTTGGCTATTTTGAACACCAGTTTAATGTCAGGCCAAAGCCCTTCACACCTGGGGGTCAAAGCAGGTTATTAGACTATTACTAGATTACAACATTCTCCTGTTTGGGTAATGAGAAACAGTATAATATTCAAACCTTCAGTTCAACTGTAATCCAAGGCAATCTGTCAAATACAAACATTGTATTATGTTGAGCAACATATTTTCCTGTAGAAGTTAAAGTTTTCATTTGGACTTTTCTAACCTTTTTTTTCATTATCTCCTGCCCTTTTGGTTCTTCTCCTTCCTGTGCTCCTTGCTGTCCCTTTCACCAACATTATTTCTACCATGGCTTTCTATAACCCCAACTGTTCAACTTCAGAGATAACACATCTCAGAGGGTGATGTCGAATGTAGTTCAGGGGACTGCACCAGTTACTAATCGCAGTCAGACTGAAGCCCTGGCTCGTTCCACTCAGTATAATTCCCCCATTAACATGTACTCAGATGCCAGTCTATCAGAAGCTCTACAGCACATTCAGTTATCTGCTGTAGCTGATAAACCAGCAACAAGGTAACTCATGTTTGTTTAAACTTCCCATTACCTGAAATTAACCAACTCACACATCTACAATAAACACCATATTAATAAATATGACATGATATGCCTTTTTGTACTATAATGATGTGTTTTAGGACACTAACAAGTTTATAGTTAGTACTGTTTAGGACACATATTTCTGATGTAGCTTATACTGCAGATGTCAACTCTACATGGAACATTAGTGTGCTTTTGTCCTATTTTTGCTCTCAGCAGAAAACCCCTGACAACCATTGAGGACTCTGATGTGTACCGAATGTTGCAGGAAGATCATGAAACTCCTCATAAGCCTCGCCAATCTGGCTCCTTCAAGGCTTTGCAGGACTACATAGAGAGTGATGGTCAGTTACCAGAACACGTATGAATGATACAAAATGGAGCACCTATAGTCTCTTTTTGCTATTTCATCTATAGCATACACTTAATTAAATGGTACAGCAGGGTGGCACAGTGCATAGCATTGCTGCTTCACAGCTCCAGGGTTCCTGGTTCAATCCTGAGCTTGGGTTACTATCTGTGTATGGCTTTGCATGTCTGTGTCCATTTCCTCCCACTGTCCAAAAACATGCCAGTAGGTGGATTGGCTACATGAAATTACATGTAGATTCCTGCCTCTTGCCCAGTTTTCAGGCTCCACCATACCAGGATAAAGCAGTTACTGAAAATGAATGAACTAAATGTTGAGTACAACCTGACTGTGGCAGCGATTTTCATATTTTAAAAGACTTATCTGAGAACATGTCATTTATAACAACTAATGCCGGCCTTACACCAAATGACTTTTCAAGCGATTTAACTGTCGGAGACAAATTTTCAAGGTCGGCATAAAATCATGAAAGTTTTGCTAGAGTTGGGGCGTGCTCCTGTCATCTCGATTGTTTGGTGTAAGGTGATCAGGATAGCTGTCTTAAGTCAGTATTTTTCTCATCTTGATGTTCTGATAAAATCAGCCGTGTTTAATATTATCTTAAGTCTTGGCTCATGCAAATAGTAACACTGCAAGATCCCCCATCTTTGCAAAATCATAGATAATTGCTTGAAAAGTCATTCGGTGTAAGACCAGTATAAAAGTGTCATTAGTCACTTAGACTCAGTCAGTTAGAGTTGTCTTTAGATGTGAGAGGGTGTCAGACTTTAGTCTTTTAAAAGTCTTTTCAGAGTCTTTCAAAGTCTTCTAGTGTATGGTTAGCATTATTGGAATTTTTGACAGGTACAAAGCCCTTGGTAACCAGAAGTGTCAAAGCTCCAGTGACGAAGCCCCAAGCAGCCACAGCCACTCTACAGAAACTGCCTCTATGTGACAAATGTGGCAATGGCATTGTGTGAGTCCAGCCTCAAATATTTCAGTATGAATCCAACCTATTGCAAGAAACCCCAGTGTAATACAAGGCTCTGTATGACATCCAATTCCTCCACAGTACAGCACCATTTTGAGATGTGGTTGTAAATTCAAAACTGAGATGTAAATTCTAATGTTAACTCATATTGATTGACAGGGGTACCGTAGTCAAAGCCCGGGACAAGTTCCGCCACCCTGCGTGCTTTGTGTGCTCTGACTGTGGTATGAACCTGAAGCAGAAAGGATACTTCTTTGTGGAGGGACAGCTGTATTGTGAGACTCACGCTCGAATCCGAATGAGACCTCCAGAGGGACATGACTTGGTCACCGTGTACCCTAATGCTTAAAAAACACTACAGCTCCAGTCTTCACTGCTTATTGGTGCTGCAACCCATTGAAACATGCAAGAATGTTTGCTGCTTGTTGAACCCTGGTCTGCCTTGTCTGCTCTAAGGGAAATATTTACATTTTATTGCTAGATGGGTTCTCTTTAACGTATAAGAGAATGCTTGCTTGACAGTTTCAGTGCCTGAATTAAGCACCAAATGAGAAACAGATCAAACATAGTGCGATTTTTGCAGTGCTGTTTTGTTAGGATGACAAAACTGGTTCTTTCAGGCGTAACATTTTAATTATTTTAAGATGATGCTATTTCTGTAATGTAATGTTACTAATTCAAAATGTGCCATCAGATATTCTCAAGGTCATATTTATTTGTTCCAGATTTTAACATTGTAACTAATATTTCTTAACATGAATATTAACACATTAATTTCAAAAACCCACAATGTCCTTAAAAAGCCAGAGTAAAAAGTTTGATGTGAAAATAGACTCTATAGACACTCTCTTTGTAGCCATATAATCTTTTAATAATTAACCAAAATAGTGTTAGTGAAATATTTTGTAGAGGTTAGGACACTCGCATCCCATAGCCAACACCATTTAATAATTCTTTCAGGTGGGAGGAATCCTGCATCTGCTCGTTTCTTGACTAGTACTGTTTTATAATAAAGATATTGAGATTTGTTTTTACCATTTCCTAGAAATCAGTATACAGAGCAGAGTTAATTTTTAATCTAGACTAATTGTTCTTTATATAGCTGGAGGTGGCCAGCCCTCAAATGGGTTATTTAGCTACTAGGCATGCTGCACCTCATAGCTCTGTCCACAGGGTGGCGGTATCTCAGCTTTAATATGTTGTAATTAAAATCACCAAAACTTTGACAAAATAGTTCCTTTGGGCATTTTTATTATACGACTGTTGAAAGAGCATGCGCTAAACAACAAAATTTGAGAAGGCAGGGCAATATTACATTTTGTCTTCCAGAGACAGTCTCAGCTTCTACATACATGGTCTGAAAATGTTCCACACACGCAAAGTTATAGCCTACAATTTGTTTTGCAAACCTGACCACAGTGAGCTCTGTTGCCTTGGCCTGCTTTGTTGCCCTAACTTTTAAACTGACAAAATACTTCAGAATATAATGACGATGAGAAGACAAAAGAGATTTGTAAGAAAAGTGTGACAGGTATGGTTTACTTTTGTGCACCTGAAGCCACAATAGTATTCTTGTCTGGCATTAATGAAATTATACTTGCATCAGTACATTTCCAGAAGATATAATTCATCTTCAGATTTCCAATAGCATCATCAAATGGCTCAGGCCAGGCATCGCCACTTAATATGCCATTACAGAGTGGACTTGATTGTAGTTGGTGGAGTTCACAAACCTGCAAACAGAAGAGTGAAACTGACCATAATTTATGATCCTTCTTTGGCTGACATCCTGAAAAGATCGTGCTAGATAAGGAGCCAGCTTAACAAATGTGGTGGTAAAAAAAAAAAACCGGTGTGCGTAAAGATGCCTAAAAGCTAACCAAGTGTGATTCCCTCACAGTGAATGTTATGCTTTGATCACATAAGTTACATGTGCTAATTAAATGTACATAAGCCTAACCAATTCATATCAGATATCAGCTGTCAAATTGTCTGCACTCTTAGAAAGGATGTGTTAAAACTGACACAAACTGTATTAAATTCTTACACATCAATGGGTGAGTTT
>JAOTRR010000038.1:19205399-19224123 GCA_028570945.1 Gogo arcuatus
GAGTGCTACACATAATTTGTGTAATTTTTCTACACATTCCTTCTAAGAGTGTATAACAGCACCCCCTGTCATTATATTTACTTCTGGCTGAGATGTAAACATACAGGAAACGTATTTCAGTTTAGAAAAACCTGGAGTTTGCAAAACTATATATAATATAGTACAAAATGTCAAACTTTCATCATGTGAAGGGATTTTCCAGGCTCCCTCACACATAAATACTTTCAACAGCTTCTACAATACAATTTTCATATTAACATCAAACACAGTGATAATATTAATATGTCGATATGACAAGCTGATATCTATATGAGAATAAGTAGATTTTTGTCAATTTGTTTAAAGTTTATGGTGTAGGCTAAAACCATTCTTATTCTGCATATCATGCTTGTTTTAGCAGGAGTCTTACCTGGTCACATTGAGAGAAATAATGCTCTTCACTGGAGTGCTCTTTGGGCCGGGCGATGGGTGGAAGATCTTCACCCCATTATTTCTGCTCACAGAATCTGATTTCGGCTTCTTAATGATGTAGGGGTCTGTGGAATGGGACGGGTATGGATGGAAAGTTCCTGCTTTCATTCCTCCAGTCTAATACAATGTGAAGAGAATATAAACTAATCTATCAAAAACCACTAAAAAGAAATTGGTAATGTATTGTTTAAACCTTGCATATAGCATATCTTACCTTTTTGCTAGGAGATGTTGGTTTGAAAGGCACAGCAAAGTGCGTCTTTTTTTCCTCTGCCATCTTTGAAAGTGGCAGAGGTTTATTTAGCTTATAAGGATTGCTATCAAAACACTCCATTGGATGAAGGTTCAAACGAAATGGCCCCCCTTTCATCTGAGATTTGTGAGCTGCCATCTCACGCTGGAAAACAGATTATCCCACTTTCATTCGCAATGCAGAAGTATGGTGACCTGTTCTCAAAAAGCAACATTACAGTTTTTTTTTATACATAACTGTATACCTTTAGCAGCTCTCTCACTCGGTCATAGGGGTCAGAAGAATACAATTCCAATTTGGACAGTGTGACACCTGGAAAGCTATTGAACAGATGGGAATACAACTCAGTCACAGTTCCAATTATG
Source organism: Gogo arcuatus (assembly GCA_028570945.1). Lineage (NCBI taxonomy): Eukaryota > Metazoa > Chordata > Actinopteri > Siluriformes > Anchariidae > Gogo > Gogo arcuatus. The sequence goes on from JAOTRR010000038.1 coordinate 19,206,489, forward strand.
TCTGAATAGAACGCATTTTCCTCAGGCTTGACTGTACTGGAATTAAAAATGGTTAAGCAAATTCCCCATGAGAAGAAATTCCCTAAGCAACAGCACTGATCTCTAACTCCCAGTCTTTCATTCTAAATCACATCCATGCGGTTATGAGACGAGTTAGATCAAAAATGGTTTGTGCCTGAGATATCCTCAAGAGGAAAAGTGTCATTCTAACAGTACATGGAGTCATGACAACATAAGCACATATAGATTAAGGAACTGTCTTTATATTAGTTTACACATACAGAAAAGTAAAATCATGCCAAGAGGAATGATGAAGTCCTTACTGACCCATATCCACTTCCTTTCTTAGGTGGACTGGTGTATATGTTCTTGCCTGGGGATTTGTATGTCTTCTTGGGAATCTGCAGAGGACTCATAGCCTTAACAGGGCCCCCGAGTGTTCCATAGTAATTCCCAATACCTGAACTGCACAGCATTAACAAATATAAATAACTTATCTGTAAGGCACAGAAACAGTAAATTGCAGAAAAGAATGTCCAATTAGGGGATGTCTAGTGGGGAAAAAACAAACAAACAAACAAACAAACAAAAAAACTTCATTATAGATTAATATTCATTTGTACCAAAATGCACTTGACACTTCAGGAGATTATTATTTTTTAAGTATTATATGATAGCATGGTAGTATGAGAACATGGTTTAGAGTGTGGTTTGTCCTCATTAAGATCATGACGATACCTTGGCTGACATTCTGTATTTGGGCCAGACTCCAGAGCTGTGATTTCCATGATGGAATGGAAATTCTGAGTGTTGGTTCTTCTCAGTGAAAATGACCATTACATCATATTGCCCTCTGTGGCCTCACATTCATGTCACTGTCATGAGTCTAAGTAGTGCTTAGGGTAAACTTTTAATGAGTCCACCGTGTCGTAATAAGAACCCATTTTCCAACAACCTATGCCAAAGGTGGCTGCTATAACATTTTTATCTAATAAAATGTCTCACAAAAATTGGAATGTAATGGGGCTCTGTAAGTTACTTCAGTCTAATAGCTCCATTATCCATTCCGCCCTCCAATCACTGTAAAAGTAAATTTAAATGTACACTTTCTCAGAAGAAAATGTACAAAAAAGAGTGTTTTTCTTACGATTTCTTTTCCCCACTGCTGGGCAAAAATGCCTTTGCTAAGTTCTTCTTTGCTTGCTGAATCTGGTACTGTCTTTGGATTTTGATAAGGTCCGTCATTGCCTCGTTCTCAAAGATCCGCTTGAACTGAGTGTCAAAGTAGCCAGCCTGGAGTGCTGACTTCTTCTTGGGCCCACTGACCAACATCTGCTTACTTTTATGTGCAGCTTCATTAAATGGACCTTTCAAGAAAGTATACAAGAGGAATACACACATGGTTCCTCTTATAAAAAATATGAAACAAAATTCAAGTTCAGGTTTAACATTATAAGAAATATCACCATGTGAAATCATATATACTGTAATTCCAGCACCAGCAACACTGATCAGCATGCGATTCTCTTACAGTGCGATTTAGTGCAATAGTATTTAGACCTACGATAAATAAAGGGTCTGTAGTTGTCCCCTATGGAGATGTAGCCCATTTCCTTGAAGAGCCCAACTCGCTCCATGTCAGACTTTGTATCAGGCATATTTCCAAACTCCTGCAAGAACAAATATAAATAGAAATTAAACATATTAAAATATAGTAATTAAAGTTTTTTTTTTTTTTAAAAAATACTCCAATTACACATTCAATGAATGTCATACATACTTATTCTAAAACAAATTATTTAAAAATTAATTAAAAATCAAAAATTAATTAAAAATATATTTAAATGATTAATGAGTTAATAACCTACCTTTAATATCCACGACTCTTATATAACTTGTTGATAGTCTGGATTAAGTTGTTGCTTGTGTGTTTTCGTGGTTGTTGAGGTATTTGTGTACGTTTGTCTCCTTGGTACCGGGTGTAAGCTAACCGCTAACCATCACTCAGCTGAGCTGAACTGAGCTGTCACACCGGCCAGCTAGCCTCCTGTTAGCACTCACACAGCAGCCGGAAACAGTTATTGCTGGCAATGACCTTAAAAGTGCTTTAGTTTAGTATATGACATTAAACACGACTACAAGGTTTTCAGACACTTAGTCAAGTAATTCGGTGGGGCTGGGAGGAATTCTGGGTCTTGTACTGACACAGAACATTAAAACCACCATCAGGTGTCACTCATCACTGGTGTACATTAAACTATAGGCCTCCGGTCCAGTTCTTTATAAAGTAACTCATCACACTTCAAATCTGGATATACAGGCTACTCAACTTTCTTGAAACTTTATTGAAAATATGCACAGGGGAAACACTGATCATAAACACATGTAACGTTAACATTAACATTTCACACAAAATGGAACAGTTAGATTAGACTTGCTCTTGGTCTAACAGCTCTGACCAGCCGAACTCACGCTGTTCAGGTCATCCATGGTGACAGCGAACACCTGAGAAGAGAGAACACGTGACAAACGCATTTCAAACGCATTCACTAAACTAACTGCATTCAGATGAATGGATTTGTGAATTTTACATTTTGATGTTGCGGGTCGTGATAGTCGCAGATTTCCTCTGGGAAGGCGGCACGGATCAGCTTCTTCACTTCAGCCGGATAAACGTACGTGGGTTTGTGCAGTTTATCGCATCCAACCCCGTGATGCAGCTGACAGCGGGACGGACACAAGTTTATTTAGGACAAAAGTGTTGGGAGATAAGGCCTACAGCCAGAGGCGCAGCAAGGTGCGGGAAATGTTTACAGTCCCAAATGCTTATTCGTGGGTGGTTAATATACACATACAGCGCAGATAATTATATGCAAGTGAAATAACACTGTTCTGCGCAATAGGCCTATGGAAGGGATAATGTAGCCTACAGCGAGCTGACCATCATCGCGAAATAAACCCTGACAGGGTGATGCAGGACCCCGACGCGAAGCAGAGATTCTTGAATCACCCGGAAAGGGTTTATTTCACATTAATGACCGACTCGTTGTACATTACACCACTTACTACACGGCTACTTACTAAAGAAATAAATAATTTGACACAAAATATTGTTTTAAAAATGATTTTATTGCTTCCGCTGATGACGTGACACACAGCAACGGTCTGTTATACATAGCAACGGTATGTTATACAGAAATTACAGACCGTAGAATGCCGTAATTGACCAATCAGAATCGAGTATTCAAATAAGCAATGTAATAAATGCGCTGTAATGATGTTTATAAAGGTCAATCATCCACATCATATTATTACTGCTCCATATTTAACCGCCGAACACGTCCGTTAGTTGTTTAGTAACATTTTATTGGCTACCAGCTGCTACGGTGAGAAACAGGATTAACCAATCAGAACCATGGATTTCCTGGTATCCAGGTGACACTTGAGACTTACTGCAGTAGGATAAAAAGAAATATAGCTCGTTTCCTGTGTTGCTAGTACGCTATTTTAATACTTATCAGAGGAACTTTAATAACTGTATTTTCTTTCCGACACCTATTAGCCTACCGTTAATCAATATGGCAAGATTCACCCAAAATGCATGAGCGCGTCACAGTTATCAGTAAAAGTTTATATATCACGCAGTGATTTTATTAAAACATATCCTCATCCCTGCTGGAATTTAATTCCTAGCAACGCCACTGGTTATAGTCTATTTGCAAAACCGTTGTAGGCAGTGCTCCTTGTTTTCTTACTAATCTCCGCTGGATGAGGCGGTAGGCTTTCCTCCGCCTGGCCGAGTCACTCTTCAGCCTGGACGCGGCGTGCAGTAATGGCGCCACCCAGAGAGGAACACTGTGCAGTGAGCACACAACCGACAGACACACCAAACATACAGCCTGAGGATAGCATGTTTAATTGATCCCAAAGTCTTCACACAATTCAGAAGCAACAGTTACAAAATGACATTTTGGACACATGCTCCTAACCGTGTGCGTATTACGTTGAGGCTAACACAGCGCTCACCTTCGTAAAATTAAAAAAAGAAAAAGAAAGTGATTGGTGACATGGTCATAGCGTGATATTACCTGAAAGAAGAACACAAAGCAAAGTACATGTCCATCTTTCTGATGTCGGCCACTGAGACAGTATAAATAAACAATCTGCGTCACCAAAACTAAAGCACCATACACCAGAGCGGCAGATTACCTTAAGAAAAAAAAAACATCTACTACAGAATAGACGTCTGTGTACTGCGCATGCGCAAACCAACATCGACAATGTCGATAATGAAATAATAATAATAATAATAATAATAATAATAAATAAAAAGCGAAGCTACTATAAAAAAGCCACAAGTCTTCTTAAACCCCAGAACTTAAATTAATTTTAAAAAAATGCATGGTTTGAGTACAAACTCTGCAACTGAATAACATTTATATTTATTACAAATTCCTGAGTTAATCCAATTTAAGGATCTAATTATTTAAAGTGTATTTAGGTATTTTTTAAGATAAATATCTATACTATACAGTTTGACTGAGCTAAACTAAAGGATAATTATTCAAAATGTGCATATATATATATATATATATATACACATACACACACACACACAACACAGCTTGACTGAGCTAAACTAGATAACAATCCTATGAGAGGAACATTGTCCAAAAGTCACTAAAACTACTCTGCTGTACAGCTTGCTGGACAGCTGTGCTTGGTGCCAGAGCAGCATTTGCCTTCCTTCTCCAACCATTCCTTGTAACCTCCTGCATAGTTCCGTGCACTGGAGAGAGAGCATGCGCGCACACACACACACACACACACACACACACACACAGAGGAAATAAAAAGACAGGAAATAAAAATTCAGTCGAAATTAGGTTTCCCGGTGTGGCCCCTGTTTCTATACCCTGATTGTATTAGCTGCTAACACAATAACACATTTAATCCAGATCATACTTGTTGAAGCCAAGGCTTCTGGCTTTCTCTGTAGCAAGTCCTCCACGGTGTCCCATCTGGCAGTGAAACACCAACTCACGACTGTCCAGCAGGGGCTTGGGGACACCAAATTTCTCTTTAAAAGCATCTGCATCCAAAGAGAATTCCCTTTCCACATCATCCACTACAAGACACAGTAGGAACAACAAGGACATGGCATAGTCATGGGTTAATAACAGAATAACAGACACCCTATTCTATTGAAGGACAAATCCTGCCTTGAATATGTTCACATTGAAATATTTGTGCTTAGCTATTCTGGTACTAACATTTTGGTTGATGCTGTATTTTCATTCATTTCTGTGAGAAGTTACTGGCATGACATCACGGGGGGACATTGATAATTATTATAATTATAGTTCTCTCAAAACACAAGGGTCAGGTCCGCTCCAAAAAACAGAGCTTCTTTTCTCACTCACAATTTTCCAGTGACATTCAATGCCATATTAATGGAAATTTATGACAGTATAAGTTGAACTCAAAGTTCCTGAACGCAATAGAAATGTTACAGTTGCCCTGAGTAATGGCAAAGATTCAGCTTGATCTATGTGATGACAAGAAAGTTCAAGCTTCAGAGCCTGATCAGTTTTTTTTTTCCTTTTCCCCTGATTTTCTCATTAATTTAGTCTTGGCCAAGCCCCACCCACCAATCGGGTCTCCTCTATCATAGAACAAGTACCAACCAGGAAGGGTGAAGGCTGACGTGCAGGTGTGCATGGTTAGTGTGCATGGTGCAAATCCAGTGACTGTAAATGTGACAATGGTTGTGTGAACTGGGAAGTGTAGTCCTTTGTGGCCATATTTGTAGGCTGTGGTGCGTTCTGGATTCTGAGTTCTCTGTCAATCCCGGTGTTGCCCTGACACCAACATGTCAGTGAAAGAAGAACTAAAAACAGTCGACTCAGAATTCAATTACAAAACAAATCTTGGATACCACTGTAGATCGGTGTTAATTATAAAGATTAATATGCGTTTAACATTCCTTTAGTAATGAATTAATAACAGTGGTAGTCCTGCGCAGTATTACAGTTTGTGGCTCTGTAACTCACCTGGGATATGGATGGAGCCTGGGATGCGTCCTCTGTCCACTTCATCTTTGGAGCGCACATCCACAAGCAGATGGTCTTTACATTTCTCCATGAGGGATTTGAGATCACTGTATGAGATATCTTTATCTAGAAATATATAACAACAGTGTCACATGCCAAGCCTAGCTTAGCTGCAAAGCAGTGGTTCTCAATGTAGGGTCTGTGATTTATTTTTTTTGTTACAGTGGTGGAAATCACAACCTACTATTATCAAAAGTATTATTATATTTATTATTAAGTTCTTATAATTATTAGCCTTAACTGAATGGGTTTAATTCAAACCTCAATAACTCAAAAACAAGCAGGTTGATAAATCTGTGTAAAGTTGAGGAATAATAAGCTCTAAAAAAAAATCCAAAACAAAGGGTCTAATATTTTATTAGTTGGATTATGTTCATAAAATAAATCTGTACTGAAGGAGTTTGTTTGTTTGTTTACAGTTAAAAGGGGTCTTTGGCGGTAGAAAGTCTGCAAACTCCTGCTGTAGAGAAGCTACAGCATGTCTGACACGGCCAGCATGAAAAACAGGAAACACAGGCTCTCTGATAGAGAAGGTTTGTAATATAATATACAAAAACCTACACAGCGTGTCTCAGGTATGCAGATAAGTTCAAGCAGAATTTGTACTTTAAGAATAGTTATTCTCCAGTAGGTTTAACTTTAATGTGAGCAGCGCTGTAGAACAGTGACTTCACCACATCTAACCTAGCAAACCGTCTTCCGAAGTGGCAAAAAAAAATGCAAGTCATTATTATCTGACGTCACTAATCTCCAGAATCTCCAGGGGTCAATCACTTAGTAACATCAGGGAAAAACAACTGATGAAAAACAATGAGTTAGTTACAGTAGAATAAATTCACCACGTAATATAAAGACAAGGATAAAAAGGTAACACAGGCCATGATAGCGGCAACATTTGTAAATAAAATCAATAATGTGTACTAAATATGAACATGAACAGATACAAGGATACAGACAGTATTCCGAGGATACAGAAAGCGTTTATCTGCCGCCTTAATCGCAAATAAAATATCACCGCCGGTGTTATGCATAACCTCTAATTCACGGCTGTTCACGGTTTTACTTTACATAAGCATCGTGTTGTGCTGGTGAAAATGTAATGTATTAGAAGTTGTAGAATATACTCACCTGTATTTGCCATAGTGACGCTTTAACCTGCTCTGCTCGACAGTCAACAGCTGGATGTACACCTGTACTTCCTCATTGTTGGATACATATACAGGTAGGCGTGGCACAAATGGGCCGTCCAATAACAAATGCCTTAACTTTAATATTGAAAATAGACACCGCCCTTCAAGCCACCCGCTTGCGCATATTATGTATAAAACAAAAGTCCTATAAGACGGTTTAGAGGTCAATAATGAAAAACAAAAAGTTTTTAAAATGTCGACTTATGACACTTAAAATGAAGACATTATTTTTTTTTAAATATAAGGCTATCATATCTAATAACTGTGAGTTGAATGCCTTCACTTTCCCCCTTCAACAACTTTATATTATTTTTTCATGTTTCAGGATTGGTGGTTGTTCCTCTTAGTATTTAATTTCAGAAAAAGTCTTTTAGTCTTCCCTAAAAGCATAGTAGATAGCCAATGATATAGAGTACGTATATATACACTCACCGTCCACTTTAATAGGAACACCTGTACATTCATGCAGTTATCTAATCAGCCAATCATGTGGCAGCAGCACAATGCATAAAATCATGCAGGTACAGGTCAAGAGCTTCAGTTAATGTTCACATCAAACATCAGAATGAGGAAAAGTGTGATCTCTGTGATTTGAACCGTGGCATGGTTGTTGATGCTAGATGGGCTGGTTTGGTTGCAGAAACAGCTGATCTCCTGGGATTTTCACACATAACAGTCTCTAGAGTTTACACAGAATGATGCAAAAAGCAAAAATATCCTGTGTGCTGAGGGTCTGCAGGCTGAAACACCTTGCTGATGAGAGAGATCTGAGGAGAATGACCAGACTGGTCTGAGCTTACAGGAAGTCGAGAGTAACTCAAATAAGCACTCTTAACAACTGTGGCGAGCAGAAAAGCATCATAGAACACACAAGACACCAAACCTTGAGGTGGATGAGCTACAACAGCAGAAACCCACAACAGGTTCCACTCCTGTCAGCCAAGAACAAGAATCTGTGGCTATCATGGGCACAGACTCACCCAAATTGGACAGCTGAAGACTGGAAAAAGACCAGGTGACTTTTTTCCCCCTAATCTTCAACTGTCCAGTTTCGGCTAGTCTGTGCCCATGATAGCCACAGATTCTTGTTTTTGGCTGGCAGGAGTGGAACCTGATGTGGGTTTCTGCTGTTGTAGCTCATCCACCTCAAGGTTTGATGTTTTGTGCATGCTGAGATGCTTTTCTGATCATCATGGTTGTAAAAAGTAATTATGCAAGTTACTTTATCCTTCTTGGCAGCTTGAACTAATCTGGCCATTTTCATGTGACCTTTTTTTTTTTTTATCAACAAAAGACCAAACAGAGTGCTATTTGAGAGACTTACTGTGTTAAAAAAGAGCGAACTGTCATTACACTAGACATTTAAATGCACAATAAGTTTTAAGCGGTTTAACTTTAACTCATTAGCTCACTGCTGCTGAACTAATAATGAGTTGAGAGCTGTTCCATAATGCCATCTCTCGAACCCTCACCAGCGTCTTTTTTTCTCTCTTCTGAAATTAATAAGATAATAAACATAGTTTGTCAGGTTACAGAGCACGCTCCCTCCTGAAGACATGTTTTAATCTGATTATAGTTTTAGATTTTATGGAACATCCCTCTGAGTTGTTACTACAGAAATGATAACACATTAGAATTAATGCATTAATATAAAGATTAATATTAACTTTAATATTAATAATTTGAATTGCAGCTGGCACTATGTTCATAGCTGCTATTATAGATAATTAATCATCACCCGCTGACCAATCACATATGAGAATTCAAAGACTCTGTGCATATAATTAAATTTATATTTGTTCCACACCTTTCTGAAGCCTGCACACTAAGGCATGCATCACAATGAAATGTATTTATTTGTTTTGGGTACACCTCTGTCATCAGAGTTGGAGTAATAAAAATCCTTACTTTTTCAGTATTCAGAAATGCAACAGACAAATCAAACTCACATGAAGTAAACCTTTTATTGATAAGGTCTCAGAGAAGACTTGCTTAAGTGTACGAATCCCTCAATACTGATTTGGTACATAATGACATCCATAACGAGTCTCTTCACAGTGGATAGAATCCATTTCTACGGTTTTGGGTTCTAGTACAGCAACTTTGCATAAAAACAAACCTAATCAAACAAAACATCAAACTGGGGATCAATACTGTTTATCTGGAATATTGGAGTGCCACAAATCCTAGTGTCTTTATACCAGCTATAGGTTTGCACATTACAAGCCACCTTTTGTTAGAAATATAAAATGTGATATTGTGAACAATATTCTACTGCATAAAGGAAAATCTATACACTGTACATAGAGATATTTCGAAAAAAGCAAGTTTCACAGTTTTAAACTTTATTTAAAGTATAAACAATTTTGAACACTTTACATAAATTATTTTTGTCTATGACTAAATTTGCTTAAGCAACTCAAAATTAATATAAAAACTTAATGAACATTTCTTACATATTTTACAAAAGAAAATACTCTGTTTTCTTGGCTAAAAATGGTGACGTCTTCATGATTGTCATAGAGTACTAAGAATAATAAATACATAAATAAAAATAATGAACATAAAATAAAAATAAATAACTTCTTACACTAGTTACAGTTAAACAGTTAATCTTGATAGCATGAATGTTTCTTTCTTTTTTTCTGATGTTTCTGTACAGAAGTGCCCTGGTGAGAGTCTCACAAATCTACTGCAACTGAGATGTACAAAACTATCTCGTCTAAAGTCCACCTGGAACATCAGTGTTATCTGACACACCACATATATTATTCTAATCTTCCAGTGACGAAACAGAACTATGCTGGACATTGACCTTATGCAAATATAGCCATATTTTTTTCCTTGTTTAAAAAACAAAAACAAATCAAACAAACAAATAGTTATCCTTCGTTGGAGTTCTGCTTTCTTGAAGGAACATGAAGCAGTTTGTGGATGGGACTTGCCGCAGCAGTAGGTGGCAGTCCTGTTCTGAGGCCTGAGACTGATGTGACTGATAATCCACTTTGTGGACATTGCTCAGTTCCAGGGTTGTGACTAGGCCTCTGTAACAACTCGAGAGAACTGTCCTCTCCACAATCCAGATCACACAGGAACATATAGTACCATCTGGCACCAACATCCACTCCGAACCCAAAAAATATGGGTAAAAATAGTATTTCTTTTTTAAAAAGGGGATTTTTTTTCATATTAACAGCCGATCTGTTTTATTTGCAGTTATTTGCAGTGCACAAAAACAAAGACAAGTTCTTGCAAATTATTTTTTGCCGATGGCAGTAATAATTATATTCTTTTTAAAAGTCCCTGCAGTGTTCAGAGAGTTACCCCTTTAGTTTATTTATTCTCCGTGGGTAAAGGAGATATAGGTAAAAGGAGAATGGGGTGAGACAAAGAGTGGTACAGAGAAAGAGAGAATGAAGAATGCAGAAGATAAGAATGTGCTCATAGTTCTGTTACCTCTTGCCCATCTCATTCTGTCTGAGGAACTGGATGTTGGTGCTGCTATCAGCCAGTTCAGGGTATTGCTCAACGGGTAGCACATAGTAACCATCATAGCCCTGAACCCTCCCTGTGGAGAGCAGCTGCTGCCTCTCACCCTCAGTCCACAGGCGGCTCCCTTCCTTACCATCCCGTGTCCTCTGCTGCTCTCGCAGCCAGGCGCCTGCCAGTGCCCGCTGGCGTGCCAGCTCTAGAAGCCGGGCACGTTCCTCATCCAGTGTGTCCTGCGCCAGGCCGTAGCGCACGCTCAGGGACAGTGCAGTCGACCGCAGCTCTACAGTGACGCCACGCCGTGAGCGCCCACTCACTGTAACATTGATACCAGCTCCCTCCAGCACCCTGCGCCCATTGCTGAGGCCCAGCGCCAGCAGGTCTGCATCAGCTGAGCCGATCTTCACAAAGAAGTGGCAGTCATGGCCATCCTGCACGTAATGCGTGCCTTCCAGGTAGACGGCATTGTTGAGAACTAGAGCCACCTTTCTGCTGTTGTCGTTGGCCGTACTAGAGACCCCTGTCACTACACGACCCTCTTTCACTGCGAGCATCATGCCCCGCCCAATGATGGATGGCACTGTGCCAAACCAGTGACCTGGTTTATTACGCTTGTTCTGTCGATCTTTATTGAGCAGCTGACCCTCTAAAGCCATGAAGGCCTGGTTGTGCCTCTCAGCCTCCTGCTGAACTCCAGATATAAGCTGCAAGGAAAAGAAGATAGCTGGAGTTTAACGGCAATACCCTTAAAGAATATAGATAATTACTAGGCATGTAATGATTCACCCAATTCACGATTTGACTCGATAGGGTTCACCATTAGATTTTCCCTTTTTTTTTTGGAAAAAATAAAATAAAATGAAGAAAATTTTATTACCAAAAATGCAACATTTATTTTCTTTATTATTCTTTATCAACATAAATATTCCTTTTGTTAAATTAAACCAACAACTTTTGTTTCATGTTCTTAATAACCAACAATAATTATTTACCCACATTTGTAAAGGTTGGAGTAAAATATAATAGCCTATTATCTAAAATATTCCTTTTGTTAAAAATGAAAAAAGCTAATAACAAACAGGCCTTTTTAAATTAATCTTTATGAACATTTTACTTCCTTTCATTTTCTTCTCTTTAGCTTTCAGCAGTCTATATAAAGATAGCTATAATTTCTTGTTAAATCTATTTGTACAGTCAATCGCAGAGCAGCTCCTTCCCATTTTAGATCTGTTTTTTGTCTGTTTTTGCAGCATTAGAGCTGTGTTACTTTCGCCTAGGGTGAAGTCACATCCTTTCCCGCTATCATGCATTATTGTGGCCTCTGCTGTCTAAACAAGGAAATTACAGCTAGGAATAACTAAGATTACACAGCCTGATAATGATCGCGATTCATTTTTTATTTAATTGATTCGAATCATCATAAATGTGTATCACGATTTATCGTCGCACGATATATCATTACATGCCAATTACATAATAATTACCACAGACAAGAATTCCAAACATCTAAAGACAGTTGTTAGGGGAGTCAAATAAATATTTGAGTAACATTTTGTAGTATGCTTTCATTAATTCATCAAAAGGGTGTTTGCACAACATTAATTTTTAATTTCTAAAAAAAAAATCTAAATCTGTTTAACTGATCCTTTTAGAGATGAATTGAAAGAATTTGTGGGATCTGTTATCAATGCAGTCAGTGTAGCTTAACGTAAATATGGAAGTGTCGTTTTTCACCTGATCACACTTCAAAAAGTTAGAGAATAACTTTATAACCAAAATAATTTTTCTACTGTATTGATTCACTGTTTGCAGTTCTGTAACGGTTGTAGAATTTGCATGATATGCTCATTTATTAATGGAATTGTCATTATAAGTGAGTTTTGCTTTAGGTTTTTTACATATTTTTCTGAGTACAGGGAAATGTGTTGAAACTATTGTCGGTGCTAATCACCTATACACTACAGATGCAGTAAAGGTTATGTTAAAGTTTGCTCAAGTTTTCCTATGATTTATAGCATTTTCCCTCAGGGACATGATGATCATGTTTTACTATGGCTTTAATTTGAAAACTCACCTGGCCATTTTCACACTCCTGACTGGCTTGAAGCTCATATGGGGGATCCACAAAATATAATGTGTGTTTAGGAAAGCCAGGGATGATGTTGCTGAGCTGGAAGCCAAACATCACCAGCCAACTCTTTACATCTGAGCAAGAAAGATAACAACCTTGTGATTCTAACTGTAGGGACCCAGTTCAAAAGTTTTATTTTTAGTCATTTGATATATTGATTTCAAAAGCTCATAACAAATAGTCTCATTTTGTGCCATTAATGAGCCTGTTCACCCTGTTGTAAGACCAGACACTTACCTGTGACATAATTCTTCACATCCAGCATATCACTGAGAGGATTATTGTTCTTGAACATGTACAAGTTAAAAGGAGCCAGGTCCTTGCTGATCTTCTGCCACATGGTATAATCAGGTGATGTCCATCTGGCAGCTAATACATCATAGTCCCTCTGTGTGAAGTGCACTAGCTTGGTCAGCGAATCATAGAGGCCACCGTGGAATCCGATTACCAGCTGGAACTCAGGATTGGAGTCGTGGTACACCTCACCGTAGGCCGTGTACTGCACCTGCTTTATCATCTGCCCGTTGCTGCTAAAGACAGCCAGTGGTGTTCCTGTGTTGTCCGAGGCGATATAGTACTCTTCACCGCTGCTCACCTCCATGGCGAACAGATGGCCTTGCAGGTCATAGTAGAGTGAGGTGATTTCCGAGCTTGAGTGGTTGAACACATGTGTGATTCGCACCGGGTTGTTCAGGTCAGCGTAGAAAAACTGCAGGTGCTGGCCCAGGCTGTTCTTTGTGGAGACTCGTCGTCCAAGGCCATCGTAGCGGTACTGCACACTCCATCCTCCTCCTACACGGCTGTAGGCTCTCACCAACTGTCCTTTGGAGTTATAGTCAAAGATGTCCAAGCCCCTCTGGCTGAGAAAGCCATCCTCGTCCAGCTTGTACTGCACATCGCCCAGGCGTGTAATTCGGTCGCGCAGGTCGTAACGTAGTGGCATGAGACGGGCACTGTTTCCAGGGTTCAGTAGGTGCAGATTGCCATTGAGGTCATAGCTGTAGCGCCAGGTGGACCAGTCATTGACCTTGACCCCACTGAGCTGCCCATCACCATCATACTCATAGCGGTATTGTGTGGTGTTGGCATATGGCCCAATCTTCAGCTCACGTTTGATCACGCGACCCATGTTGTCATACTGCACCGTCATCCAGTACATGAGTGAGCGAAAGATTTCATACTGCACCTCTTTTATGCGGCCGTGTGCATCAAAGTGCTTGCTGAGTGTCATTACGGCCGTGGTGATGATCTGATTGATGTCATAATAAATGACACCGAACTTGCCAAAATGCTCCACCTTGCCAGAAATCTCGTCATAGCGGTACAGGTCCACAGGTAGTGGTGTCTCACTGATGACTGGCTTCATGCTTGCTATGCGGAAACTGTTGTCGTGATAGGTGTAGTCAAAGCGGGCATTCACCATGCCTTCTTCAGAGAAGCGGTAGATCTGTTTATCCACTAGGGGTCCCATCTTACGATATCTTATAGTGCAAGAAAAGCCTCCACTCTGCAGATTGACCATCTTGAGTACACCAGATGTTTCATCATAGCTAAAAGTGACAGCAGTGCTGTCATACAAAATCTCAGAGAGCTTGGCCAGTTTGCCATATTTGTAAAGGACACGGCGTCCTGTACCCAGAAAGTATGTGGCCTGAGGCCGGCCGTCTTCACTGAAGTCATAGATGATGGAGGCATTGCTTTCAGGGGGGTTATACGTGTTTCGGATATAGCCAATAGAGACGTGGGTAAACATTGTATGCCGAGCCACGCTAGGCATGGTGACCGCAGTGATACGATCAGATGGATCAAACTCAAAGATGTACTGCCTCTGACTCTGCAGGAGCAGCACCATGGACTATATAAAGAAAAACATGGCATTTATCTTTATAGTAATCACTGATTATATAAATAATATGAAATCTCATAACAGTATAGCAACCATTAGTAATACTACACTAATCTAAGCAATATGTAATTTTTAAAGCCATTTACTGACATAGAGTTGATTTGAAATTGCATTGAAGTGATTTGACATTGCACTGACAAGCGTGGGCTTGTCACACTCACCTTGTCCAGGTAGCTGTAGCTCCACACCTTGCCATCAACAAATGTGCGGGAGAGGATGCGTCCTTGTTGGTCAAACTCTGTCCGCTCACTCATACTGCCACGGTGCAGGCCCACCAGCCGTCCCGTGGAGGAGTAGGACACGTTTACCACAGCCAAGCTACTGCTGGGCTGCCAAATAGCAGGTCTGCCCTGAGCATCATACGTGATCCTTAGTGTGAACTTCCTGTGGTCATCATAAATCTTCTCTGTCCGTGTGTTCCTGTCAAAGTCGATGGAGAGCAGGTTGCGTCCATGGGCCTGAAAAAGAGACATGTTGGTGAAGGGTAATTTCCTTGAAGGGACTCAGATTCTACTGACACAAGCCTCTGGACTTAGCTATCCACATCAGTTGAGAATGGTTGATGAAATCCAAGCAGTGCATCAGTTTTACTCACCCTTAGTTTCCTGCCAAACACCGTGACCTTGCCCTTGGTCAGCTCCTTGCGGAGTCGCCACTCTATGGAGTTGAGTCCATTGTCAGTGGGCAGCGTGATGTTTCGGCGGCCAATGGTAGGGCTTACTGAACCAGCCAGAATGTGAGGTTCAGTGTGGTAGCTGATACCCATCCCATTAGCGTAGATCACTCTCAGCGTGCCATTGTTACACAGCTGGTAGCTGTTCCGTACTTGGTCTGCAGAGGCCAACAGAGTACCACAGAATAGAACAAAGTAATTTAGCACTTCATTTTTGAAAAAAAGTCAAGTAAATGGCTTGGCTCAAAAATTCTTCAAGCTGATGTTGAAGTAGACTATAAATATCTTTTGTTATGTCAATTTATTATTTGATTACTTTTGTTAAAATATTTTGATGGCTCTCAAATTGATTCAAAGCATGCTGTTTAACACCCAACCACTACATAATTATCACAATATATTAAAAAAAAGACTTGGATTGGCTATTATGCTCTTTTGCACTTGAAATGCATTAAACAGACCAACAGACTGAATGTTTTTTAAATATGCTGATTTTACTGATCTGTTTTACTAAGTTACACAGTAAATTTAGAGGTGGAAGTAGAGTTTTAATGAGAATCCTGTGTGAACAGATGTCGAGCAGGAAACATCTGGAGCTTTTAATGATTCTCAACTTCAGGTAGCTGAACGTTCTCCTCTTTCACTGCCCTCGTGGGATGTCTCCTTAATTAAACTTTTCCCTCTGCAGGCCCCTAGAATGTGCACTAATGCTATTACTTTCTCAGGTGCTGTATCATCTGGTGTATGGGTCACGGAAAATGGGCCCAATTGCTCCTTCTCTCTAGGTGTGTATCTCTTACCCATTCCGGTCCCTCCCCCCCTCTCAAATCATTATTTGGTGTTGCAAGGCAGAGGCATAGGAGACAGAGGCCTAATATTTTAACTGAGATATACAAAGGGTTGAAAACGTGAAGCACAAAATACAACAGACACCCTGGACTATTGACTGTATCAATAGTATCAAATTCAGAAGGAATTTCAAATTCAGAATGAGTATATATTTACAAAAAAAAAAAAAAAGTTTTTGGTTTTTGTCAGTTTGAACATTAAATATTTTGTCTTTATATTATATTCAGTTGAATACAAGTTTAAAAGGATTTGCAAATCATTGCATTCTGTTTTTTATTTACTTTTTACACAGTGTCACAATTTTTTTGGAATCGGGGTTGTAGTTCATAATACATTCTTAGCGTACACACCTTGTACGACAGTGTAAGATGCCTCTACTGATGAAAGATTGGTAATGACAGTGATGTCATCATCTCTGTTTGAGCTCTCAATGTCAATGTTAATGGATTTCTCAATCTCTCTGTGTAGGCTCGTCACCATTCCGGTCGGATAGGTCATATTGGTAAGCCTTCCCTCGCTGTCATACCTGCGGGCACAGCAAATAAACAGTGGAACCACAATCAAGTTCTGTGATTTCTATGACTTTAAAACTGCCTCAGCAGCCTGTTTCTCATATAAATGCATCATTGCATCATTTGGGTCTGAATGATTATCATCATCAGAAGCACAGCACACACTGTGTGAGTATGACTGTTCTGTCACATGAAAGCAGGCATCTGCTGCTTTCATGTGAACTTGTAAGGTAATATCAGAGATCAAACGATTAGAAAGCATATCGTATTGTTAGGGTCTCTGTATTGGCTGGCATGTCCCTAGCCTGCTTTATCACTTTCTTTCCATCCGTCTCTGTCTGTCATTCCATGGAGACGGTGTTTAGAGCCTATCACAGATCTATTCCAGACTAACTGATGTCTGTTTCAGTGGAGTGCAGTGGAGAGAACATGCTCTCCCTATTCAGCCTTTTTTTTTTTTTCCAGGCAGGTGCAATTACATAGGCAGACAGCAGACGGAAGCAATGTTTCACATAATTCCCATTATGTAGGGATGATCCTGAATATAAATATTTACACATTCTGATTTCCCACAATCATACGGGACTAGACATATCGTGCAAACCTCCACAACCCATTTTTATTCAGAGGGAATTGAATATGAACCTTATTAAAATGCTTGGTTCTTGCATGTGTGTTTCGAAACACAATACTGAACAGAAGATTTAAACTAAACGACTCTGCACACACACACACACACACACACACACACACACACACACACACACACACA
>JAOTRR010000038.1:19295089-19305242 GCA_028570945.1 Gogo arcuatus
AAAATAAAGAAAAACCACTGAATTAGAAAGTGTGTCCAAACTTTTGACTGGTACTTTATCAATGCCCAAAACAAGCCATTCCTCAGCATCACGATACTTGAAACAGGAAGTAAGGTCACATGATCACTTGGCATGTGGTGCCAAGCGTGGACAGCTTCTACACCTGATGCGGAGTGTAGAATCCCAGACCACCATTTTCAAGAGAATCAGGGATCAGTTCTCTGAACTGTTCCACAGCTCGTAAACAGCTTTCACACATCAGCAATCGTTCTGAGCAATCATACTCGAATGAACCCATGTCCGGAAAAATAATGCAAGTGTGGAAACGACCTAAGAGGTGCTCATGTCTGCAAATAACTATGCTCTTCTGATATGTTTCTAAAGTGGCATAATATGAGCACAAAATAAAATGAAAATCAACTGTTAACAGTTAATGTTTGTTTTACAATCAGATTTGATCTTTTGCAACTTGGATGAATGTTTCATTGTGTCAAAATATGATTTTCAGTTTGATTTTAATTTTTATCATTCCACATGAGGCAGCCTGCTCAGCAGCGTTATGACAGCAGCACAATGGTTGGACAGGCAGACTGACAGCACTGCAGTAGAAGAGCTAAATAATGAGAATTAAATGGGCGTATTTGTATTGCCCTTAACCACTAAGCCACATCTGATTCCAAATACCACCTGTCTCAACACCTTTATTCCTCCAAGATATTTCAATATGACACAAATGGCTGTATGCTGTGGGCTGTCAGCCTCTGGGAATAAGTAATTTGTAATCAGAATACACAGCTGTTTATATCACTCAACTGTAATGTGAGAATACATTAGACTGGTGCTTTACATGCACCGTAATTTCACAGGATTTTGCATCTTTTTAACACATCGAGGCTGTACTAACACACCGCAGTCCTTCTATCACGACTACATAAACACTGAATATCTTTGTATCAAGCTAGAAATATACTTAGGGACTTTAGAAAACAGGGCAGAGACTGATGAGAAGAGCTACAGCTAGAAGGCATAGAGTTAGAAAAGGCACTGTAGTTAGTGGAGGTGTTTACTGAGGAAAGATTCTCTCTCTCTCTCTCTCTCTCCATTCTTCTGTGGTCAAACAATGGTGACTGAATGAGTGAGAAGTAGGGCATCATGGGACACTCGGCCAAGTGACACAAATGAAAACAAATAGTCAGGCATGAGCATCCCGAAACCGGAGAAACAATAGGAGTAAAAGCATAAATGTCAATTTGCGATGATGAAAGATCCAATCTAAAGGTAATGGGGAGAAGCCCCTCGACAGCGGGCACTAATAGACACTGTGATTTCAGCAGGTCTCCGTCTGCTCCACAATAAATGAAAGAGCATAATTAGAAAACAGCCACTGAGACCGTCCTCCGCACCGACACTCTCTCCGTCTCGGATAACGAGGTGTTTTTCTCATGGCAGGAAGTGAATATGGAGCCTCTCTTAGTGCTTGATAGGCACGTTTGTGCCGATGCAACATACACTTCAATGCTGGTCCTTTTACATTATAACCAGTGGATTAACAGAAACCAACTTTAACACTATGCTGCCTGTTGCATCAGCTGAATGCAAGCTCTATGGTTTAGTTTGTGTGTAAACAGCCAGTACATTTAAGTACATGAAAAAATGATCAGTTGTCCCACGTGACAGTTTCAAGGTAGCCTTAACCATATAGGGGGGACTATAAGACTACAAATAGGCTATTTTTATATCAGCCAGTGTGGCGAGCTCTTTCCTTGGGTAGTAAAACACGTCATTAAATTGAGATATTGCCAAGGTGGTATACTCCACAATATATTTGAAAAGTAGCATAAATATTACACTATTCCTAGTTATTTTTCATGCTGTGGTTCATGATGTTCAAGAACCCAAGCATAATACAAGACATGGATAAATTGAGTCACCACTTTATTGTAAAGCACAATTTTTTTTGTTCTTTTCTACTGTTAAAATATATCTAACATGCAGTAAATATATTACACTGAAAAAAAGGGGACATTAACCACTTTCCTGCATCTTGACACATTTTGATATTTCCTGTTTATATGGGATTGTGTTTCTGATTGGATGGTGATGGTGAAATATTTCACTCTGTGTGACAAGGTTTTGCTCTATAAACACTTTACAGACCATTAGTTACTAGTGTGTCTGTGGTACAACTGATATCCTACTATGTGATAGTTAAAAACAAACAGACAAACAAAACAAAACAAAACAAAAGCTCACATGGTTTAGGATCATCTTTACACCCTTACATTCAGCTGGTGCAACAGGCCTCTGAAGTATAGATTTATCTGTTGTTTTGCTAAATTTGATTAAACATAGCAATACAATGCATAGTAAACAAAAAATGTGCAATCTGTCTCTGACCTCATTTCTAGGCTTGCTTCTATGAGCTACGAAATTACCACTTACATACAGTAGTCATCTCTTGACTTTTCCTGGTTCAAAAAGTTACACTGACATGACTTTAGATTAATTATCATATGTATCTTACATATCTGCAGCAGAAAATAACTATGGAAATGGGAGAAGTGAAGAATACTGCTGGTGTGTGGCATGAGGTTTGCATCAGTGCCATTACAGAAAGTACCTGATGCATATATGCATGAGTATAGAGGTATTTATGGAAGAAAGATCACATCTCTCTCACACACACACACACACACACACACACACACACACACACACACTTGAAGCCAATGTATACTGACAGACATCATGTTGAGATGGAAAGTGTGCAAACATGGCCACATTGCTGAGCTCAGGCCCCGAGTGGGAAGCCATGCACAAGCAGACCACTAAAAGCCTGCTGGCTCACCATGCACATGTTTATGTGTTTGTGTGTGTGTGAGAGACTGAATGTTCTACTGTTAAAAGCTATGCAAAGCACTGAGCTACATGGATGGATATCCAGAGACAGCACAAACACAGTTCTAGACCTACATGTGTCTCGTTTTCAATAACTGGAGTTTCACACAGATCTGTAATCTGCCTCAGGACAGCATTACATAGCTCTCTCTCTCTCTCTCTCCCCGTCAGTGCAAGTCTGGGCGAGGGAGGCTGAAGAAGAGCAGGTTTTCACCACCCTGCATTAATCTTGCAGTGATGCTTTGAAAGCCTACTGGCACCAGGAACAAGGCTGAAGTTCTTGATCTTGGCTTGAGCTCAATAAACTGTTTATTGACATTTTCTGGAGTTCAACACATGTATCACAGGCACAAAGCTAGAAAAGGTGCTTGCTCAGCAGTCAATTGAAGGGCCCCTCTCTCTTTTGCTTTAAATCTTTAAATACTCTTTCTCTCAGCTGCAACTGCATACAAACATGCTAGTGGTTTCAGTGTATCTATAGCTACATACGCAGCTGTATTTAAAAAAGTCTTTCTGAAGGACAGAAACTTGTTTGCAAAGTGACCTCTTTAACTCCTTCTCCTTCATTTCTCCTTTTTCTCTGTGAGCTTTGGTTAAAACACTGGCTGCCATCACAGCGATAGGGTGGAGGGACGGGAGCTGTGGCCAGCCTAAATATTCCACCCACAGCCAGCATCTGCCTGGCCTGCTCATCTGCTCTAATGAGCAATAATAGCCTGTCTGAGAGTGTCCTCAAAATCAGCCTAAAAATAAACAGCCTTTTTAAGCACCACTCCAGAAGTGAGACAGTCACACACATGCATAAACACACACCAGCACACACTCATGCATGGATGGTAATATACAATATTTGGCATACTGAGAAGTGCCAGAACACTCGCACAAACAATTACACAGCTACTGTAATTGTAAAGCTAGTATTAGCTATAAAAGAGGCTATGACAATACAGTGAGGATGTGCTTCTCAAAACATGATAAATAGTATAAACATTTGTAGCATGATTAACACAGGATGACTTCCCTGGCAGGGTTATACCATTTCACAGTTTGCGGCCAAAAAAACCCCCCACAATTCCCATTTATAATGAATGCTCAAACCCCCCCCACACACACACACACCAAGCGCTACGATGCTTCAAGGGCCTGCAGTCACACTTCTAGTCCTTGCCAAAGCTCCTGCTTCTGCTCGCTCAAAATCTCTAGTAGGAAAATCACTTTCACCCCAATATTGGGATACACGCTGACTGTACCATGTTAGTCCAGATAACAAATAATGACATTTAAATTCAGGCCATGCTCTCCACACCAGGGCTGAGAAAGCACAGCTGCACGATGCATCCCACTGCTAAAACAAAACCCAGAGCCCAGTGTGCTACAAATCAAACACTCAGTGTTCAGCATGCACCAGCAACTACTCAGTGCCTAATAGCCAGGGTCAAACATTCATTTCCTTAAAAAGGTAGACCATTTTCATTATTCTGGAATGGAACAATAAAATCTCTATACTGAGTTCATAACATTATTTGGTAACACTTTATTTGAAGAGTACCTACATTGGGCCTACACAACACATTCCAAGCATTTCAGAAATATTTTATGAAGCACTACTGAAGGATTTACATAAGGATTTTCAAAACCTTATTTCATGGTTTAGTTCATGAGATGAACGTTGTGGGGTTTTTTTTTCAGAAGTACTTTGCTTTACAATTGCTTTTCAATCCTCTTCGGTTGAAGTGTTGTTGGTATATTTGCATTAAAAACTATTACAAAGCATCATTCCAATACAACTGCACTTCTTTTCTGAAACCTATATGTCATGAATGATTTGAACACCCTCAAAATCAGGTGATAATCAAATCTGCATTTAGTGCCTACAATTTCTGCAGTTATTATCTGAGAAAAAAAAAACACCTCTCTCGTCTGTCTTGCATGTAAAGATAAAATCACATAAAACCTGTAATGTCACCTCATGAGTTTTGACAAAAAGCCTTTCATAAATTCTGCAGCATTGCTTTATAAAAGATTTATGCATAGCTTATGAAAAGCCCTATGGAGATACCCTTCAAATAAAGTACTTCCCATTATTTTTTCATTCCATCTAGCCTAGAACTTAGTTATAATCAGTGATTTTGGCAGAAGTTAGCTAAAGGTGTTTGGAAACACAAGCTGGGGGTATACTTTACTTGACACATGACTCCATGGCCAGTCCACATGCAATTTTTTGCAAACCCGTTCTGAATCCGATCTTCCTGATTGACTGTCCACATTATATATTGCAAGTGATCAGATCTGATCTGTGTGTCCATGTGGCAATCCTCATTTTCAGTCTTATTCACACTGGTTGTTACAGTTTAAAAAAAATTCTGAAATCTGATCAGAGCAGTCAGACCTAAAGGGATTTATTTAATAATGCGGTTTGATGTGATGTTTAAAAATGCGTGGTATGAAACGTATTTTTAAAAATCAGCTCTCATCTGATTTTCGGCTGTTCAGACTTGCTACATGTGATCGGATACGCACATAAATCGGATTTTGACTGACAGTCTGACCATAGCCCATGTGTACCCCGCCCTGGGTCACAGGGGAAGCTGGAGCCAATCCCAGGTTATGCCAATCAGGTTACTTTGGGTGAGAGGTGGGATACACCCTGGGCAGGCTGTTAATCTATCACAGGGCTAACACAGAGATGAACGACCATTCACACTCACTTTCACACCTATGGGCGATTTACAGTAGCCAGCTGACCTAATCTGCATGTCTTTGGACTGTGGGAAGAAACCAGAACACTCAGAGGAAACTCCACGCAGAAAGGCCTCGAGATTCGAACCCAGAACCTTCTTACTGTGAGGCGACAGTGCTAACCACTGCACTACAGTGCCCCCATCATTTAGTGTTAATCTACAAAAAACTGTCTAGCCCATACAGTAGGTATACAATAAGTATGTAATTTGAGACACAAACAGAGACGCCTTAATGATTGGTCGAATCTTTTACATGTGCAACATACTACACCTTATGTCTCATGTTCATTCCTTCTTGCAAATAGAATCAATAAACAGGAGGATATATTATATATGCAGAAGCCTTTCACCTATGTGCTGTATGAAATGTCTGATGCACAATGTGACTGCAGCCAGTCAGGCCACTTTGCTGAAATGATGAGATGCTCCTGAAACTGGAGGAATCTGATTATCTGATCATCCCCCCATTGTTCATCTCATCCAGGGGAAAATTTGTAAACAGGTTTGCCATAATGTGCAGCATCTATGCAGATGTCAAAGAGTCAAATGAAATACATCACGACAGGTGAGTGAATATGGCCTGGCCAGCTCTCGGAGGTGAAAATTTTTGAGGGTGCAAAAAAAGACAATAATTTTAAATAAAACTAAAAATGAAACTAAAACTAAAAAAATAACCAAAAAAAATGCCATAAACATTATGTTACTAATTGGCACAGAAAAGAAAAAAGTAGTGGAAATCTGCTTAATGCACATTAAATGCCATTAGTATTGATTTAGGATAAAAGCAGACATGAACAGACAGACAGACACACACACACACACACACACACACACACACACACACACACTTACTTTGTAGCACACTTCCTTTTTATAATCGTGTCTATCTTTCTGCCTCAGTGGGCTGGGTTATTGGGCAGAAACCTCATTTCCTACACAGCGATCTCCCTCAACAAGATCACAGGACATTTAATTGAACTTGGAAACACACGCATACACTCGCTCAGCCACATACGTCACAACTCACACAGAAGTCACTCACACAAAAGCATCAACACAGACACTTGCTTGGGCTATTTGACAATAAGCCAATAATTTACTGAGCTGTTTTTAAAGCACATATAAGGGTTTAACGTGTTTTCAAGTGAATGCTTATACTGGGAAAATGTTAATCAAATCTGTAAATAATTTGCAGCATTCTATATTGAAAATACTTATTTTCATAAGGCAATGTTGTGTTATAAAATAAGAAAGATAAATTACATAGCCGAAGAAAAAAAAGTAAAAAGAAATTTAAAAAAAGCAAGTCTAAGGTACTCTTAATATTACAGTCTGTATGAGGAAGTTCACAAACACACTATAATATTATATATATTTTGTTATAAAATGTACAGGCAAGACACATTTATACTCCAAATCTTTAATGAACTAAAGTGGCATAGGCTATAATGCTGATGGTAGAGTAATTCCATATAGAAATGTTGCTATGTGTAAACACAATATTATATGCAATTTCTTGTCTCACATCTGTCAAAGGCTCTGATTCATTTTCCAGCCTTTTCCACCCCCCCCAGAACTGTAACGCTGCTGATCGTGAAGTAAATTTATTTACAGCGTGGATTAGCCTGCCAGTGATTGATGTTACTCCACCAAACAGTAAACCAATTAGAGGCATGATGTAATGTCATTTTAAAAGGGTTCTAATCGTGTTGCTCTTGAACTTGGGGCTCTGATCAGGCGTAATAAAGATTTATAGCAGATCAAAGGAGAGGCTAATACCATTAACAATAGATTATATTCCAACAGAAATTACATTAACAGCTTTTTCTCCCTCCCCTTTGCTAAATATATCGCCGGAATTGGAGATTTTGATGCAGGAGGTGAGTTTAGAGGACTGTGCAGCACAGAGAGGGCATTAATAACTCAAAATGAGTGCAGCTGTGCTCCAGCAACTCATTGGCTTGTTCCATTTGGAGGAATTGAAACAAACCTTGTGCCAGAATCCAGGGTAGAGCTTACAGAAGGTATGCTTTAACTTTAATGGTTGCAACTTTTCATTCATTTAATCACAGCATAATTTAATTGTCTTGTCTCTTCTTCTTCTTCTTCTTCCAATTATAAGCTACGCATGTTTTTATATATTTGTTCACTAGCCAGACACTAACTTTTTTAACCTTCCACATATCAAATTTACTAAGCAAACAGTGATCTCTTGATAACGCAGTGTCAGAATGTACCCTACGCTATGTGCAAAAACTTGAATTCCATGACTAGTGACTGATCTCAGAACAGAACTTTTGCGCATTATGCACAAGACACTATGCTTCCAGGCTTTCACATCTTGTTGAGAGGTATGCAAAGCATATCATAGGCTAACATCCAACAATGTGGACCTCACAAAATTTTTGATCTGTGTTACGACTTTGAAGGTTCAGTCTGTGTTTCTGTACTGTCTCTGTTTCGATGTGTGTCGCTATTTGGGCTTTAAAATAATGCAATGCTGTTAAGAAATCCAAGTGTACCTGTGGTCCAATCTGCACAACAATCATCTGTCAATTACTACAACTGACTAGCTTTTTTATACATTTTTGTGCCAGTGTTCTGTACAGATTTTTTTTCTGCATGGCAGAATCATCAGAGCTTAGAGAGAACAGTAGCTACCACCATTAAATATGCAAATGAATGAACATAAGCAAGGGTGGTATGGAAATGGGAAGCAACCCAAGAAGTTGGAGCTTACCTGTGGTGGGCTGGGCCCTCAGAAGGTATGAGTTGGGAGAGATTTGGTCCTCTGGGTGGGGCTCCAGCATGGTGTGGGCAGAGCTGCTGTCCAGCAGGGGCACCTGGCACTCTCGGATGGTGGGTGGAGCTTGGTGGAGTGGGGCAGTGGGAGGAGAGGGTGCCGGTGGTAGGAGGCTGGAGGAGGCAGTGGAGGGAGGGAGGGGACGACCTGAAGAAGGGAGAGATAGAAAGAAAGGATGTAAACCATGAACCATGGATACAGCTTTACATCTCATCATACATCTTATCATTCCCTGGACTTAAACACGTTTCCATGAACACACACACACTTCATCACCCGTGCAAACTGGGAGAAATAAAAATGGTCACACTATTCAAAATGTACATTACTTAGAGCCTCTTGAGACTTTAGCTGTACATGGGATCCCCAAGCAGCTGCATAAATCGACAGAGGAGACAGGAGAGTGTACAACAGTGCAGAATAGAAATGCTGCTCCCGGTATTTTTGTCCTGCACAACTCCACACACACACACACACACACACACACACACACACACACACACTCTGTCCCTTGACATTACTCTAATATAGATGTCCTGCATGTGATTTCCCTAAGGATCCCACACCAGACCTACATAATATACGACTACAAGAACCTGCCATCTCTCACAAACCCCACAGTGTTTTTAAAAGTAGAAAACCACAAAAATGGACAAGTCATCATTTCTATTACAAGCACCTTTAGCTTTTGCTATAATTGCACTGACGTTCGTGGTAAAACTGCGATCATTTTCTCTCTTTTTGTAAGTAAGAACATTAAGTCAAGCCTCATAAATGCTGATAAATTATGTGCCTATTACCTTTCTTAATTACTCAGAGAAAACAATTATGGCTCGAGACAAAATAACATCTTTTCTTTGTACCTCTTGATGCATGAGTTTCTTGGTGACTGATGTGTTTCTTTGAGATTCTTGTCAGTATACCTAAGAACCTCATAGTCCAGATGATGACATATTGTCCTTCATCTCCTTAATTAGAATTAAAAAGCGGAGAGGAATTATAACGCTTCTGCAGTCCCTATGGTCTCTGTAAGGTACCACGCTACCAAGATAATTGATGAGTCTCTCTCTCTCTCTCTCACTCTCTCTCTCTCTCACACACACACACACACACACACACACACACACAGGTCTGCATTACACTTTCATGCATCTTTAAGCCTTTAAGTGTGGCAGTGCTTTCATGTACATCAGGACTGAAAAAAAAAGAGACAGGACAGTGACTTTAAAACACCTTAAAAGAGTGTAAAAGACCTTGAATTCTGAAGTACATTGAGACTACTTTGTACAACTTGCATCCATGCTTCTCTCTCTCTCTCACACACACACACACACACACACAGAGAACCAGCACCATTCTTTTCTACTTCTTTCTAGTGCCCTTTCCCCCCCTACTTAAGACATACTTTGACCTCAGATGCCTCCAGATGAAGTACTTTTAATGCACATACTGAATTCCTGCTGTGTAAGGAAGTATATGCGGTGCTAAGCAGACCCCAGGGATGCGGCTCTGCGTCCTGTTAGATAACGAAAGATGAGAAAAGGAGGAGAGCACTCTATGTTTACAGCCAGCGTACGATTACTGAGATCTAAGTAACTCAATCCTGAAACATATGGGAATTCAGAGAGTCAATTCAATAAAAGAGAAAGAGAGAGAGAGAGAGAGAGGGAGAGAGAGAGTTGAATATTTTAGAATAATTTAATACCTGAAT
>JAOTRR010000038.1:19318610-19330647 GCA_028570945.1 Gogo arcuatus
ACACACACACACACACACACACACACACACACACACACACACACACACACCTAAAAGAAATCCTAATTGCATAGTTTTGTGTTTACACTGCATTTCAAGGCATAATCAGACCTTTACTGAGAAATGCACTCTAGCACAATAGCACACATAACACACTGGAATCAATATCGTCTAAGCCTAGAATCAATATCTGCAAATAAAACAAAAGGAGCATGGGGATGACTTAGAGCACAACACGCTGTTTTATACGTTGCTGTTTATCAGGGACTACATATCCCACAATCCCACACCAATAACCACTATCATCTTGATCATGCTGCCTACCAAAACAATTTCCAGGCTGTCTTTCTCCGCAACCTGTTACAATCAATAATTTCCCAGAATGCATCATTAACATCATCAAAATCAGCTTGGTGCGTACTTCGCAGGATAACAATCACGATCTGTAATTAAAGATGCACTAATCAAACTTCTATCAGCACTAAAAGTCTCTTACCATCTCCTGTCTCCATAGTAACTTTATTTCACCCATCCATAATAAGAGCAGAGGATGTGAGCCACGTGTCCCCTCACTGTCAGTCTTTTGTCTTACCAGTTTCCACTCTCACACTCTCACACGCTGCCTCATCGGCATCTGTAGCACACACTTGTCTCCTCATGCACTCCTTCTGTCAGCCAAGAGCTGAGAGTAAGAAAGCTGGAAACCCTCCCTCCTTCCACCTCTCTCTCTCTCTCTCTCTCTCTCTATCTCTATCTCTCTCTTCCTCTCTTGGGTGCAGCTCCGGTGCTATGCTGCCATTAGCCGATGCTCTGTGGGAATGGATAGATGCTTTTATCAGTGGTGTGGGTGTGTGGGGGTGTGTGTGTGCGTGTGTGAGAGAGAGAGAGAGAGAGAGAGAGAGTGTAGGGGGATTCACTTCATATATGCACTCAATCTTTGTGTGCCAACCTCAACTCTTAAAAGACTTTCCCTATTTTTCTATTGGTGCTGCATAAAAGAGGTTTAGACCAGCACAACTAGTCACCTGCATGACTAGCAAGCATCTTGCTAGTTAGTCAGCATGGCTAGCACCTGACCACCGCTAACCAGCTGGAATTAGCTTGGAAGTCATGCTGATCTGAGCTCGGTCAGCTCGGACGTTCAGCGTACACTCAAGATCCTCTCACTTTTAATACAGCATGCTCCCTGTTCCTCCATTTCTATTTAGAATAAAGAAGCTTATTACACAGATATAAACTTTTGCATTACACTAATAACTTGCTAGAATGTATTAAACATGTTCTTAGATGTTTTGAAAGACTGCTCACTATGTATCGCTATTGTACATTAACTAAAGACTTAAGAAGAAGCAATGGCTGAATTGGCAGCTTCCGATTCTCCTCTTCCTCTCTATGGATTGACCGCTAGCCCTGGGTATGCTGTGTGCTAGTCCTTTATATATCCATAGAATTAGCAGGGAAAAAGTTTAGAGATTTCAATCATCCTGTCTGAGCAGAATGACTGCAAAATGTCAAGGTCTTCCATCTTTCCAGGAGTTAAAGATACCATTAACTTTGTTTTTCACCAGCTACTGTGGCTTTAAGTAACCTGGCTAAAACACTGGAACCTTAAATGTAAACTGTATACAGGCAGACAGTTTATAAAATTCATACACAATCCATTTGTAAGATTCAAATGAATCGGTTAATGTATTAATTGTTCATTTATTCCATGCTACTGAAACAAACATACAGCTCATTACGGAAATAATATTTGTGTTAGTACAATTTTGCTCCCCAGCTATGTTAGATAAATAATCTAATTGAAAAAAACAAATAAATAAATAACCACATAGCTAACACTGACAGGTCTGGAAAATATATTAGCTTGTTAGCTGAGTTTGCATACTTGAGACACCAAGTTTTATTGAAGCATCTTCATTATGCACTTCTTCCAGCTTTCTTTCAGCTTTTATTACTTGTATTTTTTCCTTTTCAGACTCTTCTCTAATCTCCTAATCTGTCTCCTACGGTGATGTAATAAATAACATTAAGATGATGAGAATATAGGTCAAGCCGTGTGAAGAAAATGCACATGCAGAAGGAGATTCATTCATCTTCAGTAATCCCTTTATCCTGGTCAGGGGCACGGTGGATCTGGATCCTATCCCGGGAACACTGGATGTGACGTGGGAGTACACCTTGGATGGTCCATCTCATACACACAAATTCATACCTAGGGGCAATTTATTGGTCAATCCATGCATGTTTTGGGATGTTGGAGGAAACTCACGTGCACATATGAAGGATATATACAGAAACTCCACACAGAGAGTAATTTAAGCTCAGGACCCTGGAGCTGTCAGGCAGCAACACTACATGCTGCACCACCACGCTGCCCATGCACAAAGAGATAGAATACCAAAACAAGCTTCATAATAAACATCAATTTCATCTAATAAACAGCACCAGCTAAAGGTATCTGACCATTCCATACATTTATCTGCATTTATAGAGCACCAGGTGTTAATCTCAAAGTGCTAATTCCATAAATTCCATAATTTTTCTATGGACACACATGTGTGTGTACAGAAGTGGGTGGTAGTGGGTGTTAATTGCCATTCCCATGTGTGTGTGACAGGCAATATAAAACCAGCAGGACATCTCTACCTTCATTAGGTTCTGCTGATGATCCAGCTGCATGTTGCGAAAGAGCCACTTTCATTCCCTGTTCTCTCCACTCTCTCTCTCTCTCTCTCCCTCTCTCTCTCTCTGACTCCAATTTCTTTCACTATTCTCATTACTTTCTGGGATTAATTTCTCCAAGATTGCTTTGGCGAGCACAATGCAAGCTCAAAAGGCCTACCAAGGTTCCTTCCTGCCCAATCACTAGAACAGTTCTCCAAGATAAAGCCTTATGTCTGCACTGCCTCGAAACTGCACCCTTAATGCTTTTCTCTTCTCTTTCCTAACCCCCCACCAGCACCACCACCACCACCACACACACACACCCACCCCACCAGTCTTCCTGCAGCCAGCTGGAAACTACACATACTATACCCAATTATGATGCTATAGAGCCCCAAAAATCCGTTAATTAGTGCTAATTCAGAGACCGACAATTTATTCTTGAATAGCGCTCCTTGTTGAAATAGCTATAGAGAGCCATACAACAATATGCTGGTTACATTAAAGCAGCTGGTTCGGGGAAGAATGCTGTGAAAAAAAAAAAAAAATCCTTCACAGACAGGCACAAAGATACTGGGTGAGTGCCAAGGAGTGCGGGAGAGAGAGAGAGAGAGAGAGAGAGAAAGAGAGAGCAGCAATAGGGTCAAGACATAATAATATATAATAAGATATAATAATAATAATAATAATAATAATAATAATAATAATAAAATCACAGAACAGGGATTGAGATGAAGATAGAAAAAGTAGAACATAAGAATTGCTACGAATTGTCTGATCTTCAGATTCAACGACAGAAAGCAAGTGTCACTGTAACTGGCAAAAGACTTAATCGAGAGTGACAAATAGCGGTCAGAGCATTGCAGGGACACTTCTTCAACACAGCTTGGTTAATTTGACCATCATCTGCTGCTCCAGACGTGATCGCATAAAGGACGCTGTATTCTCTCATGTCTCCTATGTCTCCATAATGAGCGCTAAACATCTGAAAAGACCACAGGGAATAGGTATAATGATTCATGTCTGGGAGAGTTAATGTCCAAATTTTCAAACACAGCAGTGACTGTTTAGCAGCCTGACACTTAGAGATGAGAAATCTACCAACCGGATAGGGTTTTTCTGGTGCCATACTACATATCATGTCGAATTTTCTTTTTACAACATGAAGCATGGTTCTTATTTAGGTAATGTATTTCTGTTCAGGAACACACTAATTCCTAATTCATATCAGCTCGCTGGCAGATGAGGCTGGCGGAAGTGGTGAAGGAAAGTGTGAATAAGAGAAAGAAATAAAGTAGAATAAAAGTGACACATCCATAACATGCAGCACATTCAGCACTGTCGTCTCCATTTGTCTCTACTGGTCTAATTTTACGTTGCTCGCCTCTTCCTCTTCACAGATCCTCTCTCTCTCTCTCTCTCTCCTTCTCTAAAACATTAACGTTGTTAATCCTGGTCCTAATGACAGTCAGCACTGAAGACATTAGCCACAGAGAGAGGTGGATGAATTTCCCAAGGCTTTCTCTTTCTCTCTCTCTTTCTCTGATCCTACAGGAATGCAATCACGATCAGTTAGCACTGAGCTTTGGCATACTCAGTCGCTCTCTATGCAGGGTGAGCCAAGCAGAAAATTGTTTTGGACATCGTGATGAGAGAGACTTTTTTTTTTTTTTTACATTTTTAATGCAAAAAAAAAAAAAATCATTCCAAAAAGGTAGATGTCAAAGTTATGCATTTCATTACAGTGCACTGATACAATGCATATCTACAGTATTACTGGAATTGTAGCTCTTTCCATCCACAACCTACAGGCTCTATATCTTTTTCTCTCCATGGCACCTTCCCTCCACCTTTATTGCTTCCCTGAGAGGATTTAGATGCATGATAGTCAAAGAAGCAATCACTAAATCGTCCATGTGGGTATGATGTGTGATCCGTTCCCACCCAACACACACGTACTACACACACTTGACATCTTCCCACTTCCATTATCTTCCCATTTTTCAACTGCATCACTTTGTGTAACTCTTTAAATGTAGCGGAAGAGCATTCTCTTTCAGACACACACACGCTCAAGACACACTCCTGTCTAGGGCTGCTGGCGGGAAACGTCTTGACGCCTCACTCCGATCTCCACGGATCCGCTGAGTGGAACCGTTCGTAAGCTGACGTTAATTAACCTCTCAGGGCTTCACAGCAAATTAAAAGACTAATTAATAAAGTAAACAACGTAGAGGAGATGTGGTGGCCTGTTTTAGATGAGTACACATGCGGACCACCTCTCTTTTACACAGCAAGGGACCTGAAGCAGATGCTTGTGGAGAATTAACTTCCTTTCTAACCCCTAAGTACCAGGCGAGAAGGTCAACATTCAAGGCTGGCTTTCTTTAGGGGTGACCTAGTGCTTTTAATGAACTCATATAAAGCATCTCTTAAAATAGAATCCCCACAGTTCTCTCTCTCTCTCTCTGATGCAAAAGGTGTCTTTCACTCCATATGTGTGGCAGCCTGGGAAAACCCTTCACATGGTCAAGTAGTTGTGAAAACCTCAGACTTTCATCATCTGAAATTGGTCTCTAATTTGCACATATGCATTTCGATCATAAGTAAAGTTTGAGCATTTTAAAATCTGGTTACCTATAAAAAGTAAAGAGTGAAACTTGAAATCCAGATTTCATTCTGATTCCACTTAAAGACACCCTGCCTTCCTCTACATTTATAACCTAATCTACTTAGTTCAAATAACCTTACCAAATTACAGAATTACTGTATAAGTCCACAATGGGAAATGAGTTCTCACTTTGATTATCAGCATCATCCACATCAGTCTCTGTCTCTTCACTCCAACAATCTCCGTTCACGCTAACATCAGTGGGGAAATAATCGTTGATTCATTCAGTCACTTCTGTTTGTTGGCTACATTTCTTTTTATTATATCATCTAACATTTTTAGACAGGTTTTACACATCTTTATGCAGGCTGTGTTTGTTAAACTGGCTCCTTAAACAAATGTGATTTTTGTCAGGCAGACTGCCAAGAAATGGTGAGAAAGTACACTAAATAAAAACATTTCCATGCCATTTTAGCAAAATACAGGGTGTCCCAAAAGTCTGGATCCACAAGGATTCTTTCTTTTCTTTTTATTTCATATCCAAGATGGCTTTGAAACACTGTATGTTCTTGTATTCAAGTGTCGTGAAGTCCAAAGCTGTCAATTTGAGCATGTGTTGTAATATTTGTACTGGTCAAAAGTTTGGACACCTTCTATTTCAATGGTTTTTCTATTTTTATTAATTAAAAGACACTTCATGTCTTATAGTCATGATGGACTGTCATTTCTCTTTACTTAGTTGAGCCGTTCTCGACATAACTTGGATTACTACAGTTGTGGAACAGGGCTATTTACTGTATTATTATTATTATTATTATTATTATTTACTATTTAATGTTTGATCTCAAATACATTACCAAGGCAAGAAATTGCACTAATTAACTTTTGACGAGGCACATCTGTTAATCGAAAAGCATTCCAGGTGACTACCTCATGAAGCTGGTTAAGATAATGCCAATAGTGTGCAAAGCGTCATCTAAAATATTAAACATATTTTGTTTTAACACTTTTTTGTTTACCACATAATTCCAAATAAGTTTCATATGTTATTTCATAGTTTTTAAGTCTTCAGTATTATTCTACAATGTAAAAAATAGACAAAATACAGAAAAACCTATGAATGAATATGTGTGTCCAAACTTTTGACTGGTACTGTAAATAACTGCCGATGGATCCACACTTTTGGCAGCCCTGTACATTTTTGTTTTCTGAAAATACAGACATATAATATTGGCACAAAAACTCAACTTTGGTCCAAAAACCTGTTTCTTCATCTTTTTGAATTTTTCAGAATTAAGCTACAGTGATATCTGACATTTTTCCCAGACCACCACACAAATATGAAAACGTGAATGGCTTGAGTGGGTGTGCCCTGAAGCCCAAAGATGGGAACATTATTGTCATGTCAATATATGGAAATATTTCCATATGAAAAAAGGAAGCCAGAGGCATTCATAAAGTATATGTGCATATATGTTCACAAATTTTGTTGTCACTGGATTACTTTTAGATTTTTTAAACCATAACCACACACGGTGTCATATCCATTTAAATCATATCCATACATCCATATGTGTCTTTGAGTTCTCATATATGGACTAAAAGAGACACCCACTGATTTGTAGATGGACAGTCTTCTGATAGCCTGTAACTGTGACACTTCAGATAGACTGGGATAACACACACACACATAAGTACTCTAACTAATAGCCACAGACACTCCACTACCAACGTTCAAGGCACTGATCTACTGTGTAAAATGCTGCTAATGAATGGTTCTGTAAGCATGAAAGCACACAGTGTCGTTACGCTAAAAGCTCGGTGTTCATTTGTTCCCTTTCCACAGCTGAGTGAGATAAGGGCCTGACACTGCCAGCTGTCAGACCTTTCTCAAGTTCTCTTTTCCTCTCTTTCTAGTTTTACTCCTTTCTCCTTCTCTCTCTCTCTCCCATCTTTTTTCTTTCGTTCCTCTCCCTCTCTCAAGTCTTTGGATTTAGCTCGCCTGTTTCCTGAAATCGAGGCGCCACCACGGGAAGGTGATTGGTGTCCTGTTGTCTCATGCGGTGACAGTGTGAAACACACACACACACACATACACCCTCTCTCTGTCTCTCTCTGTCTCTCTCTCTCTCTCTCTCTTCTCTTTTATATATTGTGATTATATTGTAAAAATAAACTTACAGTGTGTGATCAAGCTTGGAAAAAAAAACATTATATATTAAAACACACATACACTCGCACCTTGTAAAGCGCCTTTCAGACTGACGTTCAGCCCACATAGCTTTCGACATCCAAAGCGCGACTGACGAAAGTCGTTTCTGGCAACTCCTCAAATTTCAATTATCAGTAAACATGAGAAATTGTGAGACAGTAGGACAGGAAACAAACAGCATATTGTGTTTATTTTGCTTTCCTGTGTTGGTGTAATGAGCAACACTGCTCTGAAGATACAGGGTGCACAATTATAACACTGTCGTAGATTATGCCTTTAAATATGGCTCGTAGTGTATATAATCTGTCTGTGTGCAACTTTAACATGACTCTTCGGCTATGTTTGTCTACCTTTTAGTCACTTGGAGTGAAAGAAATTGCAGTCGAATGGATGGGGTGGCCTTGTGACCAACACAAATCTCACATAATATTCCTCACAAGGTGGTGTGGACTGAAATGTTAAAATACCTGTCCTCTGAGATGTGCATGAGACCGGCAGAGACATTTCCAGGGTGATTTGGCCTTAAAATGGTGTTCTGTATGTGTGTGTCATGTCTCTTAGTAGAGTGATCCTTTACTCCTGCTGCAGGAGAATATTACATCTCTCTCTCTCTCACACACACACACACACACACACACACACACACACAAACCCACACTTTCTCTCACACTCTCTTCCCCTTTCTCACTACCCTCTATTGCTGTCTCCATCACTTTCTCTCTCACGTCCCTCTGAGTCTGAACATAACTTGCTGATGCTCTTATTTTTTTATTTCCCTTTATTTTCTGCAGGTTGGTAGATATTTTGTGCTTTTTTGGCTTGCTTTATGCTGAGCAATGGTGCCACATTTTTCTTTCTTCCTGCAAACCCCTACTGCTACACACACACACGCACACACACACTCAAACGGACACCAAAGCATCATTCTTAATATACCCATGATCATTCCAATATATCCCGCCTCCTCCAAGAGTGCTCCATTTTAGATAAACAACGGATGTGGTGGAATCATTAGCCATGCTAAGCTAATAGAGAAGAACCCATCTTGCCCAGTGCTTCTTTTTAATAGCCTCCGCTTCTTTCAGACGGAGGACTCAGGCCACTCTCAGATGCCATAATGTTTAATGAACGATAAACCGTGCATCTGCTGGAATACAGACAGCGAGCTTGATACAGCTTGGTTTAGCTGTTGTTTAACCAACCCCACTGCAGAACCTAAGCTAAATATTTATAGTGGGCCTCATTAGCTTTTAGCAATATTGTGTCTAAATGTTTTCTTAAGCCAAACAAATCAGAAAAAGGTTCTGCCAGACTTACAAAACTTTTGGTAACATTGATTTTTTTTTATTTTTTATAATACTCCTGTTGATGAATGCCAATTACCTGTACCTGTAATGTACAAAGCGCCTTCATTGCACATCTGGTTGCATTTATCGAAGACCAAAAGGCAAAACCGAAGAGCTGAAAACTACAATACGATGACTAAGTGGTCATTTTAGCATGTGCATCTACCTTGGGCACATACTAACTCTTCTTCCTGTTATAGGGCATTATTTCTTTTGTCCTAATTGAATAGCTAATGTTATATGGCATCATTTGTTTTGGATTGCTTTCTTTAGATGATCATTAATATGAAATAAGTTTGTGTGTACAATTGACATAAATAAACATTTTAAACATCACAAAATAATCCAGATACTGTGTAAAATTGCAGTAACTCATCAACTCGCAATTAAATGATTTGAAGCCTGTTAGTCGAGGTTTACATTAGTGAGTCTCCTAAAATGTAAATTTACACAAACCGTATTGCATAGCAATGGTTTTTTTCCCCACTAAATAGGATTTTCATGAATACCACAGTTCTTGTGTAAATACTCAAATGATTTATTGAATAACTTTGTTTGTATCCATCTTCATAAATAAAGCCAAATGACAATATAATGTTATTATGTTTGTAGACACCTGACCATCACACTCATATGTGCTTCTGAACATCCCATTCCATTCCCTTTGCTGTTATAATAACCTCCACTCTTCTGGGAAGGCTTTCCACTAGATTTTGGAGCGTGGCTGTGGAGATTTTTGCTCAGTCGTCCAAAAGAGCATTATTGAGATTAGGCACTGATGTTGGCTGAGGAGGCCTGGAGCCCAGCCAGTGTTCCAGTTCATCCCAAAGGTGTTCAGTGGGGTTGAGGTCAAGGCTCGGTGCAGACCACTCGAGTTCTCCCACTCCAACCTCAGCAAACCATGTCTTCATGTACCTCGAACCATGGACCAAAAGAGCACTGTCATGTCTTGTTTGGGCCTCTTCGTTCCAGTGAATGAAAATCTTAAATCTACAACATACAAAGACATTCTAGACAATTCTGTGTTTCCGACATTGTGGCAACAGTTTGGGGAAGAACCACAGGTCAGGTGTGATGGTCAGGTGTCCACATACTTTTGGCCATATAGTGTACATTCCATTTATATTACATCATAAGGACTATCTTTCTTTAATTTGAATTGCATTGCTTTCCTGTAATGGCCAAGCATCTGATGATGATGCATAACACACACACACACACACACACACACACACACACACACACACACACATTCTTGTACTTATATCTTTGTGGGGACTCACTGACATAATGCATTCCCTAGCCCCTTACCCTAACCTTAACCATCACAACTTAATGCCTAACCCCAACCCTTACCCTAACCCTAACCTAAACCTAATTCTAACCCTAATTCTTAACCCTCAAACAGCCCTTTGAAGAAGTGAGGACCAGCCAAAATGTCCTTCCAGAAAATGTCCTAACTCTGTTGGTAAAAAACATATTCTAGTCCTAAATATGTAGCAAGTACAAGTACACACACACACACACACACACATACACACACACAAAATGATGCATCATTTGAAGGTGGCACTAAGGGACATGTTTCCTTTAGTCATCCAGCCTGGAGCTCCTTATCCCACACACACAGTGAAAGAGGGAAAGAATAAAAGGAAATTTTTTAATTTTTTTAAAATTTACAAATACATATAGAAAGTTCCCCAAAAGGGTCATTTATACTTCGCAAGAAGTCCTTCTGAGAATTGTCAGAAACACAGTTTATAGAACATTCTATTATTTCTTTAACAAACGTATTTTTATCCATGTGCAGCAGGCTGGCAATAAAACAAGGGTGGAGCGATATAGTAAACAGTAAGTATAGAGAAAAACAGACCTGTACAGATGATACATTGTCTTGGAACTGTTAGGCAACTTACTTAAACATATTACCAAAAAGGTCCTTAAACACTAGCTATGTTTACAGGCACATATTTTATACATTAGGAACGAATTCATTCCGATCGGTGATTCCGAACGTACCGGTTACATGAAAATGAACAGATACAGATAGATGTGTGGTTATACATCCCGAGCGTACATTTGGAATAGAATTTCTGACATGCGCACAGTCCGCAGAGCTGGCTTACTGTGCTCCGACGTCACAACATCAAAACCCGGCTTCATTCATTTTTTCGTGGCCTTGCTTGAAGAGTTTATTTCCTACTTTTCCATCTGGTTGTCCAATAATGTTAAGTTCTTTCAGAGTTTGTGTTAAAAAATAAGCTTTCCACAGAGGTCCAGTTGAGCTTGGAAGCCACCATTTTGTCAAATGTACATCACCATGCATTTATGTCAGGATGGAGGGCATGCACAGAAAGAACACAGCCAGGAAGTAATCAGATTAAATCATTTACATGGTACAATTTTTCTTTTGATCAGTTTATGAAAAGGTTTAAACTACCCTTCTGCAACCTAATAAAACTTCAATCGGTTTGGGAATTTTTATTCTGATTGAGGTGTTTATATGAAGCATTTTTATTTGGTTTGGGCTTTTAAACTGATTATAATTGGAATATTAGGCTCCATGTAAACCGAGCCACTGACTCAATAAGAAACAGCTTCATTGCATGGACTTGCAAGAAATACAAGAGTCAATAAAATCTTTCATGTTCTCATATGCTACTTGATTTATAAACAAATGACGCTGCCACCTTATTACTGTGAAATGTAGCTATATGAAAATATAGCCACTGTACTCCGAACAGACACTTTGAATTTCACAAAGACATCTAAGCATAGTGACACAGATGACACATTGAGGGCTCTGCATGCTTGAAATCATGACCTAACGACTTATACTTATATACCTGGAAGCAGCAACTTAAATTATAACTGTTAAATCAGTTACATTTTTCTCTGAACGACAGCTTGTGGGGGTGTGTTTTTCCTAGCAGCCTTTATTTAATGTTAAAATTATCTGTGGAATTATTGAGTTAAAGGCTACAAAAAGTGTTTATTACTAAATTGCTATGATGATAAATGGAATTATACTAAGTGCATATAGAAAGATGCTTTTTAAAGTTTCACTTACACTTGATGTGAGTTTCAATGAGTTTTTAAGTAAATGTTTGATGTATTAGGCATGACTGCCGTAATTAAGCTAAGATCTATGGAAACTTTTATCGAATGCACAGAAATCCAATTTTCAATCCTCATATACAC
>JAOTRR010000038.1:19342920-19356833 GCA_028570945.1 Gogo arcuatus
GTGTGTGTGTGTGTGTGTGTGTGTGTGTGTGTGTGTGTGTGAGAGAGAGAGGGAGGATTTATGCAATTTATGCAACTTAATTTAAATATGAAAAATGTCGAGGCAAGCACTATGAACCCTCAGAGATAAACAAGAAAACATATTCTAACATGTGTCATTACTTCTGCTCTAAAACCAAATTATTATTGGTCTTTTCATTATAGTGCTTTAATACAAAGCTAATAGTATGCCATCTGTGATTGCTTGGGTTGTTAAGAAATGACTGCGTTTGGATTTAGCTTTAGCTTCTAAATGAGTCAGAGTGACCTTAATGAAGGTTTGGAGCAGACGGCTGTAAGCAGCCTGGCTATGCTTCTGCACACTGACACTCTCCATCTATCTGAGAGCAGAGATAAAGCGGCTCTTCTTTCCTCCCAGCCGGCCTAATTGTGAGTAATAATGATTACTGAATTACATGAGACATTTGCATTCAGTGACCAAAAAAAATAAAACCCAACCCACAAATGAGAAAGAAACCGAGACTCATCTTAATTTAAGTATTCTGTTTCTCATCCTGTACAAAACAAGCTGAAGTCTTGAAGGTGACTGAAATACCACTGTAGCTGAGATGTGTATTCTTTTTCTTTTTATGCCCTTCTCTTATCATCTTTTAGCTCTAGCATTTTCTTTCACATTCACATCATATTGCATCTACTACACTACATGTATATCTACTCATGCAGCTGTGTTACAATAATAACTGGGGATTTGGTTGGTTTATATAATGCTTGATAAATTTGTTATGATGCTTGTAGGAAAATCTCTATTTTATATACAGTGCCTTGCATAAGTGTTCACCCCCTTGAACTTGATACTGAAGGGGGTGGGGGATGGGGGTGGTCTATATAGGTTGCAAAGCTATTTACAAATATGAAATGTTAAAGTTGTAAAGAGTAAATGTGATTACATTCACTCGTATTATTGTGAAACCCCATACACAAAAATGTTGCGACCACTTACCATCATAAGTCACATAATTAGCTATATGGAGTTATCTTGTATGCAGGTGTCACATGATCTCCTTTTCAGTACACTTGTTCCAGGAAGCCCATAGACTTTGTTGAACAAAAAGCTACCAAAACAAGCCAGGGACAAAATTCTCTGCCTAGAGAACCATGACTCTTCCTAGAGGAGGCCACCACCAGTCAACAAAGTCAGTAACCAGGTAAGAAGGGATTTAGTCAAAAAGGATCAGCCAAGAGACCAAGGGTAAATCTAAAAAAGCAGGTGAGATCCACAGCTCAGATGGGAGAAATGCTTCACAGGACAACCATAGCGAGAACACCATTAAGAGTCATGGAAGAATGGTGAGAAGAAAGCCATTATTGGAAAAAAAAAGCCATATGAAACCCCATCTTGGTTTAGAATATCCAGAGAATGAGAATGATGTAGCATGGCCTTTTATAGGTTGCACATGTGAGGTCATGGTCATGAGGTGATAACTTTGCTATTAATACTTGGTACAGAAATAAGCAAATGGAATACTCCATTAATCCCAAAGAAAACCACCCCGGTGGACCTCCATTCAGCCGTAGAGCTATAATTACATATGTAACCTTCCGAAGTCTTGCCTAGACATTTGCCTCCATCCAAGCATCTTCTATCTTCAATGTGACTAGACGTTATTGTTAATGTACTTAATTTGGGGTAACTAAAGTTCAGGCATTTCTGTTTCAGTAATTGTGTCCCTCTGTTTCCCGCTTCCCCTGAGCCAAGGTCATAACGGTGTATGCACAGCAGTGACATCCCCTTTAAGTAAGGTCATGTAAATTAAGTATTTAAATGAGTGAGAGTGAAAGAGAGATGAAGAAAGGGTTAGAGAGATGATTATCTTGGCCTGGGGGAAATGCTTGATGGTGACTCTGTTGTTTGATGTAGATGGAGTTCACTGAAGTTCTCAGATTCATTCCCCTTGGATGGATTTTTATCTCAAAGTCGACATGTTCAAAGCCTGCTTAATAATGGAGCACATACTAAATTCTAGGCCACATTCATATGGAAGCCAATTTTTTTCCAATTATAGCTGTTGGACTCCTACAGACGAACACACTCTTGGGGAATGACACTTTTATAGAGACATATTCAACTGTGTAACACATATTTCTCTTAGGTTAGCATAAACGCTTCTGTCATTTTCTCTCTAAGATGTACTAGGTAAGAACAGCTTCACTGTGCCTTGACATTACTTCTATAAGTTTCTAGAACTGTCACGCTGGGTGAAACACACCTGTCCAAAATCTCCCATAGGTGTTTTTAGTTTGCAGTCTGGTAACTGCGAAGGCCATAGCATATGATTTACATTATTTTCATATGCACTCTGCCCTGGGGATAGAAACAGTGTCATGTTGGAAGAGACCCCTCCCATCAGGATAGAAATGTTTTGTCCTAGGATGAAGGTGATCAGTCAGAATATCTTTGTATTGATTTACAGTGACTCCTTCTAAGGGGACAAGTGGACCTTAAACACCCGCCCCCCCCCACCTCCACGCAATATTTTCCCAGATAGGAGTTGATAAGAAGTAAGGTTACCTGAGAGTTTCTGCTGTCTATGCAACGTTCCAGTGAATGCAGAGTAACATTCCGGTGAATCGGGAGTCTCTCCTGGGAACACTAGGCATGCCAGTACAACCTGGAATACATACTGGATAGGATGCTAGTCTATAGGTGCTTTCAGACCAAACAGTTCTAGGGACTTATTGAAAAGAACTACCCACTGAGGAGTTCTCCTGAGAACTACATACGTTCAAGGGCTTTTTTTCTGTTTGTGTTCACACTGCCAGTAGGAACGTCTAAGTAATGTTAGCTGGCATGCTTGTGTGATGTTAACAGGAAACGTGAGCAAAGATTTTTATATTTCACTTAGACGCGCCAAAACTGAACTGTATTTCACTGTCACATATAGGCTCAGTATAGGCTGGACTTCACTGTTGGTCCATTTGTCTATTTTTATTTTTTCATTTTTTAATGCTAACATCAAGAGCTCATGTTTACACAGCTAACGTTTTACACAGATTTTTAAAAATGGCAGTTTCTGGTGCTTCATTGGCTCATGTTCTAGATTAATCACCGTGCACTTACGTGACTCATGGTTCCTCTTGTGGTGGGAGAGTACCTACCCTGATGTAGGAGCTAAAAAAGTCCCTCAACACAAAAAAAAGGGGTAACTTCGTCTGACAGTTCTAAGAACTATGACAATGTTCCTCTGATCTGAAAGCACCTTATATCAAGGCACCATGCACACAGACATTCACACATTCATTAACACCTGGGGCAATTTACCTTAGTCAATCCACCTACTGGCATGTTTCTGGGAGGTAGGAAAAAACCGGAGACCCCAAAGGAAATCCATATGGACACAAGAAGAACATGTACGGAAATTCCACAGTAACCCGAGCTCAGGATCAACCCCAGGACTATGGATCTGGGAGGCGGCAACTCTACCTGCTGCTCCATCATGCTGTCTAAATCACATATTTTTTCTTTAATACTATTCCTAATTATTCCTTTATCCTACTTTTTTCTAACCGTTGTTTGTGGTAAAAGGATGCTGAAAGTTTTCTACAGAATGTACACATGTAGATCACACTACACAAGGTGTTCTTGCCCATCAGAAATTAAACAAAAAAGAGCCTTGGCTGAACACTGTAATCATCAGGATACTCAAAAACAACTCTATGTACATCTTTCTAGACCAATCTGCTCTGATAGGGGGTGCAGAATGGTTTTGACAGGACTGTGAACTGAGCAACCTTCATAACATCACAATGTTGCCAGGTCAGTTGCCATGTACCTTTTGTACTTCTGCCAAGAGTATGTCTGTATTTTTAACACCACCTTATTAAAATGTATTGCATGACATTCCTTATAAACAGCACAGTGCATTTTGCAACATTAACCAGGTTGTTAGACCTTACATGGTGTGAAAGGGCCATATTTTGAGTAGAGGGCTTATTCTGACCTGCTTCTTGATATGACAGCC
Source organism: Gogo arcuatus (assembly GCA_028570945.1). Classification (NCBI taxonomy): domain Eukaryota; kingdom Metazoa; phylum Chordata; class Actinopteri; order Siluriformes; family Anchariidae; genus Gogo; species Gogo arcuatus. Next base: position 19,346,939 of record JAOTRR010000038.1, read on the forward strand.
CTGTCAAACTGAACATATAAACAAACAACACCAGTGTCCTCAATGAAAGAGTCATGAAAGTTGTGCTGTTTAATGATAACAGGCAGAAAAGAAAGTTTGAGCTGTCCCTTGAGCATGTTTCTGCTGATGCTTCCACAACCACAAGCAAATGCGCAAACACAGACCTGGAAATCTGCAACTGTCTGCAGTGACACAAGCAACCATGTGATATTTAGACGGATCTTAAACAGCAGCAGGTCTCAAAATAACAGCATGATGACTAGGGGTTGTGTTTGGGAGCTTGTGCACACAACAGTGTACAAACTGTCTCAAAAGATGTCTTTTTCCACTTGAAATGGGTTTTTTTTCCCCTCTCATTTGAAGTATGCCTCCAGCTTAAGCAACACTTAGTATATGCTCTCCTTTAGATGATTTAAATTCCATGCTTGATCTTTTATTCTGATGCCCCACAGTTGGCATAACAACCCCCTGCTTGGCAGAGAAATAAAGGTCAATTTCCTGCTAAGCCACTGTCCTAAAATCTGGAGTGATTGATTTGACACATTAGTCCACTGAGGCTACTCTTGTGAAATAGGAGTAGAGTAAGGTAGACAGAGAGCATCATATTGTTAACGTTTGTTCTACTGAGACATACATAGAAGTGTAATATATATAAAAGATTTGGATCGGAGAGGGAGAGACAGCAGAGATTGACAGGCTAAGCACATCTTTCTCCTCAGAGGGAGCTCTTCATTATTAAACACTATGAGAAATGTGAGATATGTCTATAGCACTCACACATCTCCACAGAGGGATCCGTTCATGCGCAAGATGTTTACTCCATTACAGGCTGTATCAGATCAATGCAGTATCACTCCTTCCTACCACTCTGGGTGAGATGTGTTCATTATTCACCAGATCACTGATGGAAAATGCAAAAGGGGAGCGAAAAAAAGACAGCAAAACTAGAGTGAGGAGAAGTGGGCCATTTGTGCATGCATTTTTATGGTTCGTAGTTATGTAGGTCAGTTTTATACTCCAGAGAGAGGAATTTGTAAATCTGACATAATAATGCATTTAGCCCTTGGCGATGCCTTCATGATGTTTCTCGTTTTGGTTTTCGTTGTGCTGATCCTCCAGAATAAAGCAATATCTCAGCACCAGGCCACAGAATGAGGCCATGCAGGTGCTGCTGGCTGGGGAAGGTCCTACCAGGTATAGCACATATGTATGTATGTTCTGTCTAAATTGGCCTAAAACTAAGTGACTTTCCTAGTGGCTATCAGGGAAACATCTGCATGACCTACTAGCAAATAGGCAAAGGGGTAACAAAGTTTTACTTAGTGGAACATTTCAGTCCTGATAGCCTGCTTATTAATCCATTAGCTTTGGAAAAGTCAGAGTGCTATGCAAAAAACGAATTCATCAATAATTCACCACTTATGCAGAACTTCAAATCAGTGCTTTCTCCTGATGTAAATTCCTGGTGTGTTTTAAATTGAGACCATCTCACCCTGCTCACAGCCCAAAGCCTTAAAATAACGGGAAAAAAAACAAAACAAAACAAAACAAAAAACCCAAGCAGTACTCCCTAGCTCCAAAGACTACTCGACAGTTTTTGCTTAAGTCTGAGACTGGGTTTTGCATGTGACCTTGGAAGAGAAGAGAGCAAAGACAGACTGCTAGACAGGGCATGTGTGTTTGTGCCTCTGCGTGTCTATGTGTGTCCCAGAAGACAGAGCCTTTAGCTCTAAAGCAAGACCAGTAGTGGAGAGAGCTCTATCTCTCCTGAGTACCTCTAAAAGCTCTAAAACAAGACTGCTGAAAAGAGAGTACCAAGAAAAAAGAGGAAATGGAAAGAGAGTAGAAAGTAAGGATCACTAAAACAATGGAAAGTTTGGGGAGTTGAGAAAGAGGAAACGTGACAGATGAGTTTGGAAAAGAATATATTTAACAATAATACTAATATATAAAAGGGTTTAATGAATATTAAATGTTCATATTTCCAGATTTGATATAATAAAGACAAGTAAATTATCCCAACATCATAATATGGAATGTTTCATATGATGGGGGGTGGGGGGATTTACTCAATATAGTCCAGAATTGTACTCTATATCACAACTCACACAACAGGGGCAAAGATAGAGCAAAAAATGTGGATCATCTGGAAGGCTCTGAGGACTAGTTTTAAGAACCACTTTACTAAGGTAACACCATGAGAATGGTCTTTGTGAATGTTGCATCACCATGCATTCCCAATTTCTAAGATCTGTAGCTGATTCTGTTCCCACAGAAGATGGGAACGTTGTGAAGTTGTGAAGATGGAGGATAAAGAAAACCCTTGATCTACCTGTGATCACCATTCCTCAGAATTACAAAAGCACTAATGGGAGTCATTGTGGGTCTGCTGCCGGATCCTTCTATCTACACAGTGAGCACTGTGATTAGTTCAAACTCTTCAATCAGCATAAGCTTCCCTCCTCCAGTGCCTGGATCTAATTATCACTGACATTCAACTACAGAAGTAAACAGGATACCTAAATCCATCACGTTTCATAGCAGGGCAAGATCTACTAATCTCTAGAGTTATTTACAATCCTAAATTAACACATCTACCCTAGCTAATCCAGGCCTTCATGAGCATCTGAGCATTAGATTAGGGGTGAATAGTAGCTTTGGCACTTTCTGTTGGAATGATATAAACTCCAAATGTCAATATGTACTCTGCTAATAGGAAAAATAGCCTTTTTGACAGAAGGGACATCTTCACAGTGATGATGTCAGCATATTCTGAGCATGCTCATCTCCACATACCTGACTCAGCTGCCACACAGAGGCAGGGTCCAGGTCTCAGGGGGTTCTAGATTTTCCTTTGGCTAAGGACAAATGTCTGTTACTCTATGGACTGAATGTGGTCAAACAAACAGGGTGTTGCTGTCAGAACAGTTTAGTGCTGATGATAGATCAGTATTCTGTTCCTAAACTCTCAAACTCTCATAAATGTTAGTGGACCTGTAAAACTGTGGGCTCGTTTCTCTATATACCACACACCCTGATCGGGCTGTCAGGGCAAAACAAGAAATGGAGTACAGGCATCTAATAGTCGTTTGGACATATCCAAATATCTCAAGCGGTAACTTTACTAGAGAGCCTTCTTTATAGGCATTTAAGAACGGTCCTGACAGCTCTCTCCATGCTTTGGGAGATTTCTAACAAAGCAACAGCCTTTCTGATCTGGTCACGCTAATTTCCTTGCTGCTCCTGTCTCAGTGGGGTATTCAAATTATACCCGCCATCATGTTGCCCTCTGCTGCCATGTACCTGCTTTGACTGCAGCGAAAGCACAGATAAACAAACTTCCACCCCTGACTGGTAGCTTGATGAAGGTAAATAGGTCTTTTATGCAACCAACCCAATAGTCTGTGTTGAAGAAGGCTTGAAGTCAGACTGACCCTCACTGCAGCCTCTTTCCACAAAGTGAGCCGCAGTACTTAAAGTGTTCCAGGATCCATAAAAAAGTCATCCATCCAGAAAGCACTGAGTTGTTCTTCTGACTGAGGGGAAAAAGGCAACACCAAAATAAAACCAAATGAATGCTTCTCAATTCCCTATTTCCAAAAGCATAAATGGTGCATTATCAAGACTATATAGTGTCATACTCTACATTTCCTCTAGTGACAATACCAAAGTGAAATGGGGATTTCTCGAGTCGTAGTACCACAGCACTGAAAAATGCATTTTACCCAGATACCCATGAGCAGGCTCTTCAAACAGACACTCTAAAGATTGCAGAGGGAGGCTTCAGTGCGCACATTCCGTCTGATCTGCTGCGGCTTTACTCAGTTTGAACTTATCTACCTGCACCATCCTCTTAAGCCTCACAGCAAGTCACACAGGTGGAGTACAGGGAGAAAGAAAAAATAGATGACTTTAGATAACAATGCAGCATCAGATTCAGACAATATTCTTTTTCTCCATTTTAAGGCTACGTCCACATTAATACATTTTAATTTTAAAGCAGCATTTTAAAACGAAAACGATCTTCATCCAGACGAGCATTTTAGCTCTGTATCAGAAATAATCCCTTTCCATACTAACACACCTGAAAATGTATATCACATGATCATTCATGTACACTGGGCATGCACGTGCTGGTATAAACAGCTGATCCCATTTGTTTTCTTCCGGAAAAGGGTCACATGATAGGAGACTGACGAATCAGGGAAGGATATGTCGTGACTGATAAGACCCAATCAGGAAGTGAACATAGGTGTCCGCGTCATCGTTTCCAAAAGTCTCCATTTTTTATTCATGCAGTTTTTATGCTTGTTTGTATCTTCCTGTGATACTTTTGAAAAACATTAATTGGTATTATTTCCAGAAATATAAACAATCTAGCGGGATACATATCCAAATACACATCTATAGTCTTAAAAAAATCTTATTTGTATTTGTATGTTTTTAAAACAAGTTACCTGTATTGTATTTGTATACGTATTTGTATTTGGTTGCATCCCTATTGTACACACAGACATACACACAGTTGTGGACACACACTGATTTAAGCAACAAAATACACATTACATTTTAAATTTTTGCAAAAGGTAAAACTTCTAGATGAGACGACATTAAACTTGGATTACAGCCCTTAAGAATAAATGTGTGTGAGAGTTTTTCTGATAAACAATCTCAATCATCTCATCAAGGATTAGAGTGATGCTATTGTGTGCTCCCCTTGGCAAGAGCTGATTCTCCAGGAGGGAATGTAGGAGCAGCAGGTGGAGAGAGGAGGAGGAACATAGGGAGAAATGCCCAACCGATTTCTCACTCTCTCTCCATAATAACCTGTACAAAGAAAACCTACTGAGATAAGCCTCCACCGTGGTTCTTTCACACACCTCTTTTCCACCTCTCGCTGTTACAGCCTCCTCCACTCTCTCACACACATATGCAGAAACACACTAATGACATACTGCAACAAGGGTCACGGCTCTGCCAATATCTGGGAAAGGGGGATGGTTGGCATGGCAACAACAGGCTGACAGTACACCTCCTTCTCTCCCCAACCCAAATGGTGCCTGACAAACTCACTGCTTCCCAGAAAGCACTAGGAGACCTGGAATCTCAGCTACATGTATTTTCACACCTCCCACTTCTTATAGGGATCAATGCACAGGTGATTATGGAGCAGGACGGAGGGGTAAATATATGGAGAGCACTCGATGATAAGGCTGATATTAATCACTTATTTGTCACCCACTACTTGTACCAGCTGAGTGCTATCTGGAGACACAGCATGTGGGTAGTGTGTAGGAATGCTCAACGGAGTCATGTGCAATTATGTCAGGCTTTGTCCAGGAAAAAAATAATGAAACAAAACAAAACACTTCGTACATAATGGAAAAGCTTATTCGCTTGATATACACTCTATAGAGATGAGGTTGTAACTCTAAAATTTAGTAACAGAATTTTTGCTTATCCTCAATAAAATTGATTAAAAAATTAGCTATAAAATTGATATTTAGATCATAATAAATTCTGGACAGTTCCTGTTCCATCGCTCATGCTCAGTCCCTGTTCACACCTGGTATTAACATGTGTCATCTGAGATTAGGTCACAAGTGGTCAGCTCTAAGTACATCTATGCACATCTGGCATTAGAATGCATCTCCACATGCATCTGACCACTTGTGATCCAATCTCACTTCCCCGCTCTATATGCAAATAAACACGTACATCATTTCTGTTTGCAAAGACCAAATGCGTTGTTGTTTTTAACCAGTTGCAGGCAGCAATGCACTTCCCGTGCCTAGTCTGCTGGAAATGGAAAGAAAAAGAAGAAATCAAAACTTGGTGTGTTCCAGGCAAACCAAATCGCCTAAGATGTTCGACACACTCGTAATATATCTCTATGGGCTTTTCGAAAATTTCAGACATCGTGGACTAAGACAGCTTATGTGATTTGAGCCCAAGCATCCATTTTGCCTGTTGTCACACTTTCAAATGATGCCGTTGACGCGCAAATGAATATGTACTTCCGCTTACACGGAGGACGTCAGTGGCGTAGGCGGTCCTTCAGTGTGGCCCAGGACACATTCGTGTACACACTGTGAAAAGAATGTGGCCATATGTGACCTCCGAATGTGATCTGAGTGATTGGATCCCATTTGACTCCGTTCACACCTGTACTAAGAGATGACCAATTTTTTGTGATCTGATCACCCAGGATGCATGTTAATACCGGGTGTGAACAGGGCCTCTGTCTCACTCAAGCAAAGAAACTAGCATCATAAATTAAGCAGAATCATAATGTAAGCCACCTTAGTAACAAAACTATTTCAGAGAAAGAGAGAAATGGAAGGAAAGACAGAGAGGAACACGGGGATAAAGAGCAAATGGAAGCCTGTTGACTGTAAGCCTGTCTCTCCCCCCGATGACCTGCTAATTACACAAACGCATTGCTGTATTATTTGCAATGTTTGAAAATCACAACACCCATCTGAGACTGAGAGGCCTTTAGAGGGAAATTACACAGCAGCATGTGTGCTCACAGGCCATTATCAAGAGAGAATGGTGCAAAATCCATAAATAACTTGCCTCGTGACACGCCAATGCAGGGACAGTAATTATGGGAGTGTGTGTGTGTGTGTGTGTGTGTGTACTCTTATTGTCATGTGACCTCTCTCAGAAGGGCCTTGACATTTTGACACTAAATACTCTTGTGGCAGTCACTTTGTCTCTTTTCTGATCTAACACCTAAATGCATGTCTAGTATAGTATTTGTAGAACTACAGAATCTGGTAAATCTTCAGTACCAGTCAAAAGTTTGGACACACCTTCGAATTCAATGGTTTTTCTTTATTTTTATTAATTAAAAGACGCTTCATATCTTAAAATAATGATGGACTGTCGTTTCTCTTTACTTAGTTCAGCAGTTCTTGACATAATATGGATTACTACAGGTGTGGAATAGGGCTATGTACTATATTTTTATTATTTACTATTTACTGTATGATGATTTTTATATAATGTTATATACTATTTTATATACTGTAAATATAATTTATATTATCTATATGTGATATATAACAAATATACAGTAATATGCAACATCAAAGAACATTTTGTTCTTAAATTGAGTCAAAATGTGATGGATTAACAGTAAAGTGTGTGTGTGTGCGCATACAGTATGTACACCTGTCTGCTAGTATAAAAGTGTGTGTATGTGTGTTATGTGGGCTACAGAGTAAGAGACAAGAAGACAAGAGTAATGGGGTAGTGGGGTAGGCCAGGTTGTGCCTAATGAGACAGCAGGAGAATGATTCATCCCCATCAGCTGTGAGGCCTGTCACAGCCAACCCAGAGTGCTAATGCTCCTGATCTCAGTGGCACATACATCTGCACCTCTCTCTATCTGTCTATCTCCATGTCTCTCGTGCCATCCTAGTGCTGCCTCTCATTTGAGCCTGCTTCATTCTCAATCTCTTTTTCCATTCATTTCCCCAGTCTCTGTCTCTCTATCTCTTTTGTCTTGTTTTAGCACTAACACTAATGACATTATCTTTCTTCTCTTGCTCCACCTCCTCTTTTATAACCCTCTACTCAGCTCCCACCGTTCCTTTGTCCACGATTTTCTCTTCAGCTTTCTAGCTACTGCATTTAAAGCATCCAGCAGGTCTCACTGAGGCACAATCCTTCTGTGTGTGTGTGTGTTTACGCAGTGCCAGAGATCATCATCAGAGCAGGAGCCCATATGCGCTGCTGCCATCATTCTGCACATAGCCGCAGGACACAGTGCCTGCGCAAGATGAATATGACATTCTGAGGTGAAGCCACCCCTAGCCATGCAGATTTGCATTTGTCATTTTCAGCACGTGTTCTCTTTCTTTCTCTCGCTTCCCCCTATTCTTCCCACTTTTTTCTTCCTCCTGCTCTCCTTTATTCCACACCATGTTCCAAGCTGAAGAAGTGATGATTTGGGAGAAGCTGGCATATCTACCTGCAGGATTATGCAGCATTACACAGTTAATCCTCCTGTCCTTGTCCTCAGAAAGTGGCAGACAGGGAAGGAGGGGAATATTTAAGAGGGAATATCTAAATGATATTAAATGCTGGAGCTGTGGATGATAAACAGACCAAGGGGCTGCCAAGTGTGTAGCATGGAAATAGCTAAGGAAAGCAACACACACACACAGGGCGTACCTTTTCCTCAGCTTTGTGCCATTTGCATCAAGATTCCATTAACTTCTGTACGCTTTTTGAACTTGGGTGTAGCGTTGAAAACAGAAAACCGATTTCTGGACCAGCTAAAAAATGGTGGTCTGGGGTTCATGAATTCAAGTGAAGACCACATTAGACTGCTTATGTGTGTGTGCAGTAGTGTTCTATTAATTTGTGCGAGACCACAACACTGAAACAGCTGTAAAAACCCCTGCAGTGAGTTTCCCACTGATCAGGAACACTCCTCACCAAATATAACTACAGACCTGGCTCATACACACAATAAACCACAGCAGCAGTCAAGCAGAATATATGAAGCCTGCTGTTGTACACAGAAGCAGAGAGGAAAGCCTCAGTCACCCATCATATCACACAGAACTGGATGTGAGCCCCTGTGGCTGAAGCAGCACACAGCAAGCAGCACCCTGCACACTGCTCCAATACCACACAGCAATGTGAGGGAGCATGCAGCTTAATAGGAACAGTGGGTTAGTGACAGCTTCAGCTGTAGTGCTTCAGGATATATGTGTGTGTGTGTGTGTGTGTGTGTGTGTGTGTGTGTGTGTGTGCGTGTGTGTGTGTGCGCGCGCATATATACGGAGCCACAGACTCAGACCCTGGCTTCCTACCATTGATCTGTTTGAAATGCAAAGCTCTGCCATTGACCTACTCCCGCTCAAAGAGTGGCTCATGCATGTGCACACACAATCATGCACACACTGGAGGAAAAAAATAAAGCCTTCTTCCACTATCTCTAAAAGAAAATGGGATTACCTTCTTTTTTTGTTAACTACTTCCAAAAGTTTAGGCAAACTTTCTCAGGTTAAAGAAAGCACATAACAGGACAAAACCCAAATGCAAAGAAGCAGTCCAGTGTGTTCAACTTGAGGAATATCGCTGCTCTTAGTTTCTGGGCTGCTGTGTTTAGAACAAATTCCTCTAAAAATGAAAAGATTCAACATGTATTTGAATATTCAAATACTAGATTCTTTATGAGTGATGGGAGTCATTTTGTTTGTGAGAACCTGCAATGTGCGTATTGGCATGAGCTTCCCAGATAATTGGCTATGAACAGATCTGATGGCAGATCAATAGCAATCTGGAGATGGTGTGAGCAATGCTAATTGCCTGCTCCTCCATCTGGCAGTGGTTCTGCACACTATACACACTCAATCCAAACAAAAAGGAGACCCCTTTATGCAAGTCTAGTTACTGCTAAAAGCACAGCTGTACACAGGTAGACAAAAGAACAGGGCACAGGTTTTTCAGAGGGCATGTGTGCCTGAATGTGTTTATATGCTTGTATGTGTGAGTGTGAATGAAAGGCAGATGTGAGGGTGATATCACTGGATGATCAGGAATGATGGATTGAATAGAGCCTTTCCTCGCCCATTAAAGGAGAGCCATTCCTCAGAGTCACACGAACACAGATGCAGGGGACAGCACTTCATGCTGTTATTATCCCCAAGGCAAGGTCACATTTCAATCACCCCACTTCCTTTTATTATCTTCTGCCCAAATCATGGCTCCATGGATTCATACACACACTTAAACACATCTTTTTCTTCTTCCCCTGCCAATCTCTCTCCAAAGTGTATGAGGAAAGAAAAACAATTTTGCTCCATGTATGTCTCATTTACACTCTCTCTGTGTGTGTGTGTGTGTGTGTGTGTGTGTGTGTGTGTGTGTGTGT
>JAOTRR010000038.1:19537738-19551070 GCA_028570945.1 Gogo arcuatus
TTACAAATGTGGGTAAATAATTATTGTTGGTTATTAAGAACATGAAACAAAAGTTTTCTAATTAAATTTAACAAAAGGAATATTTAAGTTGTTAAAGAATAGGAAAGTAAATCTTGCATTTTTTTTGTAATAAAATATTCTTAATTAATTTATTTTTTTTTCAAAAATACAAAAATTGAATCATGAACCAAATATCGTGAATCGAATCAAATCATGAATTGGGTGAATCGTTACATGCCTAGTTGATGTACATACTCCTACTCTTATTGGTGGATGTACATACTCCTTCACTAGTTCTTTTATGTTGTCTTGAGGTTCAGTTGAACCTTTCATACCAAAGTTCCTTCATCCCTGGGAGTTAATTTGTGCTTCTTTCCTGAACAGTGTAGTGCCTGGGTAGTCCCAAAATTTTTAGATTTGCATACAATTCCTTGTACAGATGTTACATAGTACCTTCAATTAGGGCTGGGCAATAAAATGATAACAATAATTATTGCAATATAATTTTTCTCAATATAAATATAGCAAATGTTCTATAAATGTTCGACTTAATTAATTTTCATGCTTAGATAGCGAATGTGAACTTGCCGTCACACCGTGCTGAATGTTGGGTAGCCTGACATCATTTTATTTACACGCCATGTTGAGAGGATCCCGCTTCCTTTTCTGTTGCTCAGTTGGAGGCTGTGTTTTGATTTTGTCATGACTCTGAAAAATGTCTCCATGGTAGGTCAGTGCTGCTGCATTAAGAACTGCTATAGTAGATCATACCATCATTCAGGGAGAAAAATAGACAATGGAATATGTTTTTTTGCCTTTCCTATGAGGAAAAAACACGATCTGAACTCACACATCAGAAGTGCACGAGACCGCTACAGCTCGCGACACAGTAGACACGTAACCTTTTTTTATTAATAATGCGACTGATCAATCCCACTGCCTATGACTTTATAAAATAATCACACAGCAGAATATTTTGAAAGTTTTGTAATCTTTGGTTTAATAATTGGGCCAAAAATAGGAGTGCCACCTTACCTTTGAGAGTATGACTGTGCTCTTGCAGTATGCCAAGCAGGTGCTGAAAGCCGAGAGAATTTCAGTCAAGGTAAATCATGTTGGTTCCATGTAAGTGTACAAGTTCATATGAAAAAAAAAAAAAGCCTGCTTTCGAATGTGTAAATAGCCTCCTTACATCATGCTCTAAAACAACACTCCAACACTATCTTATTATGTCTGGACTTCAATTTGAACAGAATGTGACATGGAATGAGGACGCTATTGATTTGTGTAGGTTGTTATTCGTACTAAAATGTGGATTTTAAAGTTATTGAAAAACATAAGTAATTTCTTCCTTTTGACGTTTACTCAGTTTATAAATGATTAAAACGGCTTGTGGTTATTATCTGTACGTTTGGTTGTGGTTTTAAGGTGACTATCTTCAAATGTGCGTTCCTGCGGTGTGGGTGCTTGTCATAGCAGGGGTGCTGATTACAACACCGGCTTGTGAATTAGCAGATCCTGCACCCAGCCACTGTAAACTGTTCATGAGCTTCCAGGGATTTGTAAATTTTAAACTCATGCAAAATGTATCCACTCGGTCCAAAAACAAGATAGCTTACAATGTCCGGGTGTGTGAGTAGATTTCTTTGTCTATTTATTGTTTTATTTATTGACATTATCCATTAAAACACTTTTAAACTTTGCAGTCTGAGCCATTTTACATGTGTGTTGTATCATATTGCAGCACTTACTTTTTCTAATATTTATTTTGTTGAGGAAAAAGGACTTAATTTTACTCAAGCATATTTTGATGTTGAAAAAATACTTTATCATTATAATTGTTTTGAATGTTCTACCTCAGATTTGTGAAATGTTCCACTGTTTGGCAAGTATTTGTCATGTTCTAACCATAAAGAATAGTTTAAAGCCACAATTAACCATCTGCTTTCTTCAACTTTCATTCAGGAGCAAAAATCAGCCCTTAAACTTGAAAGAAATAATAATTTGACATTAATCGTGATAATTATAAATATTGACTGATATGAAAATTTTTATCATGATAACGTTTTAGCCATACTGCCCAGCCCTACTTTCAATTGTCTGGAAACTGCTCCTAAAGAGGAACTGGATTTGTCAAGGGCCACACATTTTTCCTGAAGTCTTGGTTGAGTTGCTTGGATTTTCTCATGGTATCAAGGGCAAAAATGCACTGGCCCATAAATACTTTCACAGGTGAACTCCCAGTGAACTCTTAATTATGACAACTGGACAATCAGAAGCTTCTAAAAATTAATTACATCAATACATCAATTTTTGGAATCTTCCAGACTGTTTGAGACATCAACTTGGTGTATGTAACCTTCTGACCCAGTGGAATTCTGATTTAGAAAATTAAAGCTGAAATAAATCTATCTCTAATAGGTTCTTTTAAAAAATTAAGTCTGAAAGTCTTTAGCCTAGGTGTATGTACACTTTTAGCCTTAATTGTAACATTGATGCAAGTTCATGCAAGCACCGCATTCCCTCATGTTTGAAGATCCCTTAGAGGAACATGGTGTTTGAGAGGCAGAGATGTCCATGAGACATTGTATGAGCTTAAGGGGATTAGGGCCACACACATGCATAGTGAGGCCAGCTTGCTCATCTAGGCTGGTTGGAACCATGAAGTGCCAGTTGGGCTAGGCTGAGGGATTGTATGCGACATGCACGACTGTCCAGCACAAAACCTTCTCTGCTGTTAGGGCTGAGGTACCGTGCATGTGTTGTCGTGGTTATCCAGGTTGGAGAGTGTCCAAATCCACCACCTCAAGCAGTTTACTCACAGACGTACACATACCTGCTGACAGCAGGCCAAGAACCAGGTCGGGTAGGTGTCAATAGGATTGTAAGCTTATCTGCAGAATCTTTGGTCCATCACAGTGTGTCTGCACGTTTATAAGGCTATTTGCATGCTAGAATTGGTAATGACAAAAATACATGTTGCTGATCCTGCTGACGCTTTTTCCACTTATTTATTTCCCTGTTTCCAGCATCATGGAAATTAGCTCTAACTGAAGAGTGCGTTGTGAGCTGGTGCATGAGTGAGGGATCGGAAATTTATGCTGGGATAAAAGTGTGAGGCTCAGCAGGGAACCATCTCTCTTCATCGCTCGTCCTTTCTCCAGCTTGAGCCATCGCCTCATCTGTGAGTGACAGCATGCACACGTTGGTGATGTAAATAAGCGGCTTGGTCTTCTGCAGATGTACCAAAGTATACCGCATGTTTTACACACACACACACACACATATACACACACGAAAGAAACTCTGCGAGACAGTAACCTAGGCAAACACAGAGGAAAGAAAAAAAAAGCTTTGCAGCCATCAAAATCAAGGAAGAGCATTCCAAAAGAGACAGAAAGGATGTGATAGAGGTGCACTTCCTCCATCACTGTGAAAAATTCCATGATAAAAATCATACTTTTTAATGGCTAGCAAAAGAGCACATTTCATACACTCTAACAGAGGACAAAAACTGTTATTGGTTCTTTAAGAGTGTGTGTTTTGTGACACTGATATTGGGCTTTGATTTTGTTTAATATTATTGTTATAATATTGTATGCATATTCAGTACATTCTTGAGCTTCATCAGAGCGTAGTATAGGATCCACAATCTGCTTACACAATACACAAATAGGTTGTAAGCAGTTCTAAACATGCATTTGATTATTTTTAATAATTGAGGTAATGAAAGACCATCTGTGAAACATAATGCATTACAGATCTTGCTGGCACAAGTTACTTTTTTTTAATTCATCCTAAAGGTATGAAAACTTTTCCTTAAATATACTATATACAAGAATAAATACTGTTTCTCCTATATTCTGGATATATTTCATAACTATCTGACATCCTACCACAGGTCTGAGGGCTTACCGATATGATGCCATATTTTCACTATTGACCGAGGTCGAGAATTTGTACGAGCCACTTCTCCAATCCTGTCCTATCACTAATGGGACAGCCTTGGTTTTAACCATCAGCATTTTCTCTAGTTCCTCTTTGTCACTGCTATTTCTCTAGCTTCTCAGTGCCCTCTTCCTTTGCATGATGCCTGTCACTTGGTAGTGCCACATGTGTCACTGTTGCTCTTTTGTGCACCTTATCTATTATTACTCTGTCTGTTTGGTATCTATTACTTGTTTATTTGTCTGTATCGGCTGGTGTCCCAGAATATTATCTTTGTGTTTCTACTACTCAGACTTGGCTGTGCGACTGCCCAGCCCATGTATACCCTACATATAGGAAATATATGTAGGGCTACACTAGAGAGAACTGGGTCGAAAAATGAGCTGTGTGAAAGAGAATGGGAAATAAGGAGATAATAGACAGGCAGAACAGAGAGAGAGATGTCAGTATGTTGCCTTGTGCGTGTTTTCCCGCTCGCAGTTGCTAAATTGATATGTTTGTTATGATTATTGGAAGCCGCTGCAGGAACAGGGCTAAAGGCGCGCGCGCCGTTACTCCTGCACGTAGTGACCGAGTGCGCCTGCAAGTTCCCGGGATAAAGTGGAGCTAATGGGAGACCTGGGGGGAAAAAGCACAGCAGGGTGAAACGATATAAAACAAACGAGAGCATCAGTTAGCCGAAATGCACCTCCCTATTAGAGCACACCTCTCACACTGGGGCTGTGTGCTATGCGCATATTCACTCAACACCTCTTGACTACAACAGAAACCGTCGTAACGCTAATTGGCGTCATGTTCGGCCATGTCACTGGGCTATAGGCTACAGTCGTGTACAGCACGCTGTGCTAGGCTGTTTCAAATAATATAAGACTCCTAACAGCAAAACAAGAGTCATAAAATCACATTTGTTTCAGACAAAATGTGTGTCAGGTATGTATTCCTCTCCCGTTCTCTCTCTCTCACACTCACACACACACACACACACACACACACCGAAGCATACCAGTATACCAGAAAACCGTTAACTCTTACCTGTACAGGACACCGAGGGTTCTTTACAAGACATTCATTTTCCTGAGGAAACTTTTCTGTCCCTCGGGGGATGCCTTTCCGGAAACAAAATCGATCTGCGGCTACTTTTCTTCGCCCTCAGCTCACAACAAATTCGTCTACTTCAGACGCGCTCGCGAAAGCAAGCGCGCGCCGGTGAACTGCGGAAATATCAAGCGAGCGTTAAGCGGCGGAGTGGTCCAGCGTGAGGGACTGGGGTCCCGGTTTAAAGAGTCATACGTGTCTAAGCAGAGCTTGTGTCAAAGCTAATTGTGTCTACAGCCTATCTGTCTGTCTGTGGGAAGAAACCCCAAAAAGAGAGAGCGTAGGAATGAGCGCGATGTCCGTTCCCCAAACGGCGTGAGGTGACGGAGACTGGAAGCAACCACTGGCAGCGCGGGAAATTGGCCACAGCAGGTTGCGCGCGTGCGTGTGCGTGTGTGCACGGGCGTGTCTATTCGACTCATCAATTTCTATAATTATGTCCTGTCGCATAATTTGTCCTTCTGTAAATTTGCTGTGTTAGATTGTGTATGATAGGTTATTTTATGTTGTCTTATGTCATCTTGTGTTGGGTCGCGTTATGTGATGTTTGCACAGCTCTTTACCAGCTCTTGCAATATTTAATGCTTACTGTTTTGTCGTGATACTTGTTGTTTGCACTGTCTAAGCACCTTGGTCCGTTGAGAACGACATTTCGTTCTTCTGTATACTGTGTATGTAGAAGAATGACAATAAAGTTGAGTTGAGATTTGAATTATTTTAGAATAATGTAAGATACTTGATGATACTTTGTTATTATTTGTGTTATTATTGTTATTTCTTTCTCCCTACACTCTCAGAAAATAAAGTACATTATTGTACCTTTAGGAGTACAGCAGCTTGTCACTGGGACAGTACTCTCTAAGGCACTAATTTGTACCCTTTATATACTGCTTCGGAACATATGTTTAACTTTTTTGCCCTAAAAAGGTACACATAGTTACCTTGAGGTCCAATACTGAGCCCTAGGGGGTACATTAGTGTAGTTTGTACCTTGGGGGACTGTACTCCTATTTCTGACAGTGTATTTAAATGTAAGCAAAACATGTGATATTGACCATGTTAACTGCTTTGTACAAAAGGTCAGATTTTCCTCAGATTTGTCAGATTTGAAACATGTGTTCAAACAACACTCAAATTGATTTGATCTAAAATGTTTTGCACAACCTTGTGGAGTCATGCCAGCTCGAGTGCACACCGTCATTACAGCAAAAAAAAAAAAGGGGGGGGGGGGGCAAACCAAATACTAAGAAACTCTGAAATTCATGTAAATATTTAAAAGATTCTACTTTTCACTCAAGTTGATGTCAATAATATAATTTGTAATGAAAATTGTTGTATTAAATTAGAAAAGAATGCAAAACAGAACTCACTAGTGCTCTTAGACTTTTGGACCCCACTGTATCTACACTCACTGATCACTTTATTAGGAACACCTGTACACTTACTCATTCATGCAATTATCTAATCAGTCAATCGTGTGGAAGCAGTGCAATGCAGAAAATCATGCAAATACAGGCCAGCAGCTTCAGGTAATGTTCACATCAACCATCAGGAGAAAAAACATCCAGTGAGTGACAGTTCTGCCGATGGAAATGCCTTGTTTATGAGAGCGGTCAATGGAGAATGGCAAGACTGGTTCAAGCTGACAGAAAGGCTATAGTAACTCAGATAACCACTCTGGTCTTTCTGAGTGCTGCGCAGAAAAGCATCTCAGAATGCACATGTTAAATCTTTAGGCGGATGGGCTACAACAGCAGAAGACCACATCAGGCCACTTCTGTCAGCCAAGAACACAAAGCTGAGGCTACAGTGGGCACAGGCTCACCAAAACTGTTGAATATTGGAAATAAGTATCCAGGTCTGATGAATCTCAATTTTTGCAAAGGCACACAAATGGTAGGGTCAGAATTTGGCAGCAACAGCATGAATGCATGGATCCAACCTGCCTTGTGTCAACAGTCCAGGCTGGTGGAGGAGGTGTAATGATGTGGGGAATGTTTTCTTGGCACACTTTGGCTTTAATTTAAACCCCTACAGAGGGGACCCTGAAAATTCTCACTGTTAAGAGTAGAGGATGATCAGTTCAGAGTAGTCCACAACTGGCACTGTATGAACAGTAACCCAATGCATTGTGGGATATTAGGAGAGCTCTGTAAATACTACACTATGCTTTCAGGCACATTTATTAAATGGAAAATAAATCCCTAAACAGTGCATTTTCTATATAGCATGGATATAGGAATGTCTCTAAACAGAAGGCAGACTATTTTGGGTGAAAGTGAAACCCCACTCTCCTCATACTGGAATATATGAGTAAAGCAATTGGGGAAAAGCTGATGTACTCAGATGAGGACTGAAGGGGCTAACAATGGTATACTGTATATGCATGTGCCTTCTTGTAAGGTTGCCAGCGCTGCTCTTATTTCCAACAGTTGTTTTTGCCATCATATACAGAAAAAGAGAAATTAGCTGAAGCCAAGCTAAAAATGAAATATGCGGCTTCAAAATGAAGTTCTATTTTTTTTATGAAACTGCAGCCTAAGCCTGAATGGCAACACAGCCTATTATATACTAGGCTATATTGTATTTTGCAACAATTAATTTGTTATTTACATTTTACAATAATTCAGTGAATCATGTAGTGAAAATTATATAAAAAGTGGCTTGCCCCCTTTGTAAGGATTTAAATGCTGAAGCCCTGTTGACTATAAGCAGAATAATATATTTAACCTCAGTGTCTTAGATGCTTGTTACCATAGTTTTCATTTAGTGTAAGTCCAAAACATTTTTTGTGTATCTGAAGATTAGCCACCTTTTGATTTTGTTCACAGCACCATTTTTTTCCAATTAGGTGTGCTAATGCATCTGTAATGACGCCTCTTTAATAGGCCTGAGGAGGAGGCATAATGGAAATGAGATGCAATTACAGACTATAAGTAGGGTGTTATTGCTGAGGGTTTCCCCATTTCTCTAGGTCAAACAGAGGTGTGCCTGCCTTGTCCAGTATCTGGAATGGTTTCGATGGTCTATGACTCAGGAATATTCAAATTGAGGACATCAGCCATTTAATAAATAGGTAGTAGACAGCATCTCTGATTTTAACTTACTGTTTTGGTTAAATGAACTTTTAAACAGTGCCCTATTCAGACAACCAAGTTATATTGTTTAAAATAAGTAGAAAACGGGTAAATCCTTAAAGTTTCTATGTAGACAAGGAACCATTAAAGAACCCTTGAATAACAAGGGCTGCATATGCTACTCCTGAGATACCAGCGATCCTGACCATTTCTGCTCTCTGGACCTGCCTGATCCATCCTGATGCCCTATCTCTGGTTGGAGTTCTCATCACTTCACTGCTGCTGAGGATGGCCCCATATGGACAGCCTGAAGATGCACTTAGAAACTGTGGAATGCAATTGATACAAACAGATTTGCTACAATCGCTTAGGCCTACAATTGCCATGATAACTTTAGGACTGCAAATTGCCATGAACAGTCCTGCATTCGAGTCTCAATCAGTGAACGGTGGATAACTTCAACAAAATAGACTTCATGATAAAACTATAATGAATTTTCTGGTTACACAAGTACACTATTTTGACCATATAGGACACAGTTATAGAAGCAAGTTATGTATAATCACACTATCTGGTGTCACCCAGATGAGGATGGGTTCCCTTTTGAGTCTGGTTCCATCTCATGGTTTCTTCCTCATATCATCTCAGGGAGTTTTTTTCCTAGCCACTGTCGTCTCTGGTTTGCTCATTAGGGATAAATGTATACATTCATATATGTACAATTTATAAAATTAACATTTTTATTGAGGGGTCACATTTGGCTAAGAAGTAACTGTTGGTATTTCTGGGATAGGAAATTATGATTAGATACTGCCTGTGTGTAGTTTCACATGAGTTCGCATGGGTTTCCTCGAGGTTCTCTGGTTTTCCTTTTTACTGTCCAAAAACATGCAGGTAGGCAGATTGGCTATGTTAAACTGTCCCTAGGTGTGAATGAGTATGTGAATGTCTGTGTGCATAGTGCCCTGAGATGGACTGGCATCCCATCCAATGTGAATTCTCCCATCTTGCATTCAGTGTTCCTAGGATAAGCTTCAGATCCACTGTGACCTGTTTTGGTTAGTGTGGTTTGATGATTGGGTTGAAGTTTGACAACTTATGGATCTCTATGAAAATGGGCATTTATGTCATGCAGTCTGTTGATGTGGGTCTGTCTCACAGATAGAGACAGAAAGAGACAGGCAGGAGGTGTTCATTAGAGACAAGGTCAGGGTGCCAGCTGGCAGTTTTGCAGTCTGGAGACAGACCTGGTTCCACACCCACTCTGCACATGCTCTGTACAACAAAGTCTATTCCTTTGTCCTTCCAGAGCCCATCATAGGACATATTAAGTAACCTGTGCTACTATCTAAATCAGTTACTACATAAATGCAATTTTGGATTAAGAAACTAACCCTCAAATATATATTTTTAGTTACAGAAATTATGGATAAGAGTAGCATTCATACATATGCATATTAGAGTTTATATGTTAAAACACAGGCCCACATAAACACACTAGTAATCCTTCCATTAATACATATATGGATGCCTTACACAGTTGAGAGGAGAGTACAAAACACAGCTATCTTGCAATTTGACAGAGCTTCAACGAAGATATCAACTAGTAAACTGTGAAAGAAAACAAAGGCAAAGGCAATACAAAGCTGGTATTACAAGGACCCATGAAATATTACACACTGTTTGGGTGCAGATTGTTCAATATTTCACCCCTCAGTCCTATTCTGGTTCCAGTGCCAAATGCTGTATATTTATGAGCTGGAGGTTGTCCTCTGACTCTCAATGAGAAAAGCAACGTGATCCTCTCCCTGCATCTGTGCTCTCAGCTATTAGACTTCCACGAGTGCTCTTAGAGAGAGAGTGAGCACCGGTCTTCTCATAAGCAGATGGAGCACATACAAGGTGTATCAGTGAAGGAATGGAAAAGAGAGGCGCAGCATCTTCTGAGCCTTTGCATTCTGTAAAGTTTATGAGAGTGGGATATCAAGGTGGTGCAGAGATGCAGTAGCTTACAATCCCCTACGTCCCCGTTCTAAAGAACAAGCACTGGTGTCAGCAGTAATATACCTGCCTTCTGAACATGTTACAGCCAAGGACATTTTGTGAAGGTTCTCAGGTTCTACATCACGACACTAATTCAGCAGTCTCACCACAAGGCTAGTTAACAATCATGGGTGCTAAGTGTTAGTATTCTGCCAACATCATTTAAATGCACCATTAAAATGCTGAGCCTTTTATTGTGCATTTAGGTTCAGTTCATTTTTCAGCCAGAACAGTGAATGCTGGGTGTAACATTGTTTGCGCATATTATGCCTCTACATAGGAAATGATTTAGGATTTTGGATGTTAGTGCAAATCTCATCAGATCTAACTTAGTCACAGTTTCTGATGATAGAATGAAGGGGTGTGTGGGGGGGGGGAGGCTTATCTGCTGCATTTTTATTAAAATTAGTGCATACTCAATGGCATGCACCAGGCCTTAGTGATAAATGGTGTCACTGAACTAAATGCACATGACCTTTGTTTTTATCATCCCAGTCCCTATTAACAACAGCTGAGAGGAAGATGCATTATAGAGTTAATTGTTTAATCAAATGTGATTAAATCTCAAAATGCAAATTAGCTCATTGTTGAAGCAGATTTTATTGAATTCTAAGTGATTAGCGTTCTACATTATGAATAGGGCAAATTAGTTGAATTCAACCTTTTGTTTTTTCTTAGTACATACACATTTAATTTTGTTACAGAAAATGTGATGCATGTGGGGGTGGGCAGAAGTTGAACTTTAACATTTAAGTGTTGCACTGTGAAATGTTTTGTGGCAGAAATGAGATTCTCTCTATCCGAAAAAACAATTTGGTCAAAATGGAACAAAACCATTTACAATTGGTGTCAGCCAACTCTTTTCAAGGAGTACAGTGCTTCATAATTTGGCGGTTTTTAAGGTTTTTTTTTTTCTCTTAATAGATCTACCGATTGTATTTAGCTTATTTATTGCTTTTTATAACCACATTATATGACATCTTGGCATACTTTACTCCTTTATAGCCAAAACTGTATTTACATACATTTTTTTTTTTAAGTGTCAGCACAGGTACAAATCCATCATCTTGGTATTATCGTTGAGTTTCACACATTTTATCCATGGATAACCTTGATTGTTTAGCAAAGATATGGCAGTGTAAACTGTTTAGTTTGTTACTTAAAGCTAATTCTAATTTACTATTATGAATTAAAATGAAGGTTAGAACCATTAAATGCAGAAATTCCAGCCATTCAGAATTGTGTTTAAGCCTTATCTCACATAGTTCTGTTAGAAAGGGGGACACAAATTATACAACATGTACATATACAAAAAATGTATTTACATCATACTTTTATGGCAGAGCAGATACAAATCCATATATTTATTATCCAGGTATTATCTTAGTGGTTCACACAATTTATCCATGACCTTGATTGTTTAACAAAGATATGGATATGTAAAATGCTTAGTTTATTTAATGTATAATTAAAGTTAATCCTTTTTAAATTTACTAGTAAGATTTAGATGTAGGAGAAGCATTCGCCCTATTGTCAGGAGATCATGAGTTTGAATCCTGATTATGCCACAGCCATCTGTGGCCAGGAGTCAAGAGAACAAAATTGGCCATTCTTCTGTGGGTGGGAGGGATGGCTTTACTTTCTGTCTGTCCGTCTCTCTCTCTCTCTCTCTCTCTCTCTCTCTCTCTCTCTCTCACATTGACACACAGCCAATTGTGGGCACCTGTGAGCTCATGTACTATGCAGAACAGGTCATACAGCACTTTCCTCCAAGTGTGTTAAGTTGCCCTGTGGCAAGCATGAGTAGCAGTTCAAAAAAGATGTGGTTGGATGGCTTCACATGTCTTGGAGGAAGCACATGTTTGCTCCACCCTCTCCAGCTGGCAGTTGTCATGTGAAAGGGGAGTGTTAACTAATAGGTGGGAATTGGCATATCCAAACTGAGGAGAAAATAAAGACCACAATAAAGGACACAAAGGATACAAAAGGGTACATAGGCATTTTATGGCTGTGTTGGCAGGTTAGTTATGCTCTATGGTAAGAAGAGAATGTCTCTTTCAGTAAGAGGTAGCAGTGACTGACAGGTAGAAGGAGGGTATGAGGTGAGAGAAGGGTGACAGAATAAGAAAGAGAGAGCAGTGTGACAAGAAGAGTTAGCTGGAGGGAGTTATGAGGCATACTGCACAGCTGGCTCTTAATTGAGTTTTTCCTTCCTTTTTTAGTCAGCATTTTTGCAGCTGTTTTACTACGATGAATTAAAAGCTGACACCCAGTGTGTTTCCCCATAGATACAGATGCACAGCCTTCCATAGCCATGTGCCTGCACTCAGCTTAAACTAAACACTGAAATTTTGGCTCCCCTCAGCTAATCAGTCTTCCAGTGATTAACATGGTCGGTTCATTTGAACAAGCCTGTTCACAGTGCACTTCTGAGTGCCTATTAGATTAAACCCAGAGGAAACATGTAATTGCTTATCAAACAGTTCTATGGTCCCTTACAGAAAAGCCACTTGAAATATAAAGAACCAAATGATTCACATGTGAAATTTACACATGCGGTTTTTAGACACTTCACGTTGTTTCACACATATAAATTTATTAATATTATTATTATTATTATTATTATTATTATTATTATTATTATTATCTATTGTTGTATGAATAACAATAATAATAATAATAATAATAATAAATTAATTGACGAATTTATTTTCATATATTTTTTCACTTGTAGGACATGTGGTTTTCTTTTTTCAGGTGTGATTTTCTTACATGTTCACATATTCATATGATGATGTCACCTATGTGTGCTCGAGCATGAAACAGCTCGAGCGCTCGCACGCGTCCACGCGCACGGAGCTCTTTGCGCGTGCCTCAGTAACTAATTTGTATTGGGAATACGTGTTGCCGATTAGAACGCAATCAGCGCGCGCTTGTAAGGACGCTGACAACACAAAGACTTTGCGAAGTATTGCATTCAGCTTCCAGACCATACCTAGCCTTGTTTACTGTCTTTGTATTCCTGGTTCTTGATTCTCGTTCTGTATTTTGGTTTTCCGATTTAGTCTCTGCCTAGTTTAGTCTGTTTGCGCATCGTATGACCCTTGCTTGTCTTGTTTTGGATTCAGCCTGACGTTTTGGATTTGTATGCCTGTTTGTTGTTTTTATA
>JAOTRR010000038.1:19591003-19601033 GCA_028570945.1 Gogo arcuatus
CAGGTCAAAGATTATTTATAAATCATTGTTTTCAGTTTTAATTTCAATTTCAACACACTGTAAAAAATTTTTTCTGATTTGGGGTTGTAGAACCTACAGTCTTTTCTATCCACACTTCTAAACAGAATTCCATTTCACAGAGCAAAATAAGCCTGAAAAATGGCCTTTCATCCTTCAGTTGCTCCCTTTAACTTGAACTATTTTCTTTTATTGTAAAGTTTGCTTTCAAATGAGACTGTACTGAAAATGGTTCTGGTTTTATTTGTCCAGTTGTTTTCATCCATCTTGTATACTTTGATTTTCAATCTCCCTGAACATGCAAGGTCTAAGGTGCTTGTTTTGGGATGGAGTTGCACACATCTCTTGTGCATACTCAAAGCAAAGCTGACTCCTTCCAGCGGTCATTTGGAAAAAGTGAGATTGGAACCCAGGTTTAAGATTGGACCTGTATTCTGGAAAGATTACTTATATGTTTCTTTGTGTTTCTAAGCTGAAGGCAAGCCACAGTTCATCACATTTAATTAGCTGTTGAGGACTTTTCATAGGTTAATTAATTTAGTTGGCACTGTAGAAAGGAGATGTTGGCATTTTAGATCAGATAAAGTACTGAATAAAAAGGACTGTCTATGTTGAATTTAGAATAAATGATGAATGGAATTGTAGAATTGCAGAAGAAATGACATAAATACATTAATAAAGATAAAATTTTACCAATTGTGAGATGAATAAGTCTGATTTCTTTAAGCTGCCTATTTCAGAAAACATGTGCTTCAGCAAGCCATTCAGATTTGGCTCCCCTTTCTGTGTCACAGGGGGATTAGGATTATGCTGCCTCCTCATAGATATCTCCACTTATGGCTTGAGAATGGGTGAAAATGATGAAATATATTTGCTGTACGAACAGTCAAAAAAGAAACAAAAGGGAAAAAATGAAAAAGAAAGATATAGAATGAACAGAAAATGATATAGTTACAAAATGTGGCTTAAGGAAGCACAGACTCAGGGCTTGTAGTTTTTAGGCTGAAAGAAAGTAAAAAGAAAAAAAATCTAATAATGAATTTTCTTTTTTCCCCTTGAAGCAAACTTAATAAATGAACATAATTTTGGACACTTTAAATTTCATCATGGGTATAGGACAGTGTGGCCTTTCACTAAGAATGAGAGTGTGTAATTTGCACCACATATCACAGGCCCTCTTTTTTCTTTAAATTACGTTTGTTAAATCGACTCGTGAATAATTTAAGCTTTGAAATCTGCTCCATATCTCTGACAAGCAGGCCTATTATAATTACAGGCTGCTATTTTATTATGATTACCAATTGAGTAAGGGAGCAAAGGATGAAAAAAAGAGAAAGAAAACTACTTGCTGTATAACTGTGAGATGATATGCAGAATTAAAGAAATATTCACTGAATTTCCAGTGCTGGTTCCTCTGATGCCAATCAGTGAGAGTACCAGACAATTTATTCATCTGACAAAGCGAAGAATGTAAGATGCATATCATCTGTGGTAATGAGACTGAAGTACCCAGAACATCGGCACAATCAGAAGGAATATCAAACCATTTAGTCAGGTTTGTTGGTGGCGATAAAAAGCGACTTCATCATTCCTTTAGGTGATCTGAAATGCTTCTGGTACTTTGAGTGTCTCTCCTCTTCCTTTTGTACACTATGTTTCACATGATGAATTATGCCACACAGATTGAAATGAGGATGCCATTCATAATGTATCATTAGCTATTAAAGGGAGACTTGACATGAACAGAAAATTGTGGTGATTACTACAAATATGATGCTTTGGGGGGGGATCAATCAACTGCACTGAGGGGAAGTCACTAAACACTGAAATCATTTCAGGTGCATTGCTGATGTTATAACCCAAGGATGGTATTCTTCATTTTGGAAGAAAGATCTTTGTTCAGTTGATGAGGCAAAGTCTGAGTAGGATAGTAGAGGACTATCACATGCTGGTTGAAGCTGAGGCGGCATGTATGCAGCTGAACTGCCTCTGTTCAATAGAGACTAATTACACCCTAGATTAATCTGCACCACTTGCTAATTTAGATCCAAAAACACAGTCATAAACTTTGTTTTTTAGGCAAGCTTGATAAAATAGCAGTCACAGTCTGTCTTACTATCTTTTTTTCCCCCAGCTTTCTATAAGATTCAACCATTGTAATGTATATTTAAAGTATAATCTAAGTAAGTGGTGGGTGATACAACATTGTTGTTTTGGCTTGCCAGGGCATTGGATTTGAAATAAAGCAACTCTGTTGAATTTAAAGTGCACAATTTGTAAACTAAAGCTTTCATTGGTGGATATTTAGGCACAAACCTTATGGGAATTTCAGCTGTTAAATGAAACGCAGTTTATTGAATTAGCCAAAAACATTTCACATTTTGACCATGAAAATAGTGTAATCAGTAAAATTCAAATCATTGTCTTGGTGCAAGGTAAATTGCTTTCCATTGGCTTTTGAGACGTATTGTTAGCTAAGTATTATGAGGTTCTAACTCCCATTCATTCTTAACCTAAATGGAACCTTATAATATTAGGTAGATTACTTTTGTAAAATAATGTTCATACCATCAGTGACCAACATGAAACAACACCTTTATTAACATGTTTTCTTTCGTTCACTAACAAAATTCAGAACTATGGCTGAAAAGCAAATTCCAATATTTATATCTCGAGACCAGAGTACAGTAAGTTAATAGCTTTTAGACACATTCTGGAACTGAAATTTTGCTCATTTATGTGGACTTATGGATAGAACAGACATGGATAGAATAGACATGTAGGTGTGTTAAATCGGTTATTTTGTTAACCAATTCAGTATGTAATGTTACTTATGGGAAACTTAATGTAAAACATTACTATTAATTTTCTGTTACTAACCTCAGCAGTGTGTTCCTACTTCTTTATAATGTACAAAACACACTCACAATGTTTTGGCTAACATCTCTGATAAATTTATTCAGATTTTTCAGATTCAAGAAGGCCTGCTTTAATGGCTTTGGCATTTCATTGGTCTTCATTTTCAGTGAAAACATCATGGGCTCCAGATGGAGAGATTTAGCATAGCTTTTCTCACATAATGATTGTACATGATGAATGATTACATTTCGAATGCAGGTTTGTGACATGGAGTTTACATCTCATAAAAAATATAATATCTTCCTGTCTCTCCATTGGCAGACATTACTAACAACCATAATGTTCATGTATTCTTTTTTATCTGCTTTCTGGTGAACAGAGCAATGCTGATTAGCACTGTTAGCTTGTCTCTGTACTGTGTGAGGGCAAAGGAGACGAGCACTTTCAGAAATTCTTTAATCCATAAGCCATGTCCTCATTTCAGAAGGCAGTGACAAAAATCACTGGTGTTTTGGAGTTCATCTCTGTGGCTGAGGTTACTATGGCAGTTAGATTGCAGGGGTGGATGTGATTCAGCTGGAGATGTTGAAGACACTGGATGAGGTTGGAGTTGTGTGGTTAATGTGTCTCTTCAATGTTCCATGGAGATTGGGGATAGTGCCCTTGGACTGTGAAACTAGGACGGTGGTGCCTTTTTTTTTTTTTAAAAGGGAGTCTTTATTTGGGAATTCTTTGGAAAAATCTTTCTCAAGATGGGTTGTATTGTGAAGTGTTGTCTCCCAAAAGATATGAAGAAAAATCTCAGACCGATCTCTTTCTTTAATACTAGTTTACTGAAAATCTCTCAAGATCATGTACAGTGCTGTGGCAACTTGTGGCTGTGGCAGGAAGAACACAGACTCCAGGACCCAGAACTGGAGGGAATAAAGTGCTCTTTTATTTTATTTATGTGGGAAAGGGGTGAGGGAGAGTGAGGAAGAAAGGCATGCAGGGAGTTCTCACTGGTGCTGTAGAGTGCAGTGGAGGGAGACCTCAGCCAGCTGGGCACGTCAGTCAGGCGGCAGTGTACTGATGGGCCATCGGTTCTTTGGATAATCTCCGTAGGCTCTTCCTGAAGGCTAGCAGGGGAGTTTGGGCACGTCGTCTTCTCCAGTGCTTTCTATGGGACAGGAGAAACAAGTCAGTGCATGATTCACGCACTGCGAGGAGAATATGTTCTGATTGAGAAAGAGGGAGTGCCTTTTATATTCCCCTGATTCTGCTGGAGGGTAGAGAGCGACATCTCTTCAACTTCCCACAACTATGTGCACCCCGCCCAGCAGTCACGCACTCTCCAGCTGTCCAAATCAATAGGGATGCTGAACGGAAGCTGTCTCTTCAGCACCAGGAGAGCAGCAGTGGTCTTCTTCTCAGGCAGGGTGATGCAGGAGCCCCTGCCATAGTGCCCCCCCCTTAGCTCTGAGCCAACCACTTTTCTGCATAGAGGCCGTATCTTCAGGAGAGGCCATCACCATTCCTGTGTTGGACCCCCGCTCAGTGCTGCACCTGAAAAGAGAAATCTTGCAAGGAGAGAAACCAGCATGTTATGCATGCATTAGTGTCTTTTGCTTGGGACATCCACTGCAGGGGGGCATGATGAGTAACCAGTGTGAAGTGCCATCTAGTGAGGCAGTACCTGAGTTCCAAGACGGCCTGTTTGATGGCAAGAGCTTCCCTTTCTATGGCAGCATACCTTTATTCAGTGGGGGTCAACTTCTGGCTGATGTAGAGCATGGGATGTTCCTCTCCATCAAAGATTTGGGAGAACATGGTGCCCAGGCCCATTTTTGATGCGTTGGTTTGTACTATGAAGGGCCGGCTGAAATCCAGGTTACACAGGATGGGAGAGCTGGTGAGATCCATTTTGAGGGCCTGGAACATGGTAGGGGGCCACTCAGGAGCTGCTACATCGCTGTGCTACAGAAGGGCCTCCCCTCCCATGCCTCCCTGATCTCCGCCAGGAGGCCCACCACCTGCTCAGCTAAGCTTGGGCCTCATGACAATGCTGATAGGTGATCCCCAATGGGCCTATCACTCCCTTCTCCTGGCCTCAGCCAAAGATTACCAGCTCCTCAAAGAAGAGATTCTGGCCTGGTGGGGTCTGTCTCCCTGTCAGGGGGTGGCAGCCTACCATCGCTAGAGCTATGACTTTTTTCAGTGTGACATGAAGTTACTTCACCAAAAATTGGATTTTTTCTAATACTTTTTACTAATCTTTACAAGAGGTGTCAATAATTGTGGACGGCACTGTAAATGGCAAACCATTTTCTCAAAATCCCAAAAAAGTGCTCTTACCTCACAAAAAAAAAAACAGATGCAGCTGCGAAAATTTTCCTGCAGTTTGCTGGATTTTTCTTCTACAGGACCTTTATAGACTGTCTGTATAGTCCATCTTACAGCCATAACCAATCCAATTCTTTAGCTCCAACTTTTTACCTTTTTTGGGAAAAGTCCAAGTCCTCAGATGGTGACATCATTTACTGCGCATGTAACCAAGTATTCACATATATGTGTATCCCTATATGTGTATGCAGCAGTCCTGCAGGAACCCAAGGAATCTCAGGTGCCCTCTTCTAGACAGGGGCCCTCTTCTAGACAAAGAGTATCTCATATTAACAATTAACTTCATATTCCATGTCCAATAATCAATTAATTACACAAAAGAAAAGAAACATCCTTTTAATGAAACCTCTTTAGCTTGCAACACTCGTTGGTTCATGGGGTAAATGAGGCTGGGAAACTGTCTGGCCTGCAGCTGACTCCCCCCAATGGAACAGGGTGTGATGGGAACTCAGAATAAAAGGGCATCCCAGCAGGTAGCTGACCCCTTTATATTGAGGTCAGTCAGTGGGCTGGTGACATCTGAAAAATTAGGTACAACCCTTCTGTAATAGCCAGCCAGCCCCAGGAACTGCCTCATCCCATTTTTGGTCTTGGGTCTTGGGCAGGCTGTAATCACTACTGCCTTATCCATTTGAGGACGCACCTGCCCATGACCCAAGTGGAAGCCCAGATGCCATACTTCCACCTGCCCAATTGCACACTTTTTTGGGTTTGCTGTGAGTCCTACCCATCTCAAGGGTCTCAGGACAGCCCTCCGATTTTGTAAATATCACTGCCAATCATTACTAAATGAGTATGTCATCTAAATAGGCAACGGCATATGCGTTGTGCGGGTGGAGGATTCTGTCCATGAGTTGTTGAAACATCGCTGGGGCACCGAACAATCCAAACAGAAGGATGACAAACTGGTGTAACCCAAATGGAGTGGAAAAGGCCATTTTTTTTCTCATGGATATTGGAGTCAAGTGGATCTGCCAATATCCCTTGGTGAGATCCAGTTTCAAATAAAAGCGAGCTGTGCCTAAATGATTGAGCAGGTCATCAATGTGAGGCATTGGCTATGCATCAAATTTAGACACTGTGTTAACTCTTCTAAAGTCCACACAGAACTGAACTGACCCGTCGGTCTTGGGCACTAAGACACCGGACTATTTCAATTACTGTAGGACTCCTTGATTACCCCATGTCGATCATAGCATTGAGTTCATCCAGAGCCACATTTTTTTTGTATTCCAGGTCAGCAATATGGGGGGCTGTGTACAACCACACCTGGAAGAGTCTCAACGTGGTGTTCTATGAGGTTTGTGTGATGGAGAGGTGAAAACACATCAGAAAATTCCTCCAGCAACCTGGCCACCTATTCTCTCTGGGACGATGAGTGGTAGTCTCAACAGGGGACTGGGGTAAATTAGGTTGCACTTTTTGGACTTACTGCTGGTCCCAGATTCTCCCTCTCGAGAACCACTGCCACCAGAGCAACAAGAACCTCCTCTCTCCATGGTTTCAGGAAATTGAGGTGGTATATCTGGCATGCATTGCCTCTGTAGGATCAAAACCTACCCATGCCCCAATATCAATATTGCCAATGTCAGTTTTAGCCTGCAAATTCATGTGTCCCTCAGACATGCTAGGACACAGGAAAATTTCCTCACACAGACCCCCTTCAAGATGGTCTAAATTGCTGATTCAGAAGGGAAAACATAACCTCCTTTGTTTCAAACACCATGCAGATTCCTGCTGTCTCCATATCTGACCAAAGCAATTTACAACCACTGGCAAACACACAATATGTTTATGTTAAACCCGGTCTGAATGGTGCCTTATGAGCAGATGTTCTTCAAGAGACTACTGACCTCAAGCTGACCACCTCTGGAGCCTCATGAAAACCTCAGGACAAGAAATATTTTATTCTTATTAATGAAACAGTCACTTAGTCAACTCAACAAACTTATTCAACTACCTTAGCATTTTACGCTGAAATGATCTTTATCTCAACAAACAATTTGAACTGAAAGAATGAAACATTCTACAAATGTGCAA
This sequence comes from Gogo arcuatus, assembly GCA_028570945.1. NCBI lineage: Eukaryota > Metazoa > Chordata > Actinopteri > Siluriformes > Anchariidae > Gogo > Gogo arcuatus. The sequence continues at coordinate 19,598,303 of JAOTRR010000038.1, forward strand.
GCGTGCGCACAGGCAGGTGCGCACACGCAGACACACACACCCCAACCACGAGCTCAACACATGCTCTCAAACAAGAATGATTTTCCTTAGGCAAAGTGTTTAAGAATGGACTTCTTGCCAAACTAATGTATATTATTCATCTGGATGTTCATCTAAAGGTTATAACAGTCAGTATTTTAATTCATGTAAAAGTATCCCACCTGTTTTCAATCTAATAAGTATGTGTATGCTGAATAACTAATGATTTGTGAGTGGATAGAAATTCTTTAAGTGTGTTTGATGTTTTTGTGAAGCTCTGACTCTTCCCAGTTTAAATCTGATATGTAATTGGTATTAATCTGTGCTTATGAATGAGTTTTATCACCAAATATAAAACTAGTTTAAAAAAGTGTGCTTCTGGAATGTCTGGATCACATTCCCTCAGACTACCTCCCAAGGAGGAGAGGTCAAAAGCCCACTGGCCAGATTGCTATTTTTCATGATTAAATATGCATGGCAAGCTCACAACAAAACTGTCATGCATGCTCAGAAACTCAGAGCTCTTTGTATCTACCATCTACAAACCTCCAAACTGCAATTCAAGAAACTTGGAGTGCTTTGTTGTTTTTGATCAATACGAACCTCCACTCTGTGAACACACCACTTCCAGCTGCAACACAAGACTCACTCTTCAAGAAACCTTCACCATGAGACTGGCAGGATTACTAATACCTCAAGAAGACTTTAAATGCTTCAGCCGCAAGCTCAGCTTCAAAGCAGCATGAGAACTTCCAGAGCGAATGCTCAAGTAACAAACTTCCATGCAATCATTTTGATAACCTTGGTACTTTTGATGTTTTTCTCTACAAATTCCTCTGCTTAAATCTATCGCCACCATGCTGCGTTGGGTCTCAGGCTTCTAACTAGTTAAGATAGTAACTCGGTCTTATAGTCAAATTGAACTTTAATCATTTCAGTTTCATCCATTCCTTTCATATTTTTGTGTTTGTGTTTGTTAGTGTTTAAGTGTTTTGTAGTTTAGGAAGAAATTTTGTATGTGTTATAAAGATTTGTGACTCAGTGTTTGTCTCTTATCATGATTGTGGTCCCTGGATTGCTTGCTTTTTGTTACCTAAGCTCTTAACTAAATCAATCTTCCCCTAAGTTACAATGGAACTCTTTTTGATTGCGCAGTAAGAGGAGTTTCGCTATGGTCTTATTACAGACACCCATTTATGACTAATTTTGCTGGATGGAATAGTTCCCATTTAGGTTATGTAATAATTCTCTGTTAGTATTTAATTTCCCCTTTAATTTGAGCTAAATTTCCCCTTACACCTCTATCCATTTGCGTGACCTCAATCAACTTCTCAGACTCGCCGTGTGATCTCAAAGGGTTCTTGCCACATTGTGAGTAATTTAGAGCATGATGTGGGTAGTAAAAGGAGCACTTTATCTCCTGGTGTAAATTTCTGCAGCCATGCACCCCTATTGTACAGCCGGGATTACCATTCTTGCACCTGTAGCAAATTCTCCTATGTTAGGTGACTCAACGTGTGGAATTTTGCTCTCAGGGCAAGAATGTACTGAATTTCATTTTTACTAGTAGAAGGACCCTCCTCCCAATTTTCCCTAATAACATTTAAGATGCCATGAGGCTTGTGTCCATACAGCAATTCAAATGGGGGAAAACCCAGCAGAGGCTTGCGGAACCACTAGAACTGCAAATAATAGGGGTTTGAGCCACTAATCCCAATTCTGTTTCATGCACAAATGGGATCCCAACTCGGAAGATAACATGGAAGAGTGCCTCTGCAGCACTGTGTGCATAAATGTTCCACAGAGGCATGGCTTCCAGGTATCATGTTGCATAATTCACTAGGACTAACACAAAGCAATGCCGTTGTGCAGTCCGGTCTAATGGCCCAATGAGATCCATACCAATTCTTTCGAAGGGGATCTCAATTAAAGGTAAAGAGCGCAATAGCGCTTTTGGGGTGGCCAGCAGATTCACCAGCTGATATTTGCGACATGCAGCACACCAGCTGTAACTATCGTCACGAATGCCCAACCAATGGGCCATGAGAAGGTTCAGTGTTTTATCCTGTTCTAAATGCCCAGCCAGGGGATTATGATGAGCCGCATGGAACAGAAGTTCCCAACACCTCTTTGGGACCAACAACTGGGTTGCCTGTTGTTTAGTTTGAGTGTCCTGCATCACTCGGTATAACCCAGTTAGGGGGGGCTTCTTCAAGTTATACTGGTAAGTATGAGTGTATAGAATAGCAACTTTACCTACCTCCACCACCACCACCACCACCCCCCCCCACAAGCCAGCAGCAGACTGAACTTTTAACAGCCATAATATGATAGCATTAATGAAAAAAACATATATAAATACACATACATGTATGTACTTAAATATACATGAAGTACATATAATAATAGAAAAACAGGTGACTAGTTGCTCTGTATAATCAAATGTACATCAAAATACCAAAAATGTTGGGTGCTCTTTGGAAAATGGGAAAAAACAAGGTGCTAAGGCAAGAAGACAATCCAAGCACTCCAAATATATGAAAAAGTGAACAATCAAGGAAATAATTATATGAAAGCCTTTATAATAGTGACTAATTCATTGCAAAGCCAAAATGTTTCAACCATTACAGCTTTAAAAACCAGGCGAGGTCGTTACCTATATAATATAATATAATATAATATAATATAATATAATATAATATAATATAATATA
>JAOTRR010000038.1:19645345-19662799 GCA_028570945.1 Gogo arcuatus
TGCAGTGGTCTCTTAATTTTTTCCAGAGCTGTGTATATATATATATATATATATAGTGGCAACTCCAGGGCTGTGGTGGGTGAACACAGACACTGGACCCAAGGTTGAGGGAAAAGTAAAGTGCTCTTTTATTTAGTGTTTCAAGGTAAGATGGGGAAAAGGTGTGAGGGAATCTTGAAGTGCAGTGTGCTGAGTGCAGGAGTGAGCCAGTCAAGCGTTGGGTCACAGTCGAGCTTTGCAAGAGCTCAGGTCGATCCTCCAGAGCTTCACAGGTTTCAGCCGGAGTAGTGGAGTCGAGCTGCGGGAGCTCTTGCGGGCAGTGGTATTTCCTCATCCTTGTTGTCAGCTTTGTTGCCTGGAGACAGAGGGGAGAGAAGAATCGGCGAGCTTTTGGAGCTCAGAGAACACTGACCTGTTTGGCTGGTGGCGCCTATTTTTCCTCCCCTGGCTGCTCAAGAAGGGCAGAGAGTGGTGCCACTTGAGTGGAGTCAGCTGTGTGTAGTTGGCAAGCTTGACCCAGTGACCATGCTGGATGTGGGGGTCCAAAACAGAGGTGCTGAAGTGGCGCTGACTCTTCAGAACTATCGGGGAGGCAGGGCGAGGAGTGACACAGAGAGATGGTGGAGGATTTCCTGAGCTGTCGCCACAATATATACAAATGCAAAACAGCAAAAACAAAAGCTTTGACAAAATCGATATCAGAAGGTTACATTTGCTAAGTGTCATTTATCACACTTATCCATTTTTTATTCTCATTTTGTTTATTTTGGAAAAGCAGATACTAATTTGTATTCATTGATTACTCTGGTCCCTCTGATGGACCTTTCTGTGTTAAAGAAAACATCAAACCTCTCTTCAGCAGCTCTCTTGTATGGTGAGCCAAAACAGACCCAGCAGTCTTTCTAAATGCCTTCTAATAGCAGCTAATTCAATAAAGGCTCTTCTGTTTCTTGGATGGTCTTGTGTGAGACACACAGCTATGAATCAGAAATTTGTGGAAAGCAGAACACTTGCAGATATGTTTGGTGCAAACAGCCCACTAAAACATCCTGAGAATCTCATCTTTATGTAACCATAACAGAAAAGACAACTCTACTGGATATAATAGGCTGGTTATACTAGAATTTTGTGCATGCTTAACTGTATATTTTGCACAACTGCTAAAAAAATGTATGCAACTCTGCAAGTTGTGTATATTTAGGTACGTATTCACATTTTGCCAAGCGCTGATGTCAGTCCCTCAACATGTCAGCACATTCCCTGCCATGTTCCAACCTTTTTATTTAGTATCCTAAAGCTCAACTGAGACATATCCACTATATCATCCTGTCAGGCCTGGGTTCATGAAACAAGTGATCATGCTGTCACATACAAGTTCTGTGTCAATAACCATCTGATGCACAACAGCTGGCTTTGTGGTAATACGATGCTAATTGATTCATAGTTCTTCCTCTCCTACAGCAGTCTGTATCAAAGCTAGGTTACACTCAAAACCAATTCACAGTTGCTGCCAATTAACAATCAAAGAACATATCCTGAAATGTACTGAGCATGCATGGGACATTGCCTTAGGAAGCAATCAAGTAGAAAAAGCTACTGATTACAATGACTAGAGACAATGATAGGCATTAAGCACTCATGGTAGAAGCTAAAATTTTGGAAGCAGCACTAATAAACATGAAATTGCTATTACTTCAAGAGATAAGGGGCATGTAATATATGAATGAATATTTTTACAGTATTATTTTCATATTCAGCATTTTATCCTGGTCAGGGTCTTGGTGGACCTGGAGCTTATCCCAGAAGCACAGGGCACAAGCCAGGAATACACCCTGGATGAGACGTCATGGGCAATTTATCATAGCCAATCCATCTACCAGCATGGTTTTGGAATGTGGCAGGGGACTAGAGAACCTGAAGGAAACCCATGTGGACATTGGGGAGAACATGTGAAATTCTACACAGACAGTAACACAATGTAAAAGAGACTTGGGGAAGTTTCCCTCTGCACAGTTTATATCAGGAACAACCAGGAAATGCCCCAGGAATACATGTCATCAGCAGATGGTCTTGATTACTGTTTTAGATGGTCCTGTATTTGGACTTTAGATTGTTTATTAGACTAATGTATTTGGATTGAGGGATCCTTCTTCAAATGGATCTGTACACTTCATCTGAGTCTCCATTGTTCTACCCAAGCTCAAGCAGGGATCCTGGTGCTTTGATGGACATATTAACAGTGTTGTGCATGAATGCACTAAATGAGCCCCATTCATTGAATGTGTGCATATTTTTGGTGAACGGTGAACTGAATGAATCAGTTTGCATCTAATGAACTTGCAAGTGAGCGTCGCCGCTCACGTATCAGAAGTAGGGATAATAGGCAAAAATTAAATTTTCATATTGTGATATGAAATATGATGTATTACAATGTCTTCATGGATCAATGTTCCAAGGATTGTGCCTGGGAAAATTATTACATGACCATCTCGATTTTCTTGCACGTTCCTTGTCTTGACCAGTGTTGTCTTACGGCGATACACTCTGATGCGCTAGCCGTGACACTACTGATTTGCTTATCAATAAAGTAGTCTCCATGAGCTTTCTAATGATATGTGAAATTTGATTTTTTAATTGCTGATCAAAAATTTCACTTTGGATTTAGAGCAGCTCATTTTAAAAAATTCGGAAGAAAGGAACATGAACTAGGCTAGTTCATTTTTGGGACTGTGAACTATGAACATAAACTTGTTCATTTTAATCTGTGTGAACTGAACTTTGAGCCAGCTGTTGTTAAGTGTGAGCTTGCACAGCACCCCATATTAAATTGTTTGACTTAATTCTTTCAGCAATGGTGTAACTAATTTCTGCCTTGTGCAGGGGTAGGCTCTGGGTCCACTGTGACACTAACCTGCATATAGATGTTACTGAAGATGGATGAATGAGTAATGTACAACAGACTGATTTTTAATTTGATTTTGCATTTTGTTTGAGTTTTATTTAACAGAAATTTGATTCTCATATTCAGGTGCTCCTGGAAAACCACTTAACCGAATCAATCATGTATAGGAGTTTATAAATAATTAAATACTAGTCAATGTAGGAGCTAAGAACATAAATAATTTCCCCATCTATAATACGTTGGGTAAATACAGTTGAGTTTGGGAAGTACTGCTTTCATTAAAGTACATATCAGTAACATGTTACTATAGGTTTGTTGTGTTGGATGGTAGAAAATTTACTTGACCAATAATAATAATAATAGTAATAATAATAATAATAATAATTATCTAAAGTCAGGTTAAAAACAATGACAGGAAACAGGGCAGTTGCACAGTTGCAATCATCTTAAAACAGAACTGGGATGAACAGTCTCATTAGCAAAGTACCTTAGCAAAATCTCAAGTGGTGTCATATGAGGATTGTTCATTTCAAATAATAGTAAACCTAACTCATTGGCCAGATCCTGAGGTTGTCTTTTGTGCTGCATGTGCTTCAAAACTGAACACAACATTGACACTGTCCCATTCCAGGGCGACACATATAGTACATGAGATGAGCGTGATGGAACACTGGGACACTTACTGGCCTGAAATATCACTAGACCTCAATCTCATAGAAACACTGAAATAAAGAACCACAAACTAGGGAAAACTGCTGAAATCATTACCTGACAGGAACGCACACACACGCACACCTCAGTGCTAATCTCCTCCATCCATGTTCACAGTAAGATAGTAGAGAAGCTGCCTAAACCTGGCCTTTTTTAAAAATGTCAGTTAATGTCACCATCATCACTTTATTACACAGAGAGGATTAATCTCAAGGCTGTGCACTGGCAGAGTAAATCTGAAGTATCAGGACAGGGAGCATTGAAACAAATTGGATTTTCCCTCTGTTATATTATTAGATATAGATTTACTACCCATGACTGTACAATAACATATTGAACATAATGACTTTACAATAACATACTGAACAGTTGCTTTTTTCTTTCTGGACATTAAAAGCATTTTCTTGTATATAAGCTTTTCTTGCAAACTTTATATTTTCATTATTAAAATTGTGGGGTTTTTTTTCAAATATAATGTGTAAATTTAAACAAAATAAAATACTCAGTGAGTATACATATATTAAATGTTTTGTAGTGTGCTTATGGAAATAAACTTATAAAATGTTTTTCTGGCAGCCAGTTTCATTTGATCCCTGTACATACTGTGTATATATGTGTATTTACTTTGGGTTTATTCTTAGGAACCTCACGTCAATGTTAGATTTATTTCTCAGCAGCAACTTTTATAATTAAATTATCCAACTTTAACCAACTAAAAGACAAGCTGACTTTTCTGAAGTTGCTTTTCTAAAGGTTTTTCTTTCTTTCTTTTCCCAGCCATATAACACTGCCATCACTGTCTCCATTCCAAGTCTGGTAAAAAATTGCTGGACACATACACTGTGATGGGGCAGGAAAAAGCAAATGAGGGAAGGCACAGCCACAGAAATGATCTGAGAGCTGTCTAAGTCTGCCAGAGCATTGTCTTTGGAGCTTTGGGCTCAACTGCACCTGCTGGTGCTGAGGGAGCTGTTGCTGCTAATCCCCAGGAGCCTTGTTTGGCAGCTGCACACCACAGCTTTATCACCAATATTTAGAGAGAGAGAGATTTACAGAGCACTCTGTGTAAAGTTTAATGCTGTCTATTAAATACTAAAAGAGCATAGTCAGAGTCAAATGATGGAAATGAAATACTAAAGTTAGAAGAGAAACTCTGAGTAGTTAAGAGCGACTCACTGAATGTGTATGAACGTGCTTAAGCATAAGCAGGATGGAACATTGTTTTTTGAACGTCTATCCTTCACACTCATGCACAATGATCAGAATCACCCCATGGCTCACTCTTCTGTGTCTATTTATCATAACTCCTTCACTGAGATCTCAGCACAAAACTATGCCATCTTGAAAAAAGCCTCTCTCCATCCACCCTTCTCTTTCCTTTCCTTTCCTTTTCCATTTCTTGCTACTTTGGATCCCATTATGTTGTCATATTCTCTCCATCTTCATCTCTTGTAAAAGAGCTCTCAAGAATTTAAGGCATAGACCTTGACATGCTCATCATATCATCCTGAAAAATACACACAAACTAAGCCTCATATGGTCTTATACAGATAAGTATACTCTAAAAGACTGCACACACGCATTACATGGTGTGTAATGCTGACTTGCACTTCTCACAAAGTACTGTATACCCATAGTAGAACAGGAGACATAAAGAATGAGCCTCTATGGATTACATAGATGATGAAGGTCCCTAGATTCAAATGATTGATTTCATCTCCATGAGCTCAGACAGTAATGGCCCTCAACTAAAAAGGCTCGGGGAGCATTGTGCCCTTGTTGGTGTTGGACAGAGTGCTCTGAAAGCTCTCAGGATCTCTATAGTGTAGAAACTGTATGAATTTAGGTCAGTAACTCAATCCATTTTCCTAAAAGTAGAATATCTGAACGTAAAGTATATTTCATGCATCCATGCACAAATAGGAGGACGAGCAGAGATGGAAAGAAAGGAAGAAGCAAGTTATTTGGAGTCTGTATAAAATAATCTGCCAGATTTATAGATTAAAGTGAGCCTGAAAACATGCACACACATTCACCCTTAAATCGTATGACTGAATCACTGGGCAAACATCTGTGATATGACCACAAAAAAAAAAAAAAAAAAACGGCCATATTCACTACACCTTAAACTCTCTGCCTTTGAGGTGCTGATAGAGATGATTATTTTTGAGATATGCGAGGAAAAATAAATTGTTTAACATTTGTTTTTTAAAGCATCACTAATTTTTTTTAAAAAAAATTAAAATGAGCTTGGCGCTGGTGTCAACCATGAATGAACTTGTCTAGTATTGTCATCAGCAGTAGCACTGGGTTAGGAATGTGCAATTTGTAATTAATTAACTGGTCTAGATTCACAGTTAACATGTCCTCACACATTTCACACGTTCAATCAAATAAATTTAAAAATCAAGAGACAATAATATAATTTTGAAGTTATTTCTGTGGGTCATGCCTCGTTGAACTATAGGTGACTGCCTTTATTAAAGTTTAAAATATTTCATTTACTCTGATCCATGTTATTGAAAGTGGCAGAATCTGTGTAATATATGAAAAATGGAAATGTCATACACTTTGTAAAATGTGCTAATTCAAAAATTTATTAATGTCATCTGTTATGTAAGTCATAGCCTTGAGATGCAATCAGGTAGCATATTTTTCATAAGACACATACTCCTATCCTGCTAAGAAAATCTGTAGGAACAGGCAGAGGAAAATATAAAGTAAAGAAAAAGACATTTTCTTTAAAAAAAAAAAAAAAGACAGGAGTCCCTGTTTAACAGACCAGATGATTGCTTTGGAACTGACCACATGATTATCATCTCTGTGTTAAGCTGACCAATTAAAAGCTCAGGTTACTGGCTATATGGAGTTTTGTGTATTCTCCCCTGTCTGTGTGGGTTTCCAGTGGGTTCTTCAGTTTCTTCCTACATCCCAGAAACATGCCAGTAGTTGAATTGTTTACTATAACTCTCTGCTTTAAAGTGATTTATCTGTATAATTTAAATGACAACAGACAGCAAAAAAGAAGTACATTCTAAAAAAAAAAAACAATTGTAGACTACAGTGACACATTCATCCAAGCATCCCGCTGGGCATACCCTCATCTTGGGCTAGAGCCTCCATGTAGTGCGGAAATATGAACAAATGTAGGAAGGTTGCAGTTTAAACACAGAATTCTGAAGAAATTATGTTAATAATTCAATGATAATATAACTGTTGAAAAGATCATCAACAGACTTTTACAAGACTATCTTTTAGGTATCAGCAACTAGTAAAACACTAACTTGTGTTTGAATTTCTACAGTATGCTAAAATATGTGCTAAAATATACAGATTTACAGTGGTGTTTCAGCTAATGTTATCAATAGCTAAGTCATCTAGAGATTAAAATAGGTAAGTTACCTAGTTGGTGGCATGGTGGTGTAGTGGTTTGCACTGTCCTCTCACAACAAGCAGGTTCTGGGTTTGAGCCTCATAGCTGACTGGGGCCTTTCTTTGAGTTTGCATGTTGCCTGCATGGTTTTCTTCTGAGTGCTCTGGTTTCCTACCACAGTCCAAAGACATGGGGATTAGGTCAACTGGTTACTCTAAATTGCCCAAAGGTGTGAGTGTGAATGGTTGTTTGACTATGTGTTAGCCATGCGATAGATTGGTAACCTGTCCAGGGTGTACCCTGCCTCTTGACTGAAATCAGATCCAGCTTCCCTCACAACCCTGATGGATAAGCAGTACAGATAATGGATGAATGGATGCAAGTTACCTAGTTATTAATGTAACTACATAGGCAAATAACATTTATTGTAACTAAGGTTGCCACTTGTCCCTTATAATATTGTCCCATGTTGAAAAAATATAACGCTCCTTTATTGAAACAATAAGCGATGGAATTTGTCCTGTATTTTCATACACATTGTTTCATACATACACTTGAGTCTTCACAGTGGTGAGAAAAACATAATAAACAAAATGAAACCAGTTTCACAAGAAATAGAAGAGAAGCTCAAAATAAGTGTTATGGGGCAGACTGTCATGTTAAGGAGTGGATGAACGGATGTAAATGCAGGAAGAGTTTATGAACAAACAGGCTGGCATACAGATCCAAAACGTAAAGCAAAAGCAGAGTGGGAAAATAGGCAAGGGTCATACGAGGCGCAAACAGAGTATCGGAGGTAATAATAAATCAGAGTCGAGGAAAACAGGAAGCAGAGTCAATAACCAGAGTAGCACAGATAAAATAACGTGGGGTACTATGTGCAACGTGTATACTTCACAAAATCTGTGTGTTTGCAGATTCCTTATAAGCACATGCCGTGATTGCCCTCTGATCAGAAACGGGTGTATGGTAATTAGTCCTTGCAGCACGTGCTGCACGTGGTAGTCTTTGGTGCACACTGCACACACAGAGTGCAAACACGTGTGGACATGACAGAACCCTCCCACAAAGAGCTCCCGCTGGGAGCTAAAAACCTCCTTGGTCGGCCCGGGGGATGAGGACCTGGTGGTGGACAAAGACCACTCGGAGCTCCGCTCTGGCTTGGGAAGGATGTGGCACCGGAACCTGGGCTTAGGCGGAGGCTTGGGTTTCGGTCAGGCCTTGAACGGGAGCGTGGATGCAGGTGGAGGCTTTGGTTCAGGCTTAGACTCAGACATGGATGTGGGCTTGAGCATGGGCATAAACATGGGCTCTGGCATAGTCTCGGACATGGCATGGGCTCAGGCATAGACAATGTGGTGGCGGCCCGGGAGAACTGTCGCCAAAGCAGTGCATCGCTCCTTGCACAGCCGCTCCCACAGTGCTGAAGAAACAGTGGCACTTCAGCACCATTGTTTTGAACAGCCCGAGACAGCGTGGATACAGGGCGGAGCCCACTGATCACACGCAACTGGAGTGGCATAATTGGCACCTTAATTCACTCTCCTCAAGCAGCCAGGGGAGTATAAACAGGTGCCACACCAGGCACAGGTTAGTCAGAATACTTCCGTATGAGAACTCACCCACTCTCTCTCTCTCTCTCTCTCTCTCCTCAGGCAACCTTGTGGATGCTGAAGATCAGGACGATGAGCTCAAGCTCCGTGGACATTACGCCGGCAATCTGTGCCACCACTGGAACACTGCCAGAATACAGCGCAGCCAGCCCCTGCCAGTGACCTCATCCTAGGCCAGTTTGGGCTCCCTGCCACCTGCTCTGACTGCACTCATCTCACCTCTCACTTCTCCTGCACTTCCCCATTTACTAATCTTCATTAAATTTCAACATGTTTTTGCCCTGAGACCTGGGTTGTGTGTCTGTGTTCTCCCTGCCTCGCAGTGTGAGTCTACAACATGGACATGGGCATGGGCTCAGGCATAGACATAGGCTCGAGCATAGACATGGACTCTAGCATAGACTCAGACATGGGCATGGCCATGGACCCTGGCATCAGCATGGGCATGGACTCAGGTGTCAGCATGAGCATGGACTCAGGCGTGGACCTGGGCTTGAGCATGGGCATGGACCCTGGCATCTGCATGGTCATGGACTTGAACATGGGCATGGACTCAGGCGTCAGCATGGGCATGGACTCAGGCTTGAACATGGGCATGGACCATGGTGTCAGCATGGGCATGAACCTGAAAATGGGCATGGGCTCAGGCATCGGCATGGGCATGGACTCGGATGTGGGCTTGAGCATGGGCATGGACCCTGGCATCAGCATGGGCATGGACCTGAACATGGGCATGGACTCAGGTGTCGGCATGCGCATGGACTCAGGCATGGACTTGGGCTTGGACTCAGGTATGGACAGGGGCTTGGACTCAGGCATGACTCTGACCTTGGCATGGGCTCTGGCACTAGCATGGGCTTGGACTCAGGCATGGACATGGGCTTGGACTCAGGCATGGACACGGGCTTGGACTCAGGCATGGGCTTTGGCATCCTGGCATGGGCACATTCGGCACAGGACAAGATATGGTTATAAATGAGCATGTGGGGCCACCAATATTTGGCCCCGAAGAGCTGGTACATGCCCTTAATGCCCGAGTGGCCTGTGGATGGTGAGGTGTGAGCACATGCAATGACGTGGTCCCTGTCAGCCTCTGGCGCTAGCTCTGAAGCGGAGGCTGTCCTGTTGGCCTCTGGAGCAAGCTCTGGAGAGGAGGCCAGCCTGTCGCCCTCTGGAGCGAGCTCTGGAAAGGAGGCCCCCCTCTGCCGCTGCGTAAGCCTTTGGAGGGAGCTCTGGAGCAAAGGCCTCCCTGTCTGCTGCTGTGTCAGTTTCAGGCGAGAGCTTTGGAGTGAAGGCCTCCCCCTCTGCCGCTGTGTCAGCCTCACGGATATCAGCCCCCACAAAAAAAAAAACATTCTAGAGGATCCTCCTTCCCTAGAGCTTGGGGCAGGGACTTTAGCATTGTGCCAAAAGACTTGGGGCTTTGGAGGCATGGGTGCTCAATGGTGACTAGATACTCTGCCCACCAGCATGCTGATCCAGACTGTCATGTTAAGGAGCGGATGAACGGATGTAAATACAAGAAGAGTTTATTAACAAACAGGTAGGCATACAGATCCAAAACATAAAGCAAAAGCAGAGTAAGAAAACAGGCAAGGGTCAGACAAGGTGCAAACAGAGTATGGGAGGCAATAATAAATCAGAGTCGAGGAAAGCAGGAAGTAGCGTCGATAAGCAGAGTAGCATAGACAAAACAAGGCTTGGTAACGTGGGATACTATGAACAATGTATATACTTTGCAAAGTCTGTGTGCTTGCAGAGTCCTTATAAGCACGCGCCGTGATTGCCCTCTGATCAGGAACAGGTGTATGGTAATTAATACTTGTGGTGCACGCTGTGCATGATAGTCTTCGGTGCGTGCTGTGCACACAGAGTGCAAACGTGCGTGGATGTGACACAGACAATGACAGGCACATGCTGTGTCAGAGTGCACGTCAATGTCAACACTGTCCTGGTTATGGAGACTCGGTCACACAGTTCTTAAAAAATGTCCCATTTTTATGATTGAAGATGGCAACCCTAATTGTAACTAACAACCAAAACACCAATTTTCAATTAGCTAACATTAGCTAAGTTAGCTAGTAGACTAAGGTTTTAGTAAAGCTGTTAACATAAAGGATAGGTGACAGTCTGTGAAAATTATGGAACATTTAATAGATATTTCATAGAAGATTGGCTGTCGTTACATAATTATGTTTTAAATTAAGCAGTTACTGAGGATCAGTGAATATGTCACATCAGTGCTGGTGTCGGACCATAATTCTTCAGTCAAACAAAATGGCTGAATTGGACTCCATTTCCTATCACACTCACAACATAAAAGACTATGCATATGTTATGCAGGGATGGAGCCTTAAGGTCTTTACACATACAGCGTGATATGTTGTTACAATTTTTTTAATCCGAAAATATATTTTTTTTCAAATGACAATCCCATAAATGAGCACTTTCACATGAAAGGCGAATGTTCATGTGCAAAAAAAGCAACATTTATTTTTTTCGCAGAAGGTTCTATTTTTATGTTATTTCATCCACGGAAGGAACACATTCAACTAATCAGGGAGCAGGTTGTGGAAATGTCATCACACTGCTGAAGGCTTGGCAGAGTCTCATTCAATTTGTCTCAAAACCCAGTGCTGTTTCACAACGGCAACAAAAAAAATCTAAAGATAATGACTTTAAAGACAATGTCTGGAAAAAAATAGGAGAGGAGCTTGGCAATGAAAATGGTGGGTGTACAGTCCATGGTCTGTAACTTACTTTGTGATGTGGTGAAGCTTGTTATCAGTCTCAACTCTTGAACCAAGCAGTGAAACTCCCCACATTTTCACCTACTTCTCAGGAGAAGATGTAATTAAAATTTTCTCTTCCCCATTTTTTTGTAAAAGAATAAGCGCCAGCTCATCATCATTTGTCAACACCATCATAACGGGATTATTTTTATGGAATGCTTGCATAATGCGTTGCATTTAATGTGAATATTAATGTTGCATTAAATTTATCAATGATTTGCACTTTCGCATCATTTATTCGTGTCACACTGTATATGTAAAGACTTTTACCTCTTGGAATTTATTAGAATTCAACAGTACACACCTTTATATTACATTTAGCTAATCTATCCAACAAAGGATGCTGAGAAAACCAGACACCCACCACTCTGGGTTTCTTTCAACATAAAAACTGTGTGTGCTTTTTTGTGTTGGTTAAAATAATTTCTTTAAAATCTAAAAACTTGGAATTATTTGGATTCGGTCAATCTCCCTCTTCTTGATATTTCCTCGAATACTGAGCTTGAGTTAGTGTTTGTATGGAGTTTCTGTGTATGTTCTCCATGTGTTCATGTGGGTTTTCTCTGGTCTCCTCCCACCTCCCAAAAACATGTTGAAAGGTGGATTGGCTACACTAAATTGACCCTAGATTTAAATTAGTGTATAAATGTATTTGTGCATGATGCCAGACAGGATATGCTCTGAAATCATCTTGACCCTAAGCAGGATAAAGCTCTTACTTAAGATGAATTAATGAATATATGAATAAATGAATCTGTTCACTGAAAAGAAAATTTCTAGTGTATTAATATGAACATTTTAATAAATTATACACCTCTGAACACTTGACAGTGTGAAAGAAACTTGTACTCTCTATTTATTTCTTGAGTTTTCTCTTTCTATGTTGAAATGTTTATTTTCACTGAGATGAGATCAGTGAAAACCTCTTTAATGGTGCTCACAACTATTGTGGTTAAGTGACTATTTTGGGCACAAATTACTCTATGCTTCTGTATTAAAGCCAAACAAAACCCCCAAAATAAACTTCTTTATACTGACAGATAATATCCATACAAGACGTTTGATTATTCATTTGTTCATATTTGTACCTGTGTACTGTGTACAGATTGTTTTTATTTTAAAATAAAATTTCCCTGGCCGCTGCCATCTTACTCTGTCCGAGGTTCACTAGAGTGTGCACTAGAGTATGTTATTTTACCAGTTACCAAAAGTTTTCATAAGGGAACACAGAGTTGTAAGGGAACAAATTTGGAAATAGTATTTGATTCATGTAGATACATACAGCCTATGAATGGTGAACTATTTTGTTAATTATTTATTTTTTTCAATGTCAAAGCCTACACTAAAGAGGTTACATCATTACTAATTAGAAGCATATCATTCTACCTATTCAGTCACTATCTATGGTGATCAGGGTTAGGTGTATCTGGAGCCTATCTCGTGAAGAGGAAATACAGTTTGGATGGGATTTCAGTCCCTTGCATTGCTCTACTAATTCACATCGATGAGCATGTGGGGCCACTAATTTTTTAAGTTCACATTTGTGGTTTACCTTATTTGCTGCTGTTTTCTCAACAGATGTTGAAATTATTGTTTGTTTGCTTCAAATTCAGTATGCTATTTCTGTCTCAAAATGTGAGGGTTTACAAATCATACACAACCCACTGATGAGTTCCAGCCATTCATTTCTAGCACACCAATCATTGTGCCACAAATTCCCCCTGCCATGTCTGATACTCTGTTGTTTTGGTTACATTAACACAGGCCCTTGTTTTGATTTGTGTCTTGTCCTCGTCCCTGTCTTGTCATTAGTGTTTCCCTAGTTCTGACTTCATCCCTTGAATAGTTTATGTATTTATACTCTCATGTGTCTTTGTATATTTGCAAAGTGTTATTATGCATCTCTCAGTCCTGTTTTCCTGTGTTTCCTGTTTTGACCTGCAGATGTATCCTTGCTTATTATCCCAGGTTGATGTTGTCTACCTGTCTTTTGAGCCCTGCCATGGACTTTGACTATGATTGTTGAATTAAACTGAATAAACAATACACTGATTTTAGGTACTTGCATCCTGCCTCCAATACCCACATGTTACACTGTCATTAACATGAATACAGTAATGTGTTACTACTGCCCCATTATTAGTAATAAAATTGTTTGAGCCCCCTACAGTAGAATGGTAAACTATCCTTCATCCATCAGTATCAAAGCATAACGCACTGTACATGTTGGGGATTTCCCCCCTAATCTAGCCTTATTTTTTCTTTACTCCACTTCAGCTGCCTTTTTCTCCATTTCTCTACCTATCGGACTCTAATTATGCCATTGCTTGATTACAGGGTGGCTCATCAAAAGAAGAGTACGGTAATAGACAGTTAATGGTTGGCAAAACCAGCACACACACACGCACACGCACAAAAACAGACCTACATTCTCAAACTTGTTTTTAGACATCTCATCAAAGAAACCTTTTTAATTATCTTGCATTTTTTCAATGAAAGATATTCATTCAATATACTAACACTAAAACCCCAGTGTGACAGGTCTCTCCTACAATATACACTACCAAATTGGGTATTTGGGACACCGAATCATTCCTCCAGTGTGCATGACATCCCCTATGGTGCATTGTCTAGACACTGAGCATTGCTAAATGCTTCAATACATATATAGGAAAGCCACAAACCACTCAGTTGGTTAGAGAGCTCAGAGGGGTTCTGCCACTGCAGTGAACTGCAGCTTTACAAAAAATCCATATGTAAATTTAGATTCAGATCTCTAATGAGCAATCCAGAGGTGACAGTGGCAAGAAAAACCTCCCTGAATTGACATGAGGAATCAGGAACTAGACTCAAAAGGGAACATCTTCTGGGTGACACCGGATAGTGGGCTTATACAGAAAATCATTACTCTATAGTATACTATGAAGTCAAACAGCACTAAGTGTATTGAATCATTATGAGTGTCATAGTTTTTATTATTACAGCAGCAGTCCTTAGGACCAGTCTACAGATTATCCACTGAAGAAGGGAGAGACTTTGACATAAACTGTTTTTGGAAAGTCTTTAGGGTATTCATGTTGGAACAACAGAGAATAACGGACATTGTACTAATTGTGATAACATTCATTACTGTGAGAGAGACGTTAACTGAAGATATGATTAATAAAAATATTATATGATAATATATAATAATTTGATTATTAAATTAAATTTCTCTTAGCAGTGTTTACCAATAAACTGCACCTTGTTATTCATCATTAATAAAGTGATGTTTTGTATTCAGAAAACACTGATTACAATTGGAAAACCTCTGTGGTTGGTAAAGGGTTTCAAGTTGTCAGATTAAAAAAAAAAGATCAAAAACCTAAAGGCCTTAAAAGTGACTTAGCCCAAGGCAAATGTGTACTCAGTTAATAAGTCTCAGCATCAAAGAAAGAAGTAATTTGCTCTTGTACATTCCAACATAGCACATTTTTGAAGCTATGCTGACTTGAAGTGCAATTGACTTTTCATAGATGAACAGCATGACAATGTTTTCTACCTAACCACCTTCAGCTCGTTATCCTAATTGCTTGTTTACCCATCATATATGTGCATTTGTTTTTCTTAATGGATATTTTACTCTTAATGATGGCCATTTTACTTTGTTTATCTTCCAACTCACTGGCTATTTGCATATTAATTTGAGACAGTTGGATGTTGCTGCCTAACTGGAAGAGGTTAAAAGGGTTGGAATGGCAGGGTAAATGATACTAGGTCAAAGAGCATTTTTTCCACTTAACAATGTCAGAACACGTTGTGGTCTTAGAGTAATTAGGACTACAGAAGTGCAACTTGAAATGAGACGTATGGACAAAAATAGAGGTTTGCCTGCTTAAGATCTCACTATACTAATAAAACAATGAAATGTAGATTGGACAGGAGTTAATTCTTATAAATTTAATAAGCATCATGCAGTAAGTAGCTCAATATTTAAATGTATTAAATTGCCCAAGGTTGGACTGAGTATTGACAATTTTTTCTGGTATGACATAATATATTACATAGTATGTGCAGAAGACAGATATTCTGTGACTCAATAAACTACATAATATGTACTACTACATATTATACTACACAAAATACATTATTAATGAAGTAATATGTATGTGAAATTTATTTACAATGTTATTTTTCCAGTTGTCTTAAACCTGTCTATTAGACCCCCTACAAGAGTATCCATGAAATGGAGTGTTTCTGTATCTATCCTAAAAGTAAAACACATTAGTGTTTAAAAGATAATAGAAATCTTTCTCTTGGTATAAGGTTTTTCTAGTTCTCTTTTCCCCAGTATCCTGTTCCTACAGAGACAGTGAGTTCATAAATTGAACTTTTGCTTTTATATCATTATCTAACTGACTGTGGGATGGCAGCTCCCCCTTTGCTTAAAAAAACTCTCTTACGGAGTTTTAGTTAGCATGTTGCTGCTTGGCTCCTATGCCTGTAAAATGTTTGAGTTTGGTAAAAGCTGAGCAGCTGGAGTTTGCTGTATCTCTGTTTCAGTAGGTGAGTCCTTTTTCTCTCTCTTTACATCTGGGCTGCTAAAACAGGCAGAAAACAATGCACATGCCAAACTTCCTGATGCTTCTCAATTCTTTAAGTTTAAAATATCTTTATGGAAGAGTAATCCCTGATAAAACCAGGAGATTGTTTTAAAAAGACAAGGCATATCATTGTGAGTCTTTGGCTGCTTGACTGATCAGAAACATTACATGTTAAAAATGGTTTATCGCCAGAAACCAATAACTGTACTAGGTGCATGTGGCTGTACCCATGGGCCAACTTAGATCAATAACTGACATTCCAGCACACATCAAAGAGCAATAATGTACAAAAAAAAGCACCACATAGAAAAAACCACGAAAGTAGATCAACCATAACATGCAATCATGTCGTGCATATATTGGAGTCATTTTTGTATAACATCTGTATCACTGACAGTTAATTACAAAGCTTCTTTTTTATTTAATACTAAGAATAAGTATATAATGAAGAAGAACACTGAGCAAAAGTTGCCAAACCAACCTAAAATATTCCCCAGAACTATTTTCCACCCTTGAATTGAATATTGGTTTCTTTAAGAGTCCAATGAAACAATGGATGCGCTGGTAAAGACATTAACCTTGCATCCACTTAACATTAATGCACGCTTTCTCTTTTCATCACATCAATCCTTAATTGTTTGTACAACCCTTAATTGTTTGTACAATCAAGTCTGGATTAGAGTGGTGTGTAGAATTACAGTGGAAAATTTTGCACTTATCCAGTTGCGTTTTGCACTTGTCCAGTTGTCGTGTAGCCCTATGAACACTACCTTTAAGTAGTGTCAGAAAGTTATTATCTACACATGCAGTGGTTAGAGGATAAAAGGTTAAAAACGCTGGGATGCACTCTCTCTCTCTCTCTCTCTCTCTGTGTGGAGGGAAGCATTTCCTTAGAAAAGAAAATAGAAAAGAACAGAAAATGTGAAATGTGTTTACTGAAACTCCGTTATAATGGAAGTCAGTTGTTAAACCCCATTAATAAGAAAAATTTCAAACTATAACAATTATCTTCTAACATCTTATATATTTGTATCCAAATTTTCAAGACTTATTCCAGCAAGACAATGCCAAGGCACATTCTGCACATTACAACAGTGTGGCTTCGTAGTAAAAGAGTGTGGGTGCTAAACTGGCTCGGCTGCCTCCCGTTGAAAATGTGGGGTGCATTATGAAGTGCAAAATACAACATAGGAGACCATGGACTGTTGAGAAAATGAAGATGTATATCAAGCCAGAATGAGAAAGAATTTCACATTCAAAACTTCACCAATTAGTGTCCTCAGTTCCCAAATGCTTACTGAGTGTTGGTAAAAGAAAAGGTGATGTAATACAGTGGTAAACATGCCCCTGCCCCAACTTTTTTGGAACATGTTGCAGGCATCAAATTCAGAATGCATGTACTAGTGCATCTCAAACAATTAGAATTATTGTGAAAAAGTTCAATATTTTCCATCAGTTATTTAAGAAAGTGAAAATTTAA
>JAOTRR010000038.1:19723291-19734989 GCA_028570945.1 Gogo arcuatus
GCAGTTGTGGTCTTGACCAGTCTTGAAATAAAATCCTGAGTCCTCTATGTCTGAGACTGAGAAAAGGCCGAGTAAAAATGCGGTCGATTCTGAGATAAGACCAAGACCTTTAAAAAGTGGTCTTGAGACTGGTCTCGAGACCAAGACCGGTCTCAAGTACTACAACACTACCTTCCTCTTTATTTTGTGTCAATGCTACCCTGCATTGTACCATCTGGCAGCAGATATCACCCTAACAAATGAAACTTATATGGAACATTTGTAAGTGTGGTTCCTGTGCTTCAATAGCTTACATGCCTATACATTGATTATAATTCTAAGAATTGTCAGGCTTTTACTTATCCCTTTTTCTCCCATTGACTTCAATGCATGTTTGGCCCCTTTGAAATGAATGCAGTTTTGGAATCAAAGTTGTCCTGCTCAGTCACACTTCCTCAGAGAGTCACCAAACTTCATTTCGTAGCTCTGACCAACTCACCCGACACACACATCCATCTATCATAAGCTGTGCTCATCTTTTTTTTGCACCAGAGCAATCACACTTCACATTTTCTTGCAGTAATGCATCTCTAGTTTAAGTATTATCAGCCTTTTACTTAAAATGCAGTTATAGTTGGAAGAACCCACTCACTGGAAATGCATATATCAGGTTGAAATAAAACACAGTACAAAATAGTGGATTTCAAAATGGTGGATTTCAAAAGAAGTAGGTTTCTTGATCCCTCAAAGCTTTCTCTTAGCATAGGAGCCTCTCTCTTAAAGTGGACGTAAGAGAGTTATTTTAGTCCATGAGCACAAGTAAGAGGCATCAACATGACTCAAGCAGAAATTGTGCACATCAAGCCATGTGGGACATCAGCTAGGAGTGCTCCAAGAAATGAGCTTCACTTTCATTTTCACTGAATGTAATCCATGGAATTTGAAACTGTTATTATCCTGAGTCAATGAATGCTAGCAGGCCAAATCTCTCAAAAGTGGTTAAATCAGACAAGATTGAAGACAAGAATGGGGGAGTGAAAATAAGTCAAATTATGTTCACTCCATCCCACACTCTAAGAAGTCAAATTCGGGTAATCCATGGGAAATCGACCCTCTGTTGATGTTTGTTGATTGGCCTCCCATTAAGGTGCAACAAAAGGTTAAATTTGACATGATCCATTTGCTTTATAATGTGACTTATTTTACAACATCATGGTTTAAGAAGGGGGGTCAGTGTTCAGGCTCAGCTGGAGATGCTTTAGGTCCTTTGTGGAAGGAGGATACAGGCCTGGGGCACACAATTAGGGTGGGAATAGATTTGCTGAGGGTCTAGAAAAAGTGGGGAGTGGAGGACATGTGATCTCTCAGTGGGGCAGCAGTCTGTTCAGCAGGAAGGGACATGAATTATTAAGTGTGAGCTGGAACCCTGGGAAGAGTGGGGAGAAGTGTGGAAAATGCTAACTTGGAGCATGATGGGGTCTCAGTAGGGAGCCAGCGGTCATGGCAAGGCAAGTCCTGGCAAATGATAACCAGAGAGAGAAGGCATAAATGATGTGTCTCCATGGATACTCTAATGCAGATGTTTCCCTGCTTTTGGCTAAAAAGCTACAACATACCCCACAGTGGGAGGAAAAACATGCAACAAGTTGCACCTTAACGGAGGTCATTAAACAAACATCAACAGAGGGATGACTTCCCATGGATTACCCGAATTTGATTCCTTAGAGTTAAGATCTAATTTTCAATTAGGGGTTATTAATCCAATTTTCTAATCCAAATAAATACACTCTAAAACCAGAGTGTGCAGGAAAACTAGACACTACCAACCAGGAAGCATTATGTCTGTGTGTCTGAAGCTGTCAGTCACAGCTGTGTGATGGGTCATTAATAGTTTGATATAATAATATCCAGAATGTCTCAGAAGGATTTGATATTCTGACAGGAACAATACTGATATAAATAAGTGAACATTTATAAAATTGATAACACATGAGAAATAAAACCCTTTGAATATACAGTTTAGTTCAATGAAGCATTAATAAATAAAATGAAATTTTCTATTTAGGGATGTGGATTGATCCAGAGGGCTTTAGAACATCTTTGCCATGCATACTTATCCTTGAGATCAGAGTACATTATCTGCCAAAACTACGGTTGTACCCTATCTCTCTTATACTTTAAATGTATTGTACATTATAATAATGTTTCTAGAGAGCAGTAAGTAAAAGAAACACAATTTGATGTCAATGTCACATCAAAGTGCACTGTTTCTGTACATATGTATATGTACACATATCACAACAAGTAAAAGTAAAAAGTAGAGAAAATAAAGTTACCAGACACTGAGAGGCAAGAACAAGCAGCTCTATTGGAGAAAGAGAGAGAGAGAGAGAGAGAGAGAGAGAGAGAAGGCCAAATTGGATTTAGCAAAGAAATACATAGAAGAGCCACAAAAGTTCTGGAACCAAGATTAACGTCCAAGTGATAGAAATGCCAAAGTGTGGAGAAACAAAGCATCCGCAGCAAGACAATGAACCAAAACACACTGCTAACACAACAGAAGACTTCATCAGGGGAAAAAGTGGAAGGTGAAATTCTGATCTATTGTCTCATATACATCTTTTGATCACAAACCCAAATATCTTCAGTGTATATTGTCTTCAGTGTATACTTCAGTGAGAGAGGTATTCATGTAGAATGGCACTTGACAGTTATGATTACAGGTAGCGGCTATTGAGGATCTGTTGGGACAGAATGTCACACGTTCCTATCTATGGTCAGACTTGAACACAATACTGACCCCTGTCTAATAGTGCTCATAAAATACATGTTGCTCAATTGATAGTCGCATCTTGTTTCCAATTGGTCATACAGGCACCTCAAAGGTATTGGAACAACAAGGCCAATTCTTCTGTTTTTGCTATACACTGAAGACATGGGTTTGAGATCAAAAGATGAATATGATATGATAGATCAGCATTTCAGACATCTAGAACATGGCATGTTTTGTTTGAACCCACCCATTTTTCAACTGATCAAAAATATTGGAACATGTGACTGACGGGTTTCTTATTGCCCAATTGTGCGCTGTTAAATTGATTGTTTAAGCAAGAGCTCTGAATGTCTACTCTTGATTTGAGCCCACAGTTTTTTTAAGCTGCCTATGGGGGAAAAAGCAAGCCATTTTGAAGCTGAGAAAAGATGGAAAATCAATTAGATTCATTGCACAAGCATTGGTCATAGTATTACAACATTTTGGAATGTCCTGAAAAAGACAGAAACCACTGGTGCACTGACAACCCGACATCGAACAGGTCAGCCAAGGAAAACAACAGCAGTTGGTGACAGAAACATTTTCATGACTTGTAGCGACAACCCCAAAAACAACAGTGACATCATCAACAACCACCACAGGGCGGGGGTAAAGGTATCACAATCGACTGTTCTAAAAAGACTTTGACTGTAGAAATATAGAGGCCATACCAAAAGATGCAAACCACTCAGCAGTAAGAATCAGAAGGCCAGATTGGATTTCACAAAGAAATACAGAGATAAGCCTCAAAAGTTCTGGAAGCATGATTAACGTACAAAGTGATGGAAATGCCAAAGTGTGGAGAAAGAAAGCAGCTGCTCATGATCCAAAACATGCAAGCTCATCGGTGAAGCACGGTGGAGGTAATGTCATGGCTTGGGCTTGCATGGCTGCTTCTGGAATGGGCTCACTAATCTTTATTGATGATGTAACTCATGATGGTCACAGTAGAATGAATTCAGAAGTCTAGAGAAACATTCTGTCTGCCAATTTACAGAGAAATGCATGCAATATTATTGGGAGGAACTTCATCATGCAGCAAGACAATAACCTAAAACACACTGCCAACACAAAGACTTTGTCTGGTGAAAAAAGTGGAAGGTTTTAGACTGGCCAAGTCAATTACCAGACATTTGGTGATGCAACAGTTTGGCAATGTCAGTGTGTCACCAGCTTAGTGTTATTTACTTTAAGACTATCTGTTCATATACTTTTGCTCACCTAAAACTTGGGTGGTCTGTCACCAAAGGTGCCATGTTGTCTAACACATCCAGATGTAAATATCAGGAAATGAAAACTGATATTCTGATCCATCGTCTCATATTCATCTTTTGATTGCAAACCTAAATATCTTCAGTGTATAAACAAAAACAAAAGAACTGGTCTTTCTGTTCTAATACTTTTGGACGGGACTGTATATTATAAGTAGGTTGACAGGGCAGGAAAGTAGTTTTGAGTTACATTTACAAAGTTCCCAGAAAGGAAAAAGGGGAAAAAGAAAGAAAGAAACCACAGGCTTTGCAATTTTCAGACGTTTAAACAGAGAATCAAACAAAAAGCATTTATTTTTTATGAACTTCACTATGACTGGAATGTGTAGCAAGTCAGCTGTGAAGAACTGTCACAGTGTTTGAGCAAATGTGTAATATAAGACTGATATAAAAAGAAGTAAATGAAATGTTCAGTATTCCATCAGTCGTCAAATAGCTTGAAGTCGTCCGTTATCTCAGCATATTACAAACCAGATTACAAAGCTTTTCAACAGATTTGGTTAGAAAAATCATGCATTATTGTATTGAGCAATAACACTATTGTAAAACATTTCTGTTTAAAGATGTGTGTGCATTTCTGTCTTTATGCTCTGCATATCACAGCTGAATGGTTGTCTCAATGAAGAGCAGAGGCACAGCAGTGAGACACAGGAAGCTTGGTCATATGCATGTATGCTACTGAGGATGACTGAACTCTCCTGCTGCCGTTTCTGTTGCACTGTCTGCCTTAGGACACCTGTGCTCCATACTCATTACTGTTCCCAGTGTGCTTACTCTAAGCTTCTCCTCTGTCTCTTTCACCACATCTGTCTTGTATCTATTGCCATTTGTTTTTCACCCTTTCTCTCTCTGGGTCAAGATGTACAGAACATATTTGAGGAGTTGAGATACAAAGCACGACTTGATGTAGCTCATCATGCAAACTGTGCCTGAGACAGCCATTGTGCTATGAAATGTTCAATCACAAAAAATGGCTGAAAATGATCAACCACAAAAACTTTGGAACTAAGGACAACGTATAGTATCAAAGAGATAATTAATGAGAGAAGATCTTATTAAATGAACAAGAACAAGTAAATGGTGTAGAGTGCTTTGTTATGTATTCTAGATTCTCAGTGCTCTAATGAAAAGACTGCTATGTACAGAATAAGCTACTTTATATAAAATTGTAATTAAACAGTATTCAGTTTCTTTTGGTTGCCTGTGGCTCCTACAAATGAACAATTTCACATATTTAATTTGTTGACATTCTTTGCTAGAGGTGAGGAAATGGATTGTTCATGACTTATATGCTATGACCAGGGCTTCCACAGATCTGTGTGACAAGGTGTATTAAAACATGTTGTTTGCTTAGAGTCTAAAATGGTTTTACATTTTTACACATTTTGTCTCCACATACAGCACTAATTTACACTTCTTGTTGGAAAGGTGAACAAAATCGCATGCAAAAATGGATGCCGCTAAAAGTTTAGTTCATTAAATGGAATGTGTAATCAGGTGCCCTTTCCATTTTTTCCATCCTTTTTTTTGTGCTGGCTTTCCACTTTTTTTGCGCAAAAGTCCTTCAAATGCATATGTATGAGGTGGAGAGGCGCACTTTTGCCTGTTGCCTTGGTACATGATTAACTGCACATTTAAGCTGGTTTCATATGCAACACGCACTTTTTTCACATTTTTTTCACTAATGTGGCCTCATGGTGTCTGAAAACTGGTGCAATCAGCTTAATATTTCAGGCCATGTATCTCTTTGTCTATTTTTTTCCCCCTCTCTCACTTTTCTATTTGTTCTGTATGTCTGTCCCTCTGTCTCAATCTATCTATTTCTATCTCTCTGCATGGATCTATGTCTAGACTTGTTCTCCTTCTCTCTCCTGCTCACACTGTCCAACATTATATCTTGGCAAGAGATTCTAGCAAACACAGCAACTGTGTGAGATACGTTTTCACACACTAACAAAGTGGTCTATAATTAGTTGGCAACTATTTCTCCAATAGCATTTTGGCTGCCTGGATTTAGCTCTCTCAGCACACCATGTTTTCTCCTTACTATAGGGTGAGAGGGGGTGAATATAGAGTCAGGGCTTATTATTAAAGTAGGTGTGAAGCAGGAGTCAGCTCTGTCTATTGGGATTAGTGAGGTATTGAGCTGGGCTTGTCACTGAATGATAGACAGCCTCCTCCCGGTAAATGCAGAGATATTCAGGAAGACAACACACCCACATAGCCCACTCATGGATATCAATTAGCAACTGTGCACACATACACAGAGAAGTCCTGCAGAGTGCCAAACATGTAAATATGTCAAGAGCCAGTTGGAAAAGTAGTAATTCAGGCTTTTGAACCACACACACTTGAACTATGTACAATATTCTACTAAGGCCAGTCTTTTGCACATGTAAGCGTGCATGCTTACAACCCCTGCTTTTCATCTTCAATGCCACCTGAAGGACATTCACAAAACTGCAGCAGAGAGCCATGTCATCTTGATCATCTTCATTATTGATCAAACAAGCTTAGCCTCTCTTGACTTGGCACATCTTAAAAGAAGGGCTCCTCTTTTAAGTCAGTGTACTGTATTTGATCATTCAGGAGGTTCTGATCATCCCACTAGCTAAAATGTGTTTCATAATGGAAAATAAAAGCCTTCTTTCTTAGATGTTCTCTTGAGGCTAGACACAGGTGAATTGGATCATTTTAAAAGGGTATTTTAAAGTGTAATTAAAACAATAGATTTCACAGTCTTACAAGTATACTTTCTACTGAAATATTTTTAAAAAAACCCATAGAAAGGTTCATTGGAATATAATTTATTTATTGTTTAATGAAACATACCATACACTGTTATAGAAGTATCTTATGCAACTTTTACTATAAAATCTAAAATGTAAATCAAACAATAATCAACCTTTCAGTAAATTCTTCTGTACCTGAAACTGATGTTTGTTTTTGAATATAGAAAAAAAAAAAGATTTTTAGAAACACAGTTTTAAAGTAGTTTAGAATGTGGTTTAATGTTTTTCCACTCTTGTTTACAATGCTTCTAAATAAAAAATACATATACATATTCCATAATGACAGATAAACTAGTATATATGCTATATGACCAAATGTTTGTGGACACCTGACCATCACATCATATATGGACCTTCCCCAAACTGTTACCACAAAGTTTGAAGCACAATGTCTAGAATGTCTTTGTATGCTGTAGCGTTAAGGTTTCCCTTTACAGGAACTAGGGGGTCGAAACATGTTCTAACATGACAATACCCATGTGCACAAAGCAAGGTCCACAAAGACTAAAACGCTGCCTGCATGCCAAGCCTACTTGCCCGACATCAGTAGCTAACCTTACAAATGCTCTTCTGGCTGAATGAGCACAAATCCCCACAGCCACATTCAAATAACAAGTGTAAAACCTTCCCAGAATAGTGTAGGTTATGACAGCAAAGAGGGACTAAATCTGTAATGGGATGTTTGACAAGCAATTATGGCTGCGATTGGTCGGGTGTCCACATACATTTGGCCATATAGTATATATAAGTGAACAAGGCTTTCAGGAATATATGACATAATGTAGGTGGCATGGTGGTAGGGTGGTTAGCACTGTCACCTCACAGCAAGAAGTTTCTGGGTTCGAACCTCTTGGCTGTAACCGAGGCCTTTCTGTGCAGAGTTTGCATGTTCTTCCCGTGCCTGTGTGGGTTTCCTCCGGGTGCTCCAGTTTCCTCCCACAGCACAAAGTCATGTGGATTAGGTCCACTTGCTACTCTAAATTGCCCATAGGTGTGAATGTGAGTGTGAACAGTTGTTCGTCTCTGTGTTAGCCCTGCAACCTGCCCAGGGTGTGCCCCACTTGTCGCTGGATGTCAGCTGGGATTGGCTCCAGCTTCCCCTGTGACCCTAATGGTATAGATGATGGATGGATGGAAAGATGACATAATGTGATTGTGTGAAGTGGGTTGAGCTTAAGCCTTCTTCAAAATTGCTAGGTTTCAGGTATTGTGGTGGTTGCCAGTGGACAAAAATTTATTGCTGCAGTTTAAGAGAAGACATGTTATAGATGTGATTTATCTGAAAACCTAAAAAAACAAGATTTACATGACCAAAAAGTGCCTTGGCTTTAGTGAAGGATTGGTTCGGTGTGTCAGACATAGTGCTGATTGATTATAGTGAAATGTGTGAAATCAAGTTTCTTCATTTGATGAAGAAAAAAAATGGAAGGGAAGTAAAAAATTTCAAAAGAGATGAGATTCTTGTTTCTTGCTTCCTCAGCCAAAGAAAACATACCCATCAAAGGCGTGGTACTTTGATCAATTCTTCAAATACCTTGTCACCAAAGTCTATTAGGATGACAATCAGCAAGGGAAATTTCTTCTGCTAATATCAAAACCACAGATAAAATGGGTCAGTAATTGCTAATTACTGAGAAATTGGGAAAGTAGAGTCGTGGACAAGACAAGAGAAGTTGAATACACTGAACTACCTAATGACATGTAAATGGGTTGCATATATCAGACTTTAGAGTTAGTCAAAATATGTTGTTGTTGGTGTAGAAACATTTGTTCAAAAAATGTTCTGAAATGTCTTTATGCACACAAGAAAGACAACCTCCTGCAAATACATTCCTGGGCTTTTTACTGAATTATTAGTGACTACATATAGAACAGCTAAAAATATTCTCAGTCTGAAAGCATCTAATGGTGACATCTAAAGGTTACATTTTAGTAACTGGAGACAAGGTACACAGTAAACAGTAGTATCCTAAAAGAAATAAGGGGATAAAAAGCTACTCTGGCATCAGTAAGTGACTCCATCATGGCACCAGTGTGGAGATAAATTTACATATACATCTATAGCTCATAGCTGTGGACTCCCAGGAGAGCTGAAATATGAAAGCTATGTCACCCAAGGCACTGGAACTAGCAGGGTGAGAGAAGAAGAGCGAGGGAGACTCTCAAGAGTGCTGCATGAGAATAATTCTCACCCAAGGAAATATTTTTTGGAAGAAATTAATGATCTCAGTAATACATAATGGACTTTCCTAGCTCTATGGCATGGGTGTTTAAAGGAGAACAATCTTTTTCTTCATTTTTTTTCACATCTCTTTGATCTCTTTGTACTTAGTGCGATAGTAAATGCCCCTGCAGCATTCAAAGTGGATCCATTTGTTGAAGTATGGATATTTCAAAGCCCACAGGCCTGCATGTCATAGGGCATTTGGTGAAAGGGACACAATCAGAGAACAAGAGCAAGAGATTGGATTAAAAGGAAGAAAATATGGTGAATGTGAAACCCATAGAGCAATGTTCCAGCTTGGCTAATCCATATCCCACACTGGAGACCACAAAACGCTCAGCGTGTTACAAGCCATTCATGCTCTCATTATTTCTCTCATTGCTGGGCTCAGCTGCATCTATTTTCATCAAAGTAAAATAGTGCTTAGGACATCATTTCTAATGACAAAACCTCATCTGGGCAAAATCCCAAGTCTGGGCTTAGCTCAGAAGCTCCTACAGGACAATGAAACCATTACGTGGTACATCCTCACAAGGATCATAACAAAGATGACTTTTTTTTTTTCATTTCACACGTTCAAGAAAATGTAGTCATTTCCAGTTTTGTTTGCCCTGACTACATTTCCAGTTTTCATATTCAGCACTCAGAGTACTATTCAGCTACACTTGTTTATGAAGTTTTCTACCTGGATCCCTGCAGACCCTGAGCTGTAGCATGCTGAGGAAGATTGGATTTGAGCTGCATTGTGTCACAGCACTCCCATTCATCAGATTATACAGTAAATATGACAACCCCAATCTGGTCCTGTATTGGTAGGTGTTACGTCGTGTGCTTAGGTCAACAGAAA
This sequence comes from Gogo arcuatus, assembly GCA_028570945.1. Classification (NCBI taxonomy): domain Eukaryota; kingdom Metazoa; phylum Chordata; class Actinopteri; order Siluriformes; family Anchariidae; genus Gogo; species Gogo arcuatus. The sequence continues at coordinate 19,733,217 of JAOTRR010000038.1, forward strand.
TTTAATCAAATGACAGGTCCACTGAGCCTCTACCTCCCAACAAAGTTATAAACACTTGAGCAGAGCAGAGAGCTGCATGATACAGTACTTACAATCATGAGTCTACCTCAAGTTGATAATGAGCATGTGGTGTAGTGTAAAACTGCATACATTGTATTAAAAGCTAGAGTATAAAAACAGGATGCATTTTGAATAATCGTTAAAGCAATTTGTCATGAACATGCGATTATCTGTGTCAGTGTTAATTGTGCTCGCAAATCATTTAGATAAAAAACAAAGATTTATGCATACATTTAATTAGAAATATAAACAACTGATAACTCCCTCTCTTTTTCTCATTCTTTCTCTTTCTGTCTAACTCTTTGTATCTTTTTACCTTGGGAAGATCATTATCACTAGCTGATGGCCTAACCTTGGCCGTTGTTACTTGGTCCATTGCCACATTGGCTGAGGTTATCTCTGGGAGTCAGTTGTGCATTTCAGTGATGGAAATCAGTAAAGCACAAAGCCAGCTCCAATTAGTTTGATGTGTCAGCGTTTTGGGCTGCATAATGTACATTTGCTCATGTATTCCTCTGGCTTAGAAGTGCTGGTGTTGTGTGTATTGTGTGTATTTGTGTGTAGTGTAAAAGAGAAAGATTGATATATGTAAAGCCCAAATTTATCAAACCATATGGTTGTCGTAAAGCACAATAAGATTTGTTTCATAAAACTAACTTCTGCATTACCTGCCTGCATATTTACTGTTTGTATCACATTTTTGGTGTGAAATTATACTGATATTTTAAAGAGAACTCCTGTTTTTCAAAGGGTATATACAGTTCAGATATTAAACCCCCAAGCTATACACTTCTCTACATTTGTCTTTCTGTAAGCTACAATCTACCCAAAAGTTTTCTCTCTAACAGTTCACATACAGTACAGTTCCACTTGATTTTTTTTTAGAGAATCCAAATAAATTGGCTGGTTTTATAGCTCCAGTTTTATCTGACTTTGTTTTCCTTTCTGGATCGTCAGTCTCCTGTGCTCTCATTACACCAAAGTAGAAAGCAATTCTTGAGACAGTGCTGCATCAACAGCAAAGCACACAGAACTTCCACGTCTCCTGCCTCAGACAGAAAAACCCAGTGGAACACTTGATTTCTCAGTGCCCAGAGTACTTACCAGAGAAAACCCCATGAACAGGTCTGAGACTAATTTCCAACAAATAACTCAATTTTAATCAGCTGACATTAGACAAATTTTGCATTTATTTGCTAGACGCCTCACTGTGGCTCTGATGTACTGTTTTACATACACGGAGTTTCACAGTTGGCGTCAGAATCACCATGTGACCGTCCATGTTTCACAAGAAGTCTGTGTATTAGTGTTCAGCAGCTGCCACGCTGGCACTGACACTGGCCTTGATAAGCAGTTAGAGACTTGGTGCTGCCTCGCTGATTCACTGCTATTAGCAAAACAGCACTTGGTCTGCAGCACTGCGGCACTCTTGGCAATGTGCATCCGAGCCTGTACAGACACCCAAATAATTCCTGACTTGAAGCACTAAGTATTTATTACTAGGCGGAGTGTGGTGTCTTTGGATGATAGATACTTAATTAAGGCCAACATATCTTTTGTGTTTGTTTGTTTCTCTTTTTTGATTATTATTTTTATTTGTAGGGAGACTAAACACCTCTACCGGACTATTTGAAGTTTATTGGCTTAATAATTACAGAAAATATACACTCACCGGCCACTTTAATAGGAACTTGTTCTTGATTCTAAGATTCC
>JAOTRR010000038.1:19888989-19899909 GCA_028570945.1 Gogo arcuatus
TTCAGTGACTCCAACAAATTGAAAATTGCTCAAAATTTGACTGTTTGTAACCTGCTGTTGCTTAGTGCAATATAAAAAATCAGCTACTATGAATGGTGATGATGAAGACCCTAGCAATGTTTTATCTTCAGGTAGAATGTCTGTTTTACTTAAATAGTTTAATTAAACCTAGAATAATGTCGGCCCAATTATTTACCTATCTATGATTTAAACAGGCAAATTTTTGGTTTAACTGATTTAGTTAACTGATTTATTATAGTTTGTTGGCTAGTTACCTACATACCATTTACCTCTATCACTATGATACTGTTTAAATGATTATCATTAAGTTTCAAGTAATAGACCAATGCTGATTCCAGTACAGGTGAAGGACACAACTTGGAGAGGGAAAATGGCTCTGGGAGAAGTGAATCCACAGGTGATGCCTCCTCCATTGAGATAATAAAGCAGACAGTAGAGTGCCAGACATTGTTTACAGCCAAGCAGAGGCGAGGAGCAGGGTATGGAGAATTCAGTCACACCTAACAGCCTGTCACTGGCCCCAAAGTGACACGCCTCAGTCTAGAGGCAGGCCGCTCAGTGGCTCAAACCAAACTACAGGTGCAGGGAACACCTCGCAAAGAGCAAATCAATTCAGTCTTGGCTTCACTTCACAAATCAATTCAACACTCCCTTCCCCAAGGACACAAAGCAGCAATAAAGAGGGCATGATGGCTTAAAAAGAGACAAGTGAGTGGTCTGATGTGTCTGATTGGTCTCTGTGTTACAAACTGCCAAACACTGCTGCTATTTAATATCAATATATATTCAGTAAGTTCAAAAATCTGTTGCCAGTTCAAAAAATTGTATCTGTCAGATATAATGAATTTAGAGTTACAAAGGCTGCGATGTTGGTACACAAATTGCTTGCACTTTTGTAAGACTAAGACCAAAATCTCTATTTTTTTAGCAGCTTAAAATATTAGCAGCCCAAGACACACTGTTTCTTTAAGATTCTACCAGGAAAGGTGATGGACTTCTAGAAGCACCTAAATCAGTGAGCTTTCCACACCTCTGAATGTCAGGGTGAGAAAACACAACCTGCAAAGAATAAAATACAGTGTGGGGACTGAAACAAAGTTCTACACCACACCACCAGAATCATTGTTAGCACCTGCTTTACAAACACCGTACACAGATAGTATGGGTATTTTGTATGCCATAGAAACTCCACATACACACATATTTATAATTTTGTAAATAAAACTCTTGCATCATGATAAAATTCGTCTTCTGACGCAAATTTGAATATTGTAAATAAAAGTTTTTTGTTTTTTTTAAATGTTGATAACACTTCAATTAAGGTCTGTATTCATAAGGCTACATGACCCCTACATAAGCCCTTGGGTGGAGGGGGTTATGGGGGGTAGCTCTACCCCTATTGTAGTATTCATTATTCTAGGTACTAGGTGTGATATCACATCTTTCAAATCACATAATTTTTTTAATTGTTTTACTTCCTTACTAGCCCTGAAATGCCCCCATCCCAACTTTTTTTGGAATGTGTTGCAGGACTGAAACACAAGCATGGATGTATATTAACAAAATAAATGAAATTGAGCAGACAAAACATGAAATATCTTGGGTGCTTACTGTCTGCAATGAAATACAAGTCAAAGTAAACTTAGAAACCACTGCTTTCTTCTTTTATTTGCATTTTCCATTTCAAGAACGTCCCAAACGGTTTCTGATTTGGGGGTGTATATTTTGACCTGGCCTGTTTTTCTGATTATGATTTGGTTTCTCATTCTGTTAAACTGGTTTTTAATTCTGTAAAACATACACTCTTGTTACATCATCAATACATATATTTAGCCTGTGATTTTTCCAACTCAAAAGTCATAAGCATTTCATTAGTTAAAGAAAAGTTTGGTCATAGCAATCAAGCCTACAGGAGCTTTCTAGGCACCTTCACCAATCTTCATTAGGGCCTTTACCTGGAAGTCTAGTCTCCCGCAGTGCAGCAGTGTTGATCCATTATGGTTTTGGCTTTGGACCACTCTTTTTGTGGCACTTGCCATTGCTGCCACGAAAGCTACCAGACTGCATAACCCATGGGATTATAAGAACATGCAGGCTTTTTTTAACACTACAAGATGCTGACCAAAGAATAACAGCTAAGCATATAAGGCTTATATAGAGATAGATAGGCTTTGATATTGGGAAACATGCTAAGCATGCCGAGTATTTCTGGCAAAGATAGAGCACTGGTTTAGGCATATAGCTAGGTAATATGTTGCACAGTCTGGTCTCCATATGTCTCCACACACATGTACATAACTTTAAAACCTGTATAAATGCCTCACATACAGATGTATTTGTAAAGACTAGTTGCCCTAAATGTTACAGAGGCTCAGACTCATATCTATGATTACAATGATTGCTTTAGCCCAAAATACCATATACTTTGTGTGTGGAAAGAAAAACTCCTGGCTGATGCCATTTCTGTGGGACACATTAATTGCCCCAATGATTATCCGGCAGGATATATTGCCACCTCATATTTATCGTTGTGTCCACTTTTCATTACAGTCTTCATTACTGCTTATAAATAATGTACATAAATGTGCCTGGACCCCTCAACACACTCCATAATATAGCCAAGAGATATCCGTCTTGTCTGCAGTTATCAGACATTACCTTTCTGAATTATGTCTATTAGTTGCTTTCTGGCTTGCTTTCCCACAAGCCCCTTCCGTAGCAATGACAGCATTAACTTTTAGGTTTATTGCATCTTTTTTACCCAGCGTAGACCATTAATCTGCTTAATGGCTACCATGACCCCTTTCAACTACTTTCATAAACTAAAGAAATATTAATAAAGCACATTAAAACTCTGATTGTACAAAATCTTTTCATCATTCACAAGGCAGTGTTTAATAGGTTGGATGGGTGAGGGGAAATCTATAGGTTGCTAATTCATCTTGTTTATTTTATATAGCAAGCCTTCTAAAGAAAAGATTGTTGTATTTTAGCTTTTGTTTAAAGCAGATCAGGTTATCTTCAGAGCAACAAGCTTTTTATTTATTAGTATAAAAAAGTGTGGTCAAAAATATGACTTAAATTTTCTACAGTTAAGTCTTAGAATAAGATGACTCCTGTGTTGATAATAATGGTTTTAAATATTTTGTTTTACAATGTTTTGATGTATACATTTATTGAAGGACAAAATGTTGGATTATCTGGTATGCATTAAAAGGGTATCACAATATTAATAAGAATGTGACGGTGCTGAGGTACACTGCAGGATCCGTGGAGCTGGCAGGCAATAGGATTAGGAATTATGGAGTTCACTACCCTGGGTCTAAGGCCTCTGAAAGCAGCCAGACTAATCCCTTTGATCAGAACCTGCCTGCCACCCTGTCATAACTCCCAAGTCTGTGCCAGCTTTTATATCACCAGGGCTTAACTCACATCAATATCTGACTAAAGACGCAACAACTCTTTCAGGAAGCAGTGTAGGTAAAGCATAAACATCTTGCTCCTACACTAACCTTGGATACGGATAGAAGAAATGTCACATAAATGAGACATTTTAAAATTTAGAGGTGTAGGTTTGGAACACAAGGCAAAAATACCTGTATTTTTTTGTTTTAAGTCTGACAAGTCAGTCAAAATTATTTAAAGTGTTCCATCTCCATAATCAAACAAATTTGATCAAGGGCTCAGAGACAAAAAATCAAAACAGGTATGAGGAGCCTTATGCCTTGGAATAGTAAGGCCATGTTTTCACCAAACTTTGTTCCAACAGGCAATGGATTCACAACAGGATAGGAGACAAACACAGGAAAATGTATTTAATGGTGAGGATCTATAGTCAGAATGTACCAAATATCATGGCAGATACAGAGGGTTGACTTTGGGAGTTCCCTCAGCACTTTTGATTTTCTACACACAAGAGTGCCATAAAGAGAATAAGTCAGGAATGACTCAGGGGCCCAGCAGTGATGTAGTGGACTTGGATCACAAATTTTAGATCATGTTTTTTTGTGATGCAGACTCACTTTTCTATGACTTCAACTCAATTTGAAGTTGAGATCATGAATTTGACTTATTTGAATTTCATTAATTTGACAAGCTACACTTTTGCTATTAAGTAACATCACTGAGAGTAAGCTTCTACACTTTACTGCAATTCATGAATTTGCCAAGAGTCCTTCTGATAAATTAAAACATCAACTAATCTACCCTGGCTTTGTCCTCAATCTCATTCAGGACTTGATGTAGATTCAATCTGAAAAGGGGTTTTGGATGTGACCTGGGTTTAAGGGTAAGACTTGATTTTGAATTTAGAAGAAGTGACATAATGACAACACTGGACCCCAGTGGCATTAAACATAAAAATACTTTATATTATTTAGGGAAATGGCCTGTGTCATAGAATACTACTGTGTACTATTTTTAATTTTAAAAATTATTGTATTTATAGCAGTTTAGGGGCTGATGGTTATATTCTGCACATCTTTTGCCTGTCACCAAGTTTAGCATAGACTAACCTCACAAGCATAGAGGTTAGAAATCTAGCTAACAGCTAATCATCAAACTTCAGCTAAATTTACCTGAGACAGTGTTGACTACAAGTAGGCCTACTGCCTCACACCAACTATAAAACCATACAGAAAAATAAAACTTAAGGTTCATATAGTATGTATACACTCTTAGAACTAAGGGTTCTTCCAGTTACTACTGAGGTAGCATGCAAAAAAGTATATAATTTGTTTTTCAATAGAATATTTAAAATTTCAGGTAAGTATGAGAATATTTGAGGTGGACATGAACTGGTCGGCATGGACACCTAAAAAAATACATATTTATTAAGTGTCAAGTGTACATCATGCATAAGATAATAGCTTGGCATGTGGGTTTCCTTCAAGTTCCTCCCAAAAACATGTTGGTAAATTATCCCCAGGTGTGAATGAGTGTGTCAATGTGTATGTGCATGGTGTCCTGTGCCAGACTGGTGTCACAGCCAGGGTGTATTCCTGGCTTGCAGCCAGTGTTTCCACCATGACTATTTCCAGTGACCTACCATGACCCTAACCCTGATAAATGAAAATAACTACACATCCTAAACTCAAAAAGAAAGGCGCTCATTAGCATTCAACCCAGAGATCAGAGGGATTATACTAATATTCATTGTATCCAATTCCAAACACATTAACCAGTGTTGATTTTAATATCATAGCACCTCCATTATTGAGAAGCAGTCAAAATCTCATTATTGTTCAACAAAGGGCAAGGCATAAAGCACAGCTGCTATCAGTGGATCTCATTTACCTTGACAAAGACAAGTTGGCCATAGAGACTGGGGGTGGTATATAGTACATAATGTGCACATATTCATAATTCATGTTGGAAAGCACGGTGTTCTCCTGGCGTCCTTATCATTTAGGTGATGGTGGAACTCATCTATACCAATAAAATTTGCTTTATTAAAAGAGCATCCAGCAATTTTTCCAAATTCACATAATTCTAAAAGTTATCATTTTCTCTAAGTGTGTATTTGGAATGTGGATCTTCTCAATGTTTGCAGTTTCCCTCAGGAGTGACAGCCATTTGTATCACTGGAATTACAAGACAACAGTGGTTGCTGTTTCCACACTTCAGATTTGTGCAAGATGTAGTATGTCATCCGGGTATATTGGATTTGATGAATAGATTACAACCACTTCTGAAACCCTACACACATTTTTGTAACCCTATTTCCAAATGGTAGTGTAGAAGTATGAATTTTGTTTATCATGATGGATGGTATATGGAGCAGAATGGACAAAAAGACTAACGGATCCTCAGATGCCTGGATTTTGATCACTCACTATATGTGTTCCAACACTTCATTAAATAAATCCATCCATTGCAGTGATTCCTAGAAGCCAAAAGTCCATCACAAAAGTCTAAATTCACTAGAGTCTGGTTTGTTTTCTCAATAAATGTAGCCAAGAACCACCCAATTCACAGAAAAATTAACATAATTTGACTGACATGGCAAATGACCAACCACATAATTTTGCATGCTATGGGAAAAAGTATCATTTACTCAGTATTAAATACTTCACGCAAAACTCTTGAATAACTTTAAAACATGGGATTCTTTGGCTACAGAATATCTTGCTCCAAAAACCTTGTGGTGTTCAAAAGGAATCCGGTGTGCAGGGGTGAGTGGTATAAATGGGTTAGCAGAGCTAAGCTCTACCTATCTTTCAAAGATAAAAAGAAATCAATATATTCATTTGTTCATTCATCTTCAGTAACCACCTTATCCTGGTCAGGTTTGCGGTGGATCTGTGCATAAGGTGGATTATTTACTCTGTCATCATCCTTCTTTCCCCAAAATGCATTTGGAGAAGCAATTAAAAGTGTTAAGCAAAAACGACAGATGACAATCTTAAGGGGGTTTTTTTATGAAAGGGGTATGACTTTTCTGTTTACCATGTTTGGTATTCTGAGAAAACACAGCATGACGCATGTTTATGCAGAAGTGCAACCAGATTTTAACCATCAATTTCCTATCGCTTATGGCCAGAAAACTGGAAAACACTTGGGAGGTCTGTATAATCAAGAGGTTTTTTGAGGTCAATAACACATGAAATCAGGGTTGTCATATACACCAGACCTGGAGAGCCACAGCACATTTCAGCATTCAAACTCATTCTCTGTAAGGTGGTGGGATTCCAGGATCAAGTTTTGGGGTTTTAAGTATCCACATTGCATATTTACACATAGTGGAAGAGGATACCAAATGAAAAATAATAAGGTACAATTTTTAATTCAAGGATTATGAGGTCTGACACCTTACTTATATTTTTATTTACTTAGCCTTAGATTATGTAGATTGTCTGCCATACAAGATCCTGTGAATGAACTGTTACTATAGAAATAATGTATTAGAACAAGTGCATAAATGCAAAAGTGTCATTTGAATTACTTCCAGCACTACTGTCAGAGCTGCTGGTATAGAAAATTAATCAGGAGCTTCTGATTCGAGAACTCAGCAACACTGTGACATAAGATAACTTAATGAAACACAGTGTCTTGTATCCATGAATAAGTCCCTCATCCCTTAACTGGCTAAGCTATGGATAATTTCAGAGCTTTAGCAACTAACAGGACACCAAGTTTTCTGCCATCAAGCCCACTGAGTTTAAGAACTGCTCTACAGGAAACAAGATCATGGGATTAATAATGATATACAGTATATTTACAGTGCATAGATACTAGCACAGGCAAACCTTTGCTCTTTCAGCATATGTGTAAAGTTACTGAAATCATAAGCATAGTGATATTACAGCAAAAATCATAAGTTGAAGTACATTAACAGTCTCTTTTTGGAAGCAGGTTATTCCAGTTAGTGGGATATACAGTATTAAGTAACTGTTCATAAAACATTTATGTTGATAGATGCTGATAAACAGTATTGCTATATATTTAAGGAATTGTGTGTATTACTGCACCCACTGACACTGCAATGCATTACTGAGACCAAAAGCTCTAAGCTGGCCATATCACAGGTGGTGTTGTTTTGTCCTTACAATAGTCCCTCATGAACATTTAATGACTTTCCTTAAATCTCAGTGAGAGAGACAGAAGGGGAGGTGTATGAACAGACTGAAGACATAAGATGAAGTAGGTTTGAATTTTCTCTGTATATCCCCATGACCTCAGCGTGGATGAACCTGCTGCAAACCTCATTACCTCACAAGAGTCCAGGCCTGACATGTCTCTGAGGTGCCCTCTGACCCCTCTGAGTGAGCACTCTTAGGGTGAGAGGACTGGATTCAGTGTTATTGATCTGTCTGAGCTCTATTTTTAAACTAAGAGCTCCCATGGCATTGAAATTATCTAGTTAAAAAAGACACTATATTACACTTCAGGCAGCAAGGCTATGTTGTAAAGCCTGTGTGTGTAGTTTAGATCAGGACTAGAATCTTTTTAAAAGTGATTGGCCTGAATTTGGATTCATCAGCAAGAGCACGTGCTTGGCATGCGACAACTAATGAGGGAGGTTCACACTGCGTCAATTAACCTCCATGTGTGTATTGATTAGCCTGCACTGTAGCACAGTGGAGATGATGCACATGCATCGATTGACCATCACTTGCACAGCATTTGCCTTCCTATCCAACCCATTATAACACAAACCAAACAAATGCACTGGGTGTAGCACAGAAAAAACAGGGAGCTTGGATTGACCTGGTTCTACGAGACTACCATCAACTACAGAGAGTTTTCCACAGAAGCTACAGGATATAAAATGCTCCTCCAACTTATGGAAATCACAGGTAGAATTTGTTTGGTCTATATCATGTTGCTGAAAAAATTGATCTAGTTAGCTGAACATAGAAGAGACACTAATTTTTTAGTATAAAGTAATTGTGTAATGCTCACAATAAAAATTGCAAATCTGTAGCTACAAATCTGGCATCCTTGCAGCAATACACTAGTGTATTCTCTAATATTACAACATGATACAGTATATTTGAGGGCACTTGGCCAGTATCATGTGACCATAGTGATCAGATGCCTATAGACTTGGCAATTTTGAGGTGAGGTGGTCAACCAGTGGGTGTACGTCTACAACCTGGGATGTCCAAGTGAGACGAGGGCGCCCTGGGGGGGGGGGTGACGCCAGCCGTCTGAGGTGGACAGGATGCTGCAGTGAGCACTTGCTTCGCTGGAACTTCATTGCCAAGTTGCACGACATGGACAAAAAGCCGCAGTCTACCCCTGTTTATGGTGATGGATAGGAGGGTAGGGTCACCCGCTCTTGAATAGACCTTGCCATTTTTGATGGGGTGGTACCAGTGTATGCCAATGGTGTAACGTAGGCAGGTTTGGTGGTAGGTATCAAGGTGGTTGCAGTGGAGAGGGTCCATGTTTTGCAGCTATAAAGAAGGACGGGAAGGACACAGGCATCGATAAATGGGGATTTTGGTGGCTGTGTGGATCTTGCCACTGTGCCACACTCAGACAAGTTGGCCGAAGGTTCTATGGGCCAACTGGAGGCGATGGTCAGTCTCAGGGTCAGGCTGGTGATCTTAGAGCTGAGGTAGACAAATTCATCGACTACCTCAACCTCCTCGGTGTTGATCACCTGTGGTGATGGTGGCAGGAAGTCAGACAGGGACTGAGTTTTATCTTTGCCCAGCTGATGGTGAAGCCCAAGGGGCAAGCGTCTTCGCTGAGACCCTCTAAGGACTTAATCAGGATATCCAGGAGCGTGGCAAAGAGCATGACATCGTCTGCATAGCAAAGATTGGAGAAGTGGAATGATACATAAATCATACATTATACAAATAAGGAATCTACCATAATGGGGCATGCTGTTATGGTAAAATAATCAGTAACAGGGTGGTGTGATGTGGCTTAACACAAAGCAAAGTTACTGTTACCACCCCAAAAATCAATCTTTTTCCCTTGACAGCACATCCTGAAGTGTGTTATTCCTCTTATACCACAACAATTTGTCAACAATGACAGTTAAGTTATTAAAGAATGACACGCTGTACTTTTAACCTATTAAAGTTTCATGTTGTGGAACACATTAATTCCTGTTATCACTTACATTATATAAACAGCTATAGTTGTTTCCTCACCAGTGTCTATTTTTTCTCTCTTCTAAAGTTAATAAGAGCAAAAAAACAGCTTATGTTACAGAGAAACTGAAAAGCATCAAAAAAGATCAAAAGATTCTCCTCAAAAATTATTGTTACAACATGCTGACACTGGAGACTCCTTCCATAAATGTTAAATAAAAGCCTCCTTACAGAAAGCTTTACCATATCAGTAGTTATATATTTTTATTAAAACATTTTTATAAACATTGATTAGTAGAAAGATTATGTCAAGCATCCTCCATACAAATCCCTGAATGAGTTGTTACTACAGAAACGATAGTTAGAACAAGCACATTATTATAAATTTGGAACCTGAATTTCAGCTGGAAGCAGTTGTGGCACCAAAGGGGTGCAAGGGGATGTTTCAGCTACCCCTGAAATATGCTTAGTTTCCCCATATCACTCCCACTAATTGTTGTAAAATTGGCATATTACTTACACTCTGCATTGTGAAGCAGGTTTAAAAACTTTTAGTTAATAAAATATAAAAGATTTTTTTTTAAACATATCTTTGCCTTTTGGCCTTGACATAACGTAATTCAATAGCTGTCCCTTCAATTAGTGTCACATCAACTAGCTTGAAAGTTTTAGTTGTGCCTTACAGCAATGGACAAATTTATACTAAAAAGCAAAGAACTTAAAAAAAAAAAAAAAAAGATAAAAGTGAAAAGGATGACAAAAAAGTGAATGATGGGAAATTAACTTGTGAGGGAGAAAGTTACCAACCTGAAAATGAAAGAGCAAGAACAGGACTGTTCAAATGAAGGATCAGCATCACCTAGCAACATATCTGTAGCTTGTGTTTCATCAATGGACTTAAGTCATGATCCTGCTGATGGACTTCAGCGACCCAAAATGATAAAGTACCTGAACCAGAAATTTGGAGATCAGCACTGATCTTTCAGCTTCTGCTGGTGCGAGCAGTATGCCTGGCTTGAACATTCCATATCAGTGGATGCTGCTTTATGCTATACATGTCAACATTTTGCATGTCAGGGTCATGTCGAAAAGGCATGTACTCATTTTCGAAATTACATGTTACATGTGAACAAAGCTTTTCATGGCTATGTTGATTGATTGACATTGTGAGAAAAAAGCAGTGGTAACACTCAAATTAGCAATCTTGCAGTGTTGGCAGTCAACTCAAGAAGAGCAAGACAGCTGGATGTACAGTGCCCTCCATGATTATTGGCACCCCTTGTAAAGATTAGCAAAAAGGGTTAGAAAAAATCCACCTTTTGGTGAAGTTGCTTCATCTCACACTGAA
>JAOTRR010000038.1:19997098-20010419 GCA_028570945.1 Gogo arcuatus
GATACCATCCTGCCCTAACAGGCCAGCCTTGCCCTCAAAACTACTCCAATTATCTATTAAGCCCACATTGTTTTTGGAGCACCACCTGGACATCCAGCAGTTTAGCGACCATAATCTGCTGTAAGCTACATCACCACGCCGCATTGGATGGGGCCAGAGTATATTACTGCATCGGACATCGCCTTCACTAATTTACACACCTCTACAAAGTTACTCTTAGTGACCTCTGACTGACAAAGGTGTATATTATTAGCTCCTATGTTAATAATTATCTTTGAAAACCTATGCTTGCATAGGACCTTAAGATTACCTGCTATGTCTGGCGCCCTGGCTCCAGGTATAGACCTAACTAAAGTGGCTGGTGCCCTTAATGGCCTAGCTAATTTCATCAGCTAAAATAGAGTCTCCTCTAACCAGAGCTCTTTCAGATTTTTCAGCGGGTGCTTCACTGAGCAGAGCAAACCTGTTTGACACGTGAAGACTTTCCCCTACATAAATTATGCTGCTCTCATTCTCACTAACCATCTCTAGTGCTGCAATCTTCTCCATCAGAGAGCTAACTTATGACAAATAAAGCTACTGCTAACGATGGAGGAAGAATGACTAAACATCCTACACTTGACACACTGAACAAGCTGAATGTTTGGCATGATGAGTGTTAAACATACCTTAGTCAAGTATTTGTTGATATTTAAGGCAGATCTGACGTAGATGGCCTCCGCTTGCTGTCTTTAGATGGGGAAAAAATGTTTTGAAATTTGTAATTGAAAAAATGAAAATTCGGCAGAAGCGGAAAGTGAAAAATGCACCAAAATAAAACAATAGCACAAAATTATGGAAGAAAAACAGAAAAAGGGTATAGTTTAGATGCTGACACAGGCAAGAGACTTGTGGCAAATGATTTGAAAACAGGAGATACGTCCAACTTGTTACATAAATGGCTGTCACCTGAAATCTATATCATCTTTCTGAATGGCATTAAACAGAGAAGGTAACCATTTGTAGACCACTTGATTAGACCACTTGACACCAATCACTCTCCTTTTGATAAGATCTACAGGTTTATACAGTTTATCCACAGTGACTTTGATTTTAAAGCCATTTGTTCAATAAATGTATGGACAATTACATGGAATTGATATATGCACATCCATCCATCCATTATTTATACCACTTATCAGTCAGGGTCACAGGGGAAGCTGGAGCCAACCCCAGCTGACTTCGGGTTAGAAGCAGGGTACACCCTGGACAGGTCACCGATTAACCACATGGCTGATATATGCACAAATCCCAATAATTCCAATTTGCTGCTTAAATGAAAACTGATACCAGCTCAGCCCAGCTAATGATTTCCCCCTGAATTTTTATTCTTTCCAGCCTACACTCTCTGTACCTCTAGATTGAAGCATGCATGCAGTTGAGGGATTGTGTAGGCGTTCACTTGGTATTTCTAAACACACTTTAGCAATGGGGTAGGTGTGAGACTGATAGGATGTGTGCAGAGACATTTAGCCTAAGGATCAGGCCCTGGGATTCGGCAGAAGATTGGTAGGTGAAGGTAGGGTAATTAGACTTGCCTATTAATGTGTCAAGGGGAACTCCTCAGAAAGGCATGCTGGCCTTGCTTGAGTGTCAGTTCAGTCTGGCAGGGCTGCTGATCACACTGAATGTATCAGTGTCATAGTCCAGTGTGAGCAGAATTTTGTGCAGGGGTGGACAAATCACTAGACCAGGGGCCTGGGACAAGCAGATTTGGTGTCCAGGCTATTACTTTTTTATTCATAGTTGCCCGGCAGGACACATTTAACAACTGGAATAAGAAAACACGAAACCCTACTCCTTATTGAGTTTCAATAAAGAAAATTTCCATTTCATAGCCTGTTAAAACAAATGGTGGTGCAATGAACTATACCCCCTTGTTAATGAAGTGCAATTTGGTTGCCCAAGGTGAGGTCCATGAAGACATTGTTTGCCAAGGTTGGTGTTGAAGAACTTGAGTGGCCTGCACAGAGCTCTGACCACAACCCCACTGAACAGCTTGGGGATGAACTAGAACTCTGACTGTGCCCCAGGCCCCTTTGCCCAACATTAGTGTCTGACCTCACTAATGGTCTTGTGGCTGAATGGAAAAATCCCCATTTCCACACTCCAAAATGTATTGGAAACTCTTCCCAGAATAGTGGAGGTTATTGGAGTGGAGGCATTTTCAAAACGCACATATGAGTGTGATGGTCAGGTGTCCAAAAACTTTTGGCCAAATAATAAATATGTACATAAAATATAAAAAAAGTTCTATATTATAATAATAAATTGTTGTACAGTGTCTGTATCTATTTAAAATATGTATTATTTAAAATATTTAAAAGTGCTGTTGTATTGTTCATGCAATATATATGACAAAATAGCTGTGTGTACTTACTTTCTTTTACTTCGTTCCATACAATTAATATCTAATCACTGGGTCTCCATCTTGCTATAGATTCTGGTACTGCTGCTGTTAGCCATGCCAGAGGCTCTGAGTGGCGCTGCATGTATGGACGTTCCCCTGGCAACCACCTTCCTCTCTCTACCCTTCTACCTCCTTGTCCTGCTGGGTTCTTCTGTTCATGTGCTGGTGTGCACCTCGTCCGAGGCCTCCTGCTACTTCTGCTCTCTACCCTGGCTCCTGGCCTTTGCCACCATTATTTTCTCTTCAGCCCTGTTTTGTTCTCTGGTGGCCACAGCAGCCAGACGTACACTCAAATTTGATAACAAGCCGCTCAAGGTGAGTGAAACAGGTAAAAGGGGTGGGGGGGCATGAGGCATTTTTAGTTACAATCTACTCAGGACAAACAACTGTTTGACAATCTGTTTGTATTACTTGAAATTCCAGTGCCTGGTGCAAATGTTTGTCAAATAAAGCATAAGATGAATTCAAGATCCAGTCAGTAAACCCTGCAAGCTGTTTCTCTTCTGAATTAGTCCAAGGCTTTGGTTTAGTATTGAATGACTCAGCAGAACTGATGAAGGCTCTTGGATGAGTGGGGAATAAATATTATACCACAAATTCTGTCACTTTAAATTATCATGAATGAGGAAGAAACCTAGAGAAGAGCTAGACTCAAAATGGAATCCATCCTCTTCTGGCTGACACTGGATAGTACTATTATAAATCATTACTCTACCACAGTTGTATACTAAAAAATCGAACAAATGTATTGAAAGGATATTTATTATGACCACCATCTCTCCTTTATGATTACAGCAACGGTTCTTAGTACAAGTTGTGCTGAGACAGTCTCTCTACTACAACAGCATCCTTTTTAAACCTTTCCACTCTGAAGTTCTTTGTTCTTGTTACAGTGTGTAAACTTGAGGTCTTGTGCTGTGGTTCTGTGTGTATGTGGTAAATGAGGAAGAGTTGTTTTTCAGTCTGCTCTGCACTGCTCTAGTTGTAAAGCAGGCTTGGGTTGCTTAGTAATTGGTTCACCTTTTGATCTATGAGGCAGATATAGTAAGTTGCCGTGCTTTATCGTTACACAGCCTGACTTTTTCCACCTTCTGCTAGCTTTTCAGTGCTACCATTTCATTTTTTAAAAGGTAAAGGTCTTATTAAATAGCTGTTCCTTCCCCCTGTGAATAGGCTGCCTTTAAAAACTGCTGTATGCTGAACATTCATTGTTAGAGGGACAGTGGAACTGATGTTACCCTGCCTAGAATTGAACAAATTAAGTGGAAAAAAAAGTCCTAGCTCTCTTAATTGCTGCATCCAAGGTGAGGATTGATCTCTTTGTCTGTCGCTATTTCCCATCTTTCACCATCTTACTCTTTCACACGCTTTCTCTCTCTGTCTTTTCAAGATTATATGGAGAAACAGTGTTATGTACAGATGTGTTCTTATGAGAGACCTCTAGATCTGAGTTTATATAATGATGTAGGAATGAAGTATGATTAAAATACATGTACCATAAGTATTAATGATCTGGCTCATCATGATTTTTGAAGGTCATTTTTACCCTGACTTAAAGCTGGCTAGAACATTTGATGACTCACTTAGTTTTTCTTTCCACATCTGAACCTGGCCAGAAGTGTCTGATGAAATTAATTGGCACAGTGAGGGAAAAAATGAAAAGCAGCTCACACACACAATTTATGTTTGATTATTTAAATGGACATTGTACATTACCTTGCCTTCAGCTTGCTTTGATTAGGGTTTTAAGGAAAATGCTATTAAACGTATCCATGTTTTGTCATTGTTTATTCCTGGTGCACTAATCTATGCTATAGGCTTTATAGGTGTAGACCTATTTTTAGTCTTTAGTGAGCTATTTTACTATAGGCATACCTTTTCTATTTTTTATTTTTTATTTTTTTTGTTGAAGAGATGGTGTGTTACAGAGAGAACAAGCCAGGTTTCTTTTCTCTGGGCCATAACAGCATAAAGAAGTAGTTCTGTACATGTTAATACCACAAATGCAATATATATTTACAGGTGAGGCCAAAAGTTTACATACACCTAGGCTAAAGATATTCAGTCTCAGTTTTACACAACCTCACACATTTCATGTTACCACACATTTCTTTTGCCAAGTCAATTTAAACCTCTATTTTGCTCACATCAAAGGATATTTTAAAACAGTATATTAGAGACAGATTTATTTCAGCTTTAATTCAATATATCAGAATTCCAGTGGGTAAAAAGTTTACATACACATAAGTCAAATGTGTCTTTAAACAGCTTGGAAGATTCCAGAAATTAGCATAATGACTTTTAGAAGATATTGATTAGCCAATTGTCCTAATTAGGAGTTCACATGTGGCTATAAAATTGCCTACGTTTAGAGACAGTGGCCCTCATTTATCAATCTAGCATAGAAACCAGCGCAGATCCGAGTGTAGAAATCATCTTACGACAGGGTTCACATGTGATTCATGAAATGTTCATATCTCGCTGATCAGAGTGTAAGAATGACTGGGCGTTGATAAATGTGGCAGCTGAAAACCATCGTCATTTAATTATCATGCCCCTAAATATTCTCAGTTTGGAGGCTGCACCCCTAGACTTTACGACATCAAGAGGTGTAATACAGCCAAGAAGAGAAACTTCTCTGCCCTTGAAATAGAAGTTCTAACATCTCAAGTCCAATTGAATGAATTATTTCTATTTGGCAGCCTGAAAAGTAGCATCTTAGGAAGTCAGAAAAATGCAGTATGGAAAGAAATCACTGCTGCGGTCAACAGCGTTGCTGTCTTCAATCAAACTCCACCTGATGTTTGAATATTTAATTTATACATCGGTGATATGTATACTGTATATAATAAAAATTATATAATAGCTTATATCGCAAATATTTACATGTAGGCTAGGTGAAGAAAAAATGGTCAGGTCTCAAACTCGCCACCAAAAAATACACATTTGTGGTTTTTCTCTATTTCCCCATTTTAATGATGTTTCAGATCAATCAGAGCCAGGCACCAGTGGTGTTCATCCTTCAGCTAGACAAAAACAAAAGACGACAAGACGAAAGCGACTTAATAGCCACTCATCACTCTCCATAAAAAAATCCCTGCACCCACGAAAAACCTTCTCGCGTCTTACGAACATGTAGAGGTCTTCTAACAGAGCCAGATGTGCCATTGCTGAGATTTGAGGATTGGCAAAGCTCTTGTTTAAATAGATGACTGAATAAGCATCTAACCTATCACATCGTAAATTGGTTAACATACCCATTGCTTTTAATTACTTAATTTTAATTGGTTGTATTTATGTCACCAATAGCAAGTAGACTATCTCAGAATGAAAGAGAAATTAGTCTTACGCCAAAAAACTGTTAACCCTGTTAATTGCAAACAATTTGATCATTTATGTTAGGGATATATGACACGTAGTCAATGTAGGCCTTTACAAAATATAATATTTTGCCATATGCTGCATATATTTAAATGATTAATCTGTGGCTGCATATGTTTAGATGCCAGTCAGAATATATGGCGTCCGCGAGGTGAAACTTGATGTGAGATTTCATCGTAGCCTCCGCTCACATCCACATTGATAAATGCCAAGCTTTGTGTGGAAATGACAGTATGCTCAGTTTTCTGTTGTACGTTCATTTTGTAAATGAGGGCCAGTGTTTTTTGGCCCTTGACACCATATAAAATCCAAGGAACCGAGCCAGGACATAAGAAAAATATTGTGGACCTCCACAAGTACAGTTCCTCCTTAGGAGTAATAAACTTTGGTACCTGATGCCTGATGCTGTTCACTTGAACCTTTAGGAACAAAGCATGTACATTCATCATTAAAAGAGTTCTACATCTTCATGGCCTGAAAAATAAATATGCCAGACTTAAGTTTGCAGGTGAGCACCAGCCTTTTGAAGGAGTGTTCTCTGGTCAGATGAAATATAAAAATTGAACTATTTGTCCATAATGATCAGCACTATGTATGGAGGAAAAAGGATGAGGCTTTTAATCTGAAGAACACCATCCCAACTGTGAAGCCTGGGGGTGGAAGCGTTATCGTGTGGGGGCATTTTGCTGGAAATCGAACTAATGAACTTCAGAAAATAGATGACATCATGAGGAAGGTAGTTAATCTAGAAATACTGAAGCAACACACCAGACACATCGGACACAATGTTAAAACTTGGGTCATAACTGGGTCTACCAGCAGGACAATGATCCTAAGTATACCACCAAAGTTGTAAAAAAAAAAAAATGGCTTAAAGACAACAAAGTGAAAATTTTGGAGTGGCAATCAAAAAGCCCTAACCTGAGTCCCGTAGAACTCAAGAAGATCCACAAACCTGACTGAGTTACACCAGCTCTGTCAGGAGGAATGAGCAAAAATTCCAGCAAAGTGTTATGAGAAGCTTGTGGAAGGCTACCCCAAGTTTTTGATTCAAGTTAAACAGTTAAAAGGCAATGCCACCAAATACTAACAAAGTGTATGTAAACTTTTGGCCCACTGAAAATCTGATACAGTGAATAAAAGCTTAAATAAACCTTTATTGTAGCTATTATTTTCAAATGACCTCTTATCAAAATAAACACCCTGATTTAACTTAACACAGGAACTATATGGTAACATGAATGAGTACATGTGACAAAATAAAGGCTCTTCTTCTTCTTCTTCTTCTTAAAAATGTATGGAGTTGTGAAAAATTGAGTTTGAATGTCTTTAGCCTACGTGTATGTAAATGTTTCCCTCAACTGTAATATGAATAACTTATAATAAGGCTGAATAGTGATGACCTTTATGTTCGTGACACCATAATAAACTCTGTATCCAATCACCAAACACTTTATTAGGAACACTATACTGATACTGGGCAGGGCCTCCCTTTGCTATCAAAACAGCCTCAGTTCTTAATGGCATGGATTCCACAACATGTTGGAACATTTTTTTGATTTTCTTGCCCATGTTGACATGATTGCATCACACAATTCCTGCAGATTTTTCAGGTGCAATTTCATGTGTTGAATCTCCCATTCTGCCACATCACAAAAGAGTTCTATCGGATTTAGATCCGGTGAGTGTGAAGGCCACCGAAGAGCACTGAACCCATTGTCATGTTGATGAAACCAGTTTGAGAAGACTTTTGGTTTGTGACGGTGCATTTTCATGCTGGAAGTAGCCATTAGAAGATGGGTAAATTGTGGCCATGAAGGGATGCACATGGTCAACAACAATACTTAAATAGGCTGTGGCATTTAAGCAATGATTGGTTGGTATATTTTTCCCAGTCTTTAATTGTCCAGTTTTGGTGAGCCTGTGCCCACTGCAGCCTCATCTTTCTGTTCTTGGCTGACAGAAGTGGAACCCAATGTGGTCTTCTGCTGTTGCAGCCCATCCACCTCAAGGTTGTGTGTTGTGCATTCTAAGATTCTTTTCAGCTCACCACAACTCTACAGAGTGGTTATCTCGGCTAATATAGCCTTTCTGTCAGCTCGAACCAGTCTGGCCATTCTCTGTTGACCTCTCTCATCAGCGGCACATTTCTGTACGCAGAACTGCCACTCACTGGATGTTTTTTCTTTATTGCACTATTCGGAGTAAACTCTAGAGACTGCTGTATGTGAAAATCCCAGGAGATCAGCAGTTATAGAAACATTCAAACCAGCCCATCTGGCACCAACAATCATGTCACAGTCAAAATCGCTGAGATCACATTTTTCCCCATCCTGATGGTTGATGTGAACATTACCAGAAGCTGCTGGCCAGGATTTGCATGATTTTATGCATTGCACATTAGATAATTGCATAAATGAGTAGGTGTACAGATGCTCCTAATAAATTGATCACTGAGAGTATATTTATATGTATATTAGCTCATGGATTTGTCTGCTGTGTATTTGAGAGGGGACAGTTTGAGAGAATTCTGATGTGGCTTTTGGTATTATTAGCATTGTAATAACTTTTAATGATTATTTTAATTATTATTAAATGCCTTTTTTCTCTTTTCGTCACCATAATCTATATTTCCGAAGAGAGGAAAAGGAAAGGGAGAGAATATAAGTGTTGAAGCGATTATATAATATAAGAGAGTGTTGAAGCGATTAATTATGATCTTTATTTGCTCATCTGATTTTGCGAGCATTGCTGATTGCTTTGCGATTTCTGCTTGGCCTGGCCGTAACACAGGCCTGTTCAACAGACAGCCCACCACATTGATCCCATATACTATAATAAGCAATAATAATAATAATAATAATAATAATAATACACATTCAGTGCAAGAGATCCATGGCATATGAGGATGTATAAATAGTAGGAGACAGTATATTTCACTTCTGTTATTTGCTTCAAGACAAACCCAAAATCATTTGGACACTCATAATGATCAGTTAAGATTATTGCTTTTTGAGCTACCTCAAAATGCTTGCTAGCTGGCTACGTTGAGTAGGATATCTTACTGCACTGTTTTGTGAAAGACCTGGATGAGTAAATGATTTTGCACCAAAAAGAAGTTTGCTTTTTTTCTTACTTTAACTATTGTAATACATTGCTCACAGCGCATCTACAGCTGCAATAAACAAGCTACAATTTATACAAAATGCAGCAGCAATAATATTAACAGGTACTTCAAAATGAGAGCATATTAGATGAGTTTTAGCATTGCTCCACTGGCTACCTGTTTCCTTTAGGATTAACTATAAGCTCTTATTAGCAGCTTTTAAATCTCTTAATGGTAAAGCACTTTCATACATATCTGAATGCCTAATATAATGCATTTTAAATCATATCTTAAGGTTATTTAATGCTAGCCTTCTCCACATTCCATGTATTAAAATTCAAAATGATGGCAAAGAAGCCTTTTGTTTAATGCACCAGGGTTTGGAATACACCAATAAAAATTAATTAGGCTCCATCTAGCACTACTTCAAAAAAGCAGCTTCTAACTAGCTTTTATTATTTGTATTATATACCTTACTTTCACTGGCACATTACTTTTGCATTACTTTTATTTTCTTTTAATTATTGTACATTCATTCTATTTTGGAACGCTTTTATTATATGTTTTAATATATTATATAGCAATTATTTTCTTTCTGTCACTGCTATTGTCAATTTGTTTTACTATTTGTCTATTTCACTTTTATTTTTGACTAGCTTTTAAATGTAAATGTATAAAAGATGCTGTATAAATAAAGTTTATTATTCAGTTATCTTCCACCAGTCCATTGAGGGGCACAATTCACAAGCACATTCACACACTAATTCATACACTCATTCACACCTAGGGGCAATTTAGCGTAGCCAATCCATTCAGCTGCATGTTGTTGGAAAGTGGAACGAAACCGGAGAACCCAAAGGAAACCCTGGCGACCAGAGAGAGAACATGTGACACAGACAATATCCTGAGCATACAATCGAACCCAGGAATCAGCCAACCATGTGGCAGCAGCACAATTCATGAAATCATGCAGATACAAGTCAAGAGCTTCAGTTACTGTTCACATCAAATGTCAGAATGGAAAAAATATGTGATCTCTGTGACTAACCATAGCATGATTGTTGGTGCCAGATGGGCTGGTTTGAGTATTTCAGATCTCCTGAGTCTCTAGAGTTTACACAGAATGGTGCAAAAAACAAAAAACATCCTATGAACAGAGCATCTGTAAGCTTGTTGTTGAGAGAGATCAGAGGAGAATGACTAAACTGGCCTGAGCTGACAGGAAGTCTATAGTAACTCAAATAAGCATTCTTTATAGCCATGGTGAGCAGAAAAGCATCTCAGCATGCACAAAATATCGAACCTTGAGGTGGAAAGGCTACAACAGCAGAAGACCACATTCCACTTCTGTCGGTCAAGAACCTGAGGCTATCCTGGGCACAGATTCACCAAAACTGGACAGTTAAAGACTGAAAAAAACATTTTTTCTAATCTCCAACTGTCCAATTTTCCAAATATACTGTCATATATATCCTTCCTGGGAACAAGAACCAATCTGGCCAATTTTCCTCTGACCTCTCTTATCAATAAGGCATTTCCACCCACAGAACTAATGCTCACTCGGTGCTTTTTGTTTTTTGCACCATTCTGTGTAAGGTCTAGAGACTGTTGTGTATGAAAATCCCAGATAATCAGCAGTTTATGAAATACTCCAACCAGCCCATCTGGTACCAACATTCATGCCATGGTTAAACTCCCTAAGATCACATTTTTTTCTTCATTCTCATGTTTGATGTGAACATTAACTGAAGCTCTTGACCTGTATCTGCATGTGTTTATGCATTGTGCTGCTGCCACAAGATTGGCTGCTTAGATAACTGCATGAATGTGCAGGTGTACAGGTGTTCCTAATAAAGTGGATGATGTGCGTCTATATGGATAAATCAATCTGGCACTAAAAACAATGAATAGAGAAACAAACTCTGGCAAATAATCTCTATTTTCCAGCAAGTTTGAGTTTCAAGGATGCAAATATTCCACTAGAGGGGAATCAAGCACGACTTAAAAGGGAGAGAGAGCAAGTAAGAGGGAGGGAGGGAGGGAGGGCAGTAGGGGGTTGTAATATTTTTTCTCCCCTCTCAATGATTGTGCTTACATAAACGTCAGTGTTGGTGTGTTGGTTACACAATTCATTTTCCCCTTGGCTAAGTTCTTCTCAGCATTGCTGTAGGTGATGGATGGTGGCTCATTGGTCATTGCAGTGAGACCCTGTCACTCCTCACAGAGGAGTAGGATGTCCCTATGGTAACTAGTGTCAAGGCTACACATGTTTGTATCCATCATGAAGCTCAGACATGGTTTAACTAATTAGCGTACAAGGGCAAGATGAACTTTCATGATTCCAGAAGATTTTCATTACTAAGAATATAAAGTTACTTGCTTTCCTCATGGCAATGCTGCACCTCTCTACACTAAATGTAGAGAATCCTAAATAGTTGCGTTCTAGTATTTAGCAATGATTAAAGAGGCTACATTATGAGTATGTCTTGTTAGCCATGGGCTCTACTAAAGGAAACCTTTTCCTGTGGTATTTAATGTCCACATCAGTAGTGTGTGTTGTTGAAAGCGCTCTCTTGGGGAATCTTTCTGTTGTCAGTCTGGCATGCAGAAGGCAATAGCCGTGTATGTATGTTTGTCCACATTATATAGATTAACTCTCTAAACATAACTCTAAACACACTGAGGGCAGAACTGTAGCATGTGTGTGGTTAGCCCACAACTTTCTCAATAAACAGGTGACTTTTAAGATGTTTTCAGTATTGTACTGTTCATTGACATTTCTTCCTGTACTCTTTTTTTTCTCTTTCACTCTAGTCCAGGGTTATTTGACTAAAATTTATAAAGGACCAGTTCCATAAAATTCCTTGCTTGTCCAGATAAGTAACAATCATGACTGAATGGAAGATGTCTACTTTTTAATGCTTAACCATTAGTTATTAGTTCATGGCTATAAAATTAAACAGTTTGAAGTGGTGATGTTTTGTTTTATAGTGGAGCTAAACACATGCTTTTCTGGGCATTTAAATATTGTGAATGTACAATGGTTGTTTTGAATGTTCTCCCCCCCCAGTGTTCAAGGCAGGAATTTGGTTCCGGTTCAGTTGAACCAAACAGGAATTTGGTTAAGCCTCCTCCTTTCACCACAGCATCCTGCTCTGCAGGAATCTTGCTGCTGATTTCAGTGTAGCTCATTTGGCACAAAGAACATTTTACACATGCCTGCATTCCAGGCTCTTAACACCTTTATTCCTATGATTTAATTTAAAGCCCTTTAATTAGTTCTCAACACGTCCTAACATGGCTGAGAGCTCAAGTGAGAGAGAAGCTATCACAGGCACACAGTCAGCGGGTGTGAGTGTGCATGTAATAGGTGATACTTTTTACATATCTCTCTCTCTCTCTCTCCCTCTCTCTCTCTCTCTCCCTCTCACTCTCTCAGACCTTTTCCTCGGAGTGGACTCTGTCTGAACTGGATATCCTGCTCCTGATTGGCACACTCGGCCACACTCTTAGCTTGGCCTCAAGTAGCTTTGTAGAAGAGGAACACCAGACATGGTACTTCCTGCTCAACACACTTTGCCTGGCTGTCTTCCAGGATGTCTGCAGGAAGTACTTTAGGGAAAAGAGATACCCAGGTGAAGAAGAGGAGGAAAGTCTTCTCCTGCCTTCTACCATGGAGGAAAAAGGTGCATTTTTCTCTCCAGTGGCTGAGCTGGGGGTCAGCGCAGACTCAGAGAAGTGGCTAGCCCTGGCCACGCCAGTCCTCACTCTGACATGCTGTCGAATGCTCAGGTCTCTAAACCAGACCGGGGTGCAGTGGGCACATCTGCCTGACCTGAGCCACTGGCTCAACAGGTGAGAAAGAAAAAATTGAACATAACATAACTCATTGTAGTGTTATGTCATTTAATTGTATTTTCAACAGACACAGGTTTGGAATTTGCATATAAGAAATCACCTTTGTTCCTTACAAATATAAGCTTTATTTATATTTTTTAATGTCACCAAATATTGCTTAATTTAAAATGATTGTAAATAAATGGTGTTTGCTTGTCATCTTGGCAACATATCAGTTGGCATACCTGTCGTGATAGAGACGGATCGTAGATAGGAGCATTTAAATATGTTTTTGAGCTAGATGAAAACAGGGAAATTGTCTCACTTAACATGTTAATTCATGCATAAATTCCTCCAGTGAAGTTAGGTTGTTGTTAGCTATTCGGATATCAGCAAGGTATAAAAACGTTGAACACAGGCTTTACCGAGCTCAATCCTCCTATCCATCCATCCATCCATCCAGTATCATCTAATCCTTTAAATAAATCTATTTTACACCCTTCCTTCCATATATAAATCATTATAATGGCAACCATGTAAGAACATAT
>JAOTRR010000038.1:20124009-20136413 GCA_028570945.1 Gogo arcuatus
TCTGGCCATTTTCCTCTGACCTCTCTTATCAACAAGGCGTTTCCACCCACAGAACCTGTTTTGGGTTTTTTTTTGCACAATTCTGTGTAAACTCTAGGGACTGTTATGTGTGAAAATCCCAGGAGATCAGCAGTTTATGAAATTATCAAACCAACCCATCTGGTGAAAATTAACTGCATCTCTTAACCTGTACCTGCATTATTTTATGCACTGTGCTGATGCCACATGATTGGCTGACTGGATAATTGCATAAATGAGCAGGTGTACAGGTGTTCCTATTAAAATGGACAGTGAGTGTACGTAAGTTATAGAGAGGAATGGCAATAAAAACCCATTTTTTTTGACGTACAGTTGAGACAGGACACACCTGAGCAGTTGAGGGATAAAAGCCTTGCTTAAGGGTTGGTGATGCTGGGATTTGAACTCTTGACAGTCCAATCAACTAGCCCAGTCACCCAATACCTTAACTACTCAGGTACCACTGCCCTGCATTGGAGGAATGAACACCATTCTTCCTAAGGATATTCCCTCCCTCCCCTTTTGATTAGCTGTTCAATTGGGTTGAGAATGGTGACTACGATGGCCAAAGTTTCATGCTTTCTTTACAACCATTCAGTGAACCCTTATGCCCTGTGTATAGGGTGTTGTCATCCTGGAAGAGACCTCTTCCATCAGGATAGAACTGTTTCATCATAGGATAAAGATGATCATTTAGAAGAACTTTGAATTGCAGTGACCCCTTCTCTCCATTGGACAAGTGAACCCTAACTATGCCAGCAAAATCCCACAGCATAACAGAGCCAATAGTTTTTCCTTTAATTTGTCATGAGTCTGTAGCTTTCCAAGCCCTTTTCACTGGAGCTGGACCATTGGAGAGAGACCAAACAAATGATAATGGAATGAAATGAAGCATGGAAAAGCTTATTTATAGGGTTTGGACAAGAAGAATAATCACTTCATGAGGTCCAGCACTAAATCACCCACACCTAATTGAATTGCAGAGGAACACCAAAGTCATAAAACTAAATTGAGCAAACATGTTTCATTAAAGCTCTGATGGGAGCTAAATGAATTGAGTCTTTCAGAATAATAAAAAAAAAAAACACTTCTCAATGTTGCCTCTAAAAGGAACCCAATCACACTGAAAGGCAAATATATTTTTTTCAACTGCTGCTCATTTTCAGTCTTCCATTTGATGACTCTGTGTGGTTTTAAAGACAGCTCCTGAATTGTGTTACATATTTAAAGAATTATTCCACGTTGTACCTTTGTCCAGCTCTTGCTACCCCCATAAACCATGCTCACTGCAGCACCCACTAATGGATATAATCTATTTCTTATTTTCTACCTCGTTCCTTGCCAGCATTTCTCACTTTCTGCTCCTCCCTAGCTCTGTTTCGCCATTTATTCAATGTTCCTCTGTGTCAGGTGACAGAATGCAGTAATCACAGTAGTAGAGCCGAGACCTTGGACAGCATCCAAGACTGTCTGTATCACACCAAGTTCCACAGCAGAAAACCCCTCTGTCTGGCCTGGATTACAGTCACACTTCTACAGACAACAAAAAAATGTGTCTCTTACCACACTGAGAGGTAAAAGCTAGAAAGAAATATGTTTATGGGATTTGGCTACTACATCCTATGTACTTCCATAATAAAGCATTTCACACATGCAAATGAGTGCCATCATGCACCAGAATACAGAAACTGAAACAATTATACAGTATATCTCTTTGACAATATACAAGAAATAATATAAAATAACATTTAAGTATCAGCTTTGTCACATACTGCAATCACATTAATGTGTGACTATTTATAAAATTATATATGCTTTGTAACAGATGCCTGATCTCTGGTGATACAGCAGTTGTTTCTCAAGTATTAAATGTGGACTCTTATACTGCAAATATGCAAATGAAGAGCCTGGCAAATTCATCTCCGGGTTTGACAGAGACATATTTAGGGCAATTAGCCACTTCCTGCAATTGGTGAGGTTATTTCGCTCATTAAAAATATAATGAACTTGACTCAAGTGATCTGCATGTTAGGACTAACAAAGTAATCTCTTTGACATTTATTAAGCAGCTGAAACAATGACCCTGAACCCATATATGACTCTTACAGTGCAAAATATGTCACTGCATCTTCTTCCATATGCTTGTTTATGTAAGATATACAGTAGGAGAGTTGAGTTCATAGATCAACACCTATGTTTTTTTCTAAACGAATAAGTGTTAAACTCTGCATTAAACAACATTAAACTTAGCATTTAATTCTAAGAGAAAAAAAAGCCCCAGGCATATGCACGCCAACAATGAAATCAAGCAAGCATTTTAAATTTCTGTCCTGCTCTCTTCAGTAATAGATAACAGAAAACAGGAAGGGAATTAAGTAAAATGGCAAACTGCATTACATTTTGTTCACATTCATTAGCTAAAATAAACCATTTTAAGAATATGGCATAAATGCTTAGAAAGTCAAGAAGACATTCTATTACTACACTTTCAGGAACATAGGCACATTCCTAAATCACTGTAGCTTAAGTGGCTTGAAACATTTTCTCCCAGTTGTCTAATCATTTACTGCTCCCTGATGTTTAAGTGTTTGACAGTTATCCACCCCTTGCAGGTGCATGACAATTCACACATATAAAATGGATTGGTTGCAATCATAGGTTACATTTACTGATCATTCACCAAGGCTTTTGTGCAAAAAATTGCTTAAAAATACAATGTTCAGAAACAGGTATTTTTAAAAAGGTTCTCACAAAACATCCAAGAAGTATCTGCCAGTAGATTTTGTTATTTGACCTTCACCCACTAAGTTAACATTTTACTTTGATAAGGAAACTATGGGGCCAAATGCCACACTACAATGCCAAAGCCTACATGATACATGATACAATTCTACATGATACTGTGTTACTAAACAACATGAAGAATCATAGATGAAGCTATTATCACAATGCCCCAATGAGGACATCCAGTTAAGTGTAATCCATCATACCTTGTATCATGCATGGGAACATCAAGACCATTCTTTGGCAATGGTGTGAGCACAATCTTACACCATTCAGTTTGGCAGCACAGACATATATGAACTTTTGTTGACCACTACTTTTATTTGACCATTATTTTGCTTATATAATAATTGGAAAACTATTTGCCCTTACTGCAGCTGTCAATAGGTTTTTATTCATCCTTGAGCTATCAATGCCAAAAGGAAAATGTGAATCAATATTAAGTGCACTTCTAGTATAAAACTGATGTAGAGCATCATTGTTTTCCATCCCTCCTGTTCTTCACAGGCTCATCAGCATGCTTTTATGGCAGCTGTTTATATAACAAATAAAGACATGAAAGCTTGGGCATTTTGCATTTCAGTGTTTACAGAGAGAAGCACAACACCACAGGTGTATAATAATATTATTCTATTTTAGAACTGCTGCAGCTTTCATTATAGCCTTAATGTAGGCTGTAATTGCATCAAAGAATTGCATCGTGTTTTTCACTGTGTTCGGTGTCTCCAGTCTGTTTAGATACAAAAAAAAAAAGAAAAAGAAAAAAAAAAAAGAAAAAAAAAAAAACAAAGAAAGAAACCCAGGTGCATTTCAAAGACCTGTTTACTCATAGCCTAATTACCTGTTGAAAAAGTAGGCCAAAGAACCGCAGAGGCGCACAGGCCATCTTTATATGATTAATTCGTGAAATAAGAAGTTTTTTTTTCTTGATATAATTTGCATTAAATACCTACGTCATAGAAATGTGAATACACTTTTTTATTCATGAGTCAAACGGAAGAAATATGACAACAAAACAACGGAGTGACATCAACCAATGGGTATAAGATGTTGTGTACAATCAGAGGTTCAAAACAAACGCCGTTGAAAAGTCATTAACCCTTTATATTTATGATCTGAATATATCTCTTACCATTTCAGTTCAGTTTTCCTACCGGCAGTTCACTGAGTGTAGCATGTACTCACTTCCCATGAAAAAAGGGAGCAATGCGTTAACACAATCAGGTTATTATTTAGCCGAGAAAAGAGAGACGCTGGTACGCGCGCGTCTGGCGTCCAGGGCCAAATCGCCAGTGATTGTCACTGCAGGTGGTTGTGTAACTTTCCCTCTCTTTTAACACTCGAACGCTTTGTTCCTCCTTTCTCCGGGGAATATGTCTTCGTATGCCGGCGGTGAGTCGTTAGCGGGCGGGTAGGAGAAACCGTACACGTGGTGGAGCTCGTTTTGGGCAGGCGCATAGCCCGGTAGTTCGATAGACGGATGGCCGCTTTTCCGCGCCTCTGCACCGTCTTCCCGCGCCTGGGAGCCGCACACCGCTAGGCTGATATAGGAGACCGACCGGAAGTCGGCGGCCACGGTGAGCTCGCGCTCCTCGTCCAGCAAGACGGCGCGCGCGCTGCGTCTGTGCGCTCGGCGCCTCCGGTAAAACTGCGCCGCCTGGTAGCGTTTGATGACCACCAGGTTTACAAGCCCAATGAGACACTCGAGCGCGTTAAGCACGGTGGACGCCATCAGGCCGCGCTGGTAATCCTTGAGGCGTCTGCATGCAGCAGGTACATCCACTGTGTCCAAGCAATAGCGCGAGTACTTCCGCTCCACGAGCGACACGGCGTCACCGTCCACCACTGCGCCCGAGAACGCCGTGAGCACACCGAGCAGAAACACAAGAAGCCCGAAGAGGAAAAAATTGCGACACGCAGCTTTGCCCCTGCAGCAGAGCAACGCCATGGCCAGCAGTGCCTGTCCAAGTCCGAGCAGGATTCCAGAGTAAAACGCACCAGCAGCCGCGCTCAGTTGGAAGTGCGCCTTCACTTTGGCTCCCAGAGAGAGACACTCGAACCCGACCACTGCCGCGCTCACGGCGCACGCGAACAGCAGGCTGCTGGAGACTACGGCGCACGCTCCTTTCCCACTCAACTTCATTATAATCCTCCTCTGCCTCGTCCGGCCCGTCACCCTCCTTCATCCTCCTTGGTCCTCTTCGCCAGCTCTTCTTGAAGTGCCCTCACACTGGGACATGACTTGCCGATAGCTGCTTGGAGAACGGAGGATGTGCGGAGCCACGTGCCGTGCCGCCGTTTCCCACCGCTTCCCCAACGGATGAATAATTGATGGGCAGGGCGCGCTCCTTCTGCGGTAACAGCCGCCCAAATCCAGCTTAAAGGTAGCGATTACCTTCATGACCTTCTCCCGCCATCCACTTCCGCAGGGCTTAGTCGTGAAGACCGAGAGGAAACACGCTCCCTTCCGCTCTTACAGCCCTCCAGCGCGCGCCGCCGTAAGCGAGCGCACATCAATGAGACTGACTTTCAGTCTGAGCTTTGAACTCGCTCCACTCCGACTGGCTGCA
Organism: Gogo arcuatus; assembly: GCA_028570945.1. Classification (NCBI taxonomy): domain Eukaryota; kingdom Metazoa; phylum Chordata; class Actinopteri; order Siluriformes; family Anchariidae; genus Gogo; species Gogo arcuatus. The sequence goes on from JAOTRR010000038.1 coordinate 20,129,382, forward strand.
AACTCGAGAATGCGACACATAGTGATGCTTTCTTTCACTGCTTCCCCATTCTCAAACAGAACCTTGCTACAGATGCTATTATATGCAGATGGCCTTCTCACTATAAACCGACATAAATGTAATATGGAATAATGCTCAGAAACAGTGATTTAGGCTATTCTAAACAGAAAGAAAGTGATGTAAAGTTCTGCTACGATTGTGTTAACACTTGCAAGGATGACAAGTGAAGATAAAGTCTATATCACTGTATATGCATTCTAAGACCATGTCGGGGATTTGCAGAGCTGTATGAGCTGTCTGTGGTACTGAAACACTGTCTAGTGGGTTTCAGGCGGAGCTCAGATTTGTTTATTAGGGAGTCGCTAATGTTACTTCTGTTTTGCTGACATGATAATTACGTTTACAAGCCTTTTGAAATATAAGCGATGGGGTTCTACGTAAATTTTATGAACGAAAGCTTTCTGTATCCGACCCTATTTTTGAGCCGCAGGGTTTTGGGGTTTTTTTTGTTTGTTTGTTATGTTTTTAACAGCTCTCAGAAGTTTAATTTTTTTGGCTTTCTCTTTTGAATGGTCCATCATGGTCTTACACCACATCAATGTGCAGGAAAACACTTTGAAAAAGATCTGATGGAAGGACAATTTAGGCCATAAAGGCACTTTTAAGGGGAATCCTGTGAAGTGACAAAAGGTGAGTAATGGAAAATTGTTTAACATTTTTCCAGGTCACAGAGTGAACCATTTTTGCTCACTTATGCACAGAGAACAGACTGACAAAGCATATACTCAGTCACTTTATTAAGTACATCAACCGTGTGTGTGCATAGAGGAGGCATAGATAGGAATGTCTGACTGTTTTTTGACCTTATAAAGGACATTTGGCTGGTCCCCACAAGGGAAAAAAAATTTTAGTAAAAAAAAATATCCTTACAAGGATAGTAAGACAAACATGCATGTATAAAATCACAAAAAGTCTCAAATTAAATTGAGGATAATTCTTTCAGCCTTTCTACATCAGCTTTCTGCAAAAGTGCAAGATTGTTTATTCCTTTTGATGAACTGTTTTTATTTATCAACCCAATACATTCTCATTAAAGAGTTTAAATTATACAGAGAAGCTCTAATTTCAGCTATAGCAACCAACAATTATTCCCATGAGGGAGTTAATCACAGCAATTAAGCCAAGCTGCAGGTGTCAGCATATTTCTGGCTTTCCTTAGGTTCAGGCTTCTTAACATGCAGCAACTGTACAGTGCTCACAAAAGTGTTCCAGCTCCAGTCTTATACACACTTTTAAGATGGCACACTTTAGGGTAATTATAGTACAGATCTGTTTTGTTGGTACAATTACTTTTCATGTAATGGTACAGGGAAGCTCCAGAGTAAACACAATCATTACAGTTGCAAGCTGTTCTCTCCCCCCAAGAAATGGAGGGGGAAACGAACCGAGTGAAATCTAAGCCTAAGGTACTGAATGGCAGTGAATCATATCCATTTAATCATCTCAGCTAACTAGTGATGAACACATACACACAAAAAACATACCCAGCACTTTTATTATTAAATTGATGATAAACTGCTTTACAATACACTTTTCTGAGAATATCATCAGTACACACATAATACTGACTAACTCCATTGTTACTCACAGTAACAAGAAACTGATGAGATGTTATTTTCGACATATTATCCAGACCTAAATCAAGTACAGCAGGGATTCTAATCCATGTGCTCAAACAGGTGAACCACCATTATGCATTTTGCCATGAATATCTCAACTGCAGTTACATTTACATGGATCAAAATATAGGCACACTGACAATCACATATGGATCATGTGGGACATTTTGCAGGATTTTAGATATGACAACTTGGCAGATGAAAAGTTTACGAGAAAATGGCAAGCTTAAAACAAAGAAGCTGGTTTAATAGCTCATGCAGCAGTTGGTGTTTTGTGAGACTGATTACAAATACTAGTTAGTAATTCAGGGCAGATGTGGCAAACTATTCATTAAAACTATGGAACAAAAAGGTGAACATATACAGAAAACTCTTTTTGGCAGCAGAAATGGTGAATGGTATATGCAAATGGATTCAAAATGATCTTAAAAATAATTATTTTTAAAGCAGGATGAACCAGTGAAGGGTCCTGGTCCTGTAATGGCATCATACAAGGTATCAGGAGCAAGCATTTAGGGTGATAAATGCATTGTTAGTCATGTTTGCTGCACCAACCAGCAGGTAAGCATATGGTCATTATAGTGAAAGCAGATACTCTCACCTATGTGTACCAAATTAAAAAAATGAAAACCCACGTATTAGCTTAGGTAATGTACGTCAAGAATCAGGCATAATGACAACCAAACAAAGCTAAAAGCTCAAAAAGAAAAATAAAACTTTAATCCTTTGACTTGGTAAACTATATGGCCCAACGTTTGTGGACACAACTATCACACCCATATCTACTGCTTTTTGAGCATCCCATTCCAGATTTAGTTCTCCCTTTGCTGTTATAATAACCTCCACTCTTCTGAGAAGGCTTTCCTCTAGATTTTGGAGTGTGGCTGTGGGAACTTGTGCTTCTTTGTGCTAAGGAGTGATGTCAGGCACTGATGTTGGCTGAGAAGGCCTGGGGCACAGAGTTCCAGTTCATCCCAAAGGTGTTCACTGGGTTGAGGTCAGGGCTCTTTGCAGGCCACTCAAGTTCTTAGACTCTAACCTTTGCAAACCATGTCTTCATGGACCTTGCTTTGTGCTCAGGGGCACTGTCATATTGGAACACGTTTGGGCCTCTTAGCTCCAGTGAAGAAAAACAGCATACAAAGACATCCTATACAACTGTGTGCTTCAAAGTTTGTGGCAACGGTTTGGGGAAGACCCACATATGGGTTTAATGGTCAGGTGTTCACAACATTTTGGCCATATGGTGTATCATATTCCACTTTTAGAAACCAATAAATGTTGGAAGCTTTTCTGAAAGGGAACCCCTCTGCTGCATGATGCTACAAAACCTTTATAAGGATTCCCCCTGGGGCACGAAGCAAGAACATTAGTGCTAGATTGAGCCCTTTTTCCTAAGATTGTAGAGCGCTGACATTTGCCGACATTCATGCAGTAGTCTTAAGGTCCCTAGAGGAAATGTAGTAGATCTGATAACCAAGAGACAGAGAGATCGATCTAAAATTTAAAAAAAGAAAGGAATTTCCACATGCATGTGCAGTTACTTTATTTAGAGCTTTTCATGTGCTGCACTCTAATTCTACAGGTTGTTAAGCTGGAGGGCTTCCTTTTTTAAGTAAAGTATTTTCAAGTAAAACCTCTCAGTAAGCAAAGAACCATTAACTATCCAAAGAGAATCACAAAACGTATTGTGAGTTTGGTAGTTTCTGACTTACTTTTAGTAACCACTATATACCGGTCAGGGTTGTGGTGGATCTGAAGTCTATACCAGGAACACTGGCCATGAGTTGGGAATACACCCCGGATGGGACGCCAGTCCATCACAGGGAACCATGCATTCTCACACACACTTTCACTCCTAGGGGCATTTTTTCTTAATCAATCCACCTACTAGCAGGAAACCAAACAACCCAAAGGAAACCCACATGAACAAAGGAAGAAACTCCACACAGACATTAAACCAAGCTCAGGATCAAACCAGGAACCCTGTGAGGTGGCAATGCTAACTGCTGCTCCACAGCACCACCTCATATTCCTGCAGCTGTAAATAAAATATCTGCTCGGAGGAGAAACAATTATTTTTGTGGCACCCCAGGCTCTGTAAATTAGAGGGTTAAAAAAAAAAAGAACAAAAAAAAAAAAAAAAAAAAAAGAACAAAAAAAGACGTGGACTACTAACATCCAACCAACCTACTTGCTGGTCAGTTTGGAATGCTCCCTCACATATGTATTGACATTATGTATTAAACAATCCCCTCCAAAAGTATTGGAACAGCAAGGTCAATTCTTTTGTTTTTGGTATACACTGAAGACATTTGGGTTTGAGATCAAAAGATGAATGAGACAATAGAATTTCAGCTTTCATTTCCTCATATTTACATATAGATGTGTTAAACAACTTAAAACACTGAGTGGCAGACCACCCAATTTTAGGTGAGCAAAAGTATTGAAATAGATAATCTTAAAATAAAATAAAGTAAATAACACTTAATATTTGGTTGCATATCCCTTGCTTGCAATAACTGCATCAAGTGGACGACCCACTGACATCAACAAGCAGTTGCATTCTTCTTTTGTGGTGCTTTTCCAGGCTTGTATTGCAGCTTCTTTCAATAATTGTTTGTTTTGGGGGTTTCTCCCTTCAGTCTCCTCATCAGGAGGTGAAATGCATGCTCAACTGGGTTAAGGTCAGGTGATTGATTTCAGCAGTCTAAAACCTTCCACTTTTTTTTTTAACCCCCTGATGAATTCCTTTGTGTTGGCAGTGTGTTTCTGGTCGTTGTCTTGCTGCATGATGAAGTCTTACAATGCTGCCTGTTAAGAAATCAGTTGAAGTTGGATGCATTTCTCTATAAACTGGCAGACAATGTTTCTGTAGACTTGCTACCATCATGAGTGTTATCATCAATAAAGATTAGTGAGCCCATTCCAGAAGCAGCCATGCAAGCCCAAATCATGATATTACCTCCACCATGCTCGACCGATGAGCTCATATGTTTTGGTCCATGAGCAGATCCTTTCTTTCTCCACACTTTGGCCTTTCCATCACTTTGATAGGGACAGTGAACTTTTGTGGCTCATCTTAGTATTTCTTTGCGAATTCCAATCTGGCTTTCTGATTCTTACTGCTGATGAGTGGTTTGCATCTTATAATATGGCCTCTACATTTCTGCTCTCAAAGTCTTCCTCAAATGGTGGATTGTGTTACCTTTATCCCTGCCTTGTGGAGGTTGTTGGTGATGTTGCTGACTTGTTTTGGGGGTTTTCTTCACAGCTCTCACAATATTTCCGTCATCAACTACTGTTGTTTTGCTTGGCCAACCTGTTCAATGTCTGGCTGTTAGTAGTCCAGTGGTTTCTTTCTTTTTCAGGACATTCCAAATTGTTGTATTGGCTATGCCCAATGTTTGTGCAATGGCTGTCATCGATTTTCCCTCTTTTCTCAGCTTCAAAATGGCTTGCTTATCTCCCGTAGGTGGCTCTCTGGTCTTCATGTAGGTTTATCTCTTTTAACAACAAATGAAGTCTTTACAGGTGAAAGCCAGGGCTCAGACCAAGAGCAGACATTCAGAGCTATTATTGTTTAAACAATCAATCCAACGGGGCATATCTGGGCAACAAGAAACACTGTAAGTCACATGTGAAAGCTGAAATAGGAGAATAGGAGAATAGAAAAGCTAAAAAGTACCACAGAACAAATTGAGGACATAGACATACTGAAGAGTTTGCTATTATAGTTCAAGAATCACCAGTGGTTGTTGACAAAGAAGATAAAAGAGTAAGAAAGTGAGGCTGCTATTTCCTGAACCTCACCACACACATACACTCACTCTCTCATAAAGCATCATGTTGCTATGGCAGGAAATGTTAGAGAAGGCAGAGAGAGACTATCATGTTCTCTTGAGTACAAACACATCAGTGTATGACAACTACAGCTGCTGTGAAAGATTCCTGGGAGAATCTCACAGGAAGCTGGAGAAGCACATTAGCTTACTTACTTTACTTTTGTTCTCAAAATTTGAATATGGAATGAGGCTAAACATTCATATGGTAATGATATTACACTAACAAATCCACCACTTGATAAGCAGGTGACAAATGTACAGTAATACCCATAAATTCATTACATTGTCCAAACTGAGAAAAAAATAGAACTTAAAATAGGTCCCTCTTCATCTTTAAATTACAATTCTCTCTTGGATATTGTTAAAAATAAAAGTATGCTTCCAAGTAAAGTAAAAGAAAAAAAATGCTACTAAAGTAAAAAAAAGTTTTAGAAATGCTTCTAAGTACACATTTGCTATCATAGTTATACTCATGGACACACACTTGACTGGTAGTTTGAGACATTAGCTTGAGGAATAAAGCACTACAACTTGAAATACAGCAGGAAACCAGAAACGTGCAGGATTTAATAAGGTTTTGAAATGAGCAACAGTGAACTCATTGGTATTCCCTCCCTGTGCTCGACAACAGATAAGGGCTTACCTGTCCTGCGTCATGAAGAGCTACATTTGTCACTCACTCTCTCACTCTCTCTCACACACACACAGAGAGAGAAAGAAAATCAGGGCCTAGAGACACAAGTGTGTCCTAGCAACCATTGTTTCAAATATCTAAAGTTTCGAAATGCACTTAATATATTAACAGACATTTTTCAGTAATTTCAAACAAACCCATCACTGCCCACACATGGATGATTGTTCTCTAGGTTAATTTTAAACCATGAAAGACCTGAGACTTGTCACGTTGTACTCTGAGCTGGGTGATTGGGTTCTTGGCACACCCTGAAATTAATAATGGATTGGTATCATTTAGAGACAGAACATCAGAAATCATTTCATACAGACCTTCTCAGATGAGTTTCTACCTCACTTACTTTCATATACCTGGCATTTCCCTTGGTGGCTATTTAAAAAAAAAAAAACACTTTACTAAGATCTTCCTCTCTCATTTCTGCATATAAAAACTGGGCACAGGTTCTTTATTTTTGGAAGCAGATTGAGACTTGTGAGGTCTGTGAATCCAGATATGAGTAGTAAAACTAAACACTTCAATTCTATTTGTACAGAACTGTTAATAGTAGATATTGTAACAAAGCAGCTTTATGAAAATCTAGATATTAGTTTTAGAACTCTATTGAGCAAGTCAGAGGCAGCAGTAGCAAGGAAAACACCCTTAAGAGGAACCAGAGCCATAAGGGAACCTGTCCTCTTCTGGGTGACACCAGATAGTTGGATTATAAATCTTCACTATTCTACAACACTATACTATAAACCTAAATAATACTAAATACATTACCAGTCAAAAGTTTGGACACACCTACTCATTCATAGGTTTTTCTGTATTTTGA
>JAOTRR010000038.1:20296457-20313604 GCA_028570945.1 Gogo arcuatus
TCTCTCTCTCTCTCTCTCTCTCTCTCTCTCACTCACTCACTCACTCACTCTCTCACTCCCTCCAGAAAACCCAGAGGCTAGTATTTCACTGATTACAGAGTAGCCATGTGAATGACAGTTTGTGTATTGTCAGAACAAAGGAAGCGCAAGCTCTAAGGAGGTGTTAGACAGGGGAATGGATTGGACCGACCCATTAGGTGTTAGAGGGGGGGAATGGATTAGCCTATTGGGCTAGACTTGGCCTACAAGTTGGTACTAGCTTGACGGGAACATTTAACTCTACATCCATATACACCTGCAAATAAGGCTGTTTACGTCTGTGTGTCTGTGTGTGTTGGAATTGAATTGGGGAGAGAGAGAGAGAGAGAGAGAGAGTATCAAATTTAACTATGGAACGAGGATTTATTCAGTCCTAACCAGGTCTGCAGGACCAAAGCAAGTCTGTTAAACTACAGTACATGTCTTGATACTGATTTGGACAAGTTCTGTTTATGGTTGCTTGAGATTTCATTTTGCACATCTGGACGTTTTACATGCTTCGCTTTAGCTTCGAGACTGCTTTGCATTGTTTTAATAGAGATACAGAAAAACGTTCAGGCTAAGCAAGAGTAATTCAACATAAATGTAATAGATGCCATCAACACCTCAAATGTTCAAAATGCCTTTATGTATCTATATTAGTAACAACAATTAGGTAATGACAGCAATGAAAAAATTCGGGGTATAAAGCATGGCGGTGTTTTGTAAGACATATTAACCCCCCTTGGCCAGATCCACCCACTTCTGAATTCTTCACTCTTGCATCATTATAACACAGACCTCATCTTTCAGCAACTGATGAGGGCTGATGAGACAAATGAGTGTGTGTTATTAGTTGCTGTTGCCCGGGTTCCTCAGCCCTGATCTGCCAGACAGGCTGAACGTGCCAGCGAAGTGGGGAAAAAACAGCCATTCCCGAACCAATTACGCACCCTCGTTTTTGAGCTTTCCCCCTATTGTGACAGGCTCTCTGACAGCCTGGCTCTTTAAAATCTATTAACCTCCACAGCAAAATACTCTCCCCAAACAGCTATGGAATAATTAAGGAACGAGAAGTGCAGTGAGGCAAGCAAATTGATGCAGTCGCGAAAATAAAAACATATGTTAGCACTGAGCAGCGAGGGAGCTGTAGTGAGTGTTTATGATGTTGGACAGTGTTCGGAGAGCAGGAGAGGAAATATCATCATTAGCAGCGTGCTGTGCAGCGCACTCATAGGCCTCTGTGAAGGCATTCTATATGGATGCCAGTATTTGCACTGGACTGACAGGATAATTATCAAAGTCAGCAGCCAAAGCAGTCTCAGTGCAGCATGCCCCCTCCTTTTCCTCTTTCCTCCCAGCACACACACATTGACGCACACTGGCATGCAGGTTCACAGACAGTCATCTTTACACTTACATTCGAATGGGGGGGAGCAAATGTGAGCACGCACAATCACTTCCACCTACTCCCGTGCAAACACTTCAGGCCCACCCACACCCACTTACTTCTTCACACACACTTACTCCCATTCCCACACACACACCTAACCAACATCACCCGCACCAAATACCATGCTTTAGTAGTTCTAAATTGTTCCATGCAGTCAAGTTGCGACAGAGACAAATTAAGACTATGCACATGTCCTTAAAAGCAGTGTGGCAGTCTTAAGTGACCCTCTCTCCTGCACACCTTCTCTGTCACTCTCTGGAGGGTCGTGACCCCTGGTCAACCCTGCTCGGTGCAGCTAAAAGTCTTACAGTACATCGGAGACACAGCTCGAGTTTTACTGATTTCTTTACTGCTCATGTTTGCCATGTTCTCTAAAGTTACACCTAGTGTGAGTCCTGCCGTTACTGCCAGTTTTGCAGTGCTTTGGTTAGCTGAGTTCTCCCCAGGAGTGCAAGGAGTCAGGTCCGATGGAATGGGTTGTGACGAGACCTAGAGAAGATGAGGAGTGAGAAAGGAAATGCGTCTGACTGTCAGAAAGGTCCCTGGCTACGGACCATCCAGCAAGGCCTCTGCCTCACCTTCAGATTCAATAAGATGCAGATGCCACCCCGACTCCCCCCTCTCAGTCCATATGTTTGTGTCAGAGATGAAAGAGGAAATAGGTGGGAAGCTATGTGTGTGATAGAGTGAGCTCTGACACTAACATAGTATATTGGGCCTTACTTATAGAACTGTGAAGTTGTTTTGTCAGGTTTAAAAGGCCTTATAAGCCTTTGAACAACTGAGTGCAACTGCCCCTTAAGGTTTCTCTCTCTTTTACCTTCTCCATTCAACTTGGAATGCCAGCATCACATTATTTCTGATGGTTACCACACCAATTCCCTTAAACAAACAAACAAACAAAAAACAACAGGAAACTAAACACTTAACACTTAAGTCATAAATTCATGTAAATCTTTAACCCATTATGTTGCTAATGAAAGTCATTATTCTTTCTAAGTCTTTTTGTGGCAAATGATGGCTTTAGTTAATTAGTTTGACACTTATTTAGGATGTAACATTATTCTGATCTGTCTGATCAACCCATTTAAAATCTTATTTGCTGACCAGCTACGACCCAGTCAGTGAAAAACTTAGTCTTTAAAAAAATTGCTTTGGGATATAACACTGTTAATGAGTTCCTAAAGCTTTTTTTTTTCTTACTGTGTATGCAAATGCATTTATCCAATTCACAGGACAAAAAAGAATGTCTAGCACACACTTTTTTTTATTTCTTCCAGGACTTGTAATTTACTGCAGACTTCTGCACATCAACTTACAATTATCTGCAAAATAGATATTAGGATTTTCAGCTGAAACTTATTTTGCCCCTGCATGCTTTAAGATAATAATTAACACTCTGCAAAGACCTACTCTAATAATACAGATACTGTGGAAGATGTGGTGTTCTTTCTCTGTACTTTTTCCCTTCCCCACATCAATGCACTGTAAATCTGATAAGAGCTATGCTGCAGAGACTGCAGATTAAAATTGGTAAAGCTTTTACCAGTGCAAATCTATACTCCATACGTCTTGCTCTCTATTAATCGATCATCATGTCCCAGTCACCATTTTGCTCTTTTACCAGGATTACTTCTGATCTTGCCCCACACACCAGGTACATGTAATAAGCACATCAGATGCCTGGGGCCGTCTATGGTAGTGGACTATAGTGACCTACTTTTTCACCTTATAGTATATGATTTGGGATTTATCCGGGTGTGGTTTCATGCCATATTCTCAGATTCATACCTGAGATGAGGGAGAGTGCTAGTATAATGAAAGTTTAAAGTTTACACACCCTCTCTAGAGTTTAGCTTTTATACAAACCTCATATTCAACAGAACAATCAGGCATAAAGGAAGCAATGCAAACATTTCCTGATATCTGTTTCTAGAAGGAAACAGTAAACATTGCTTATACAATTTTCTCCATAAATTATAATATTGAGTATTCTGTGTTTGTTTCGGAGGCAAAGTATTTGTTTTATGTGAAAAGGACTCCGTGTGATACTATTTATAAAAGACAAAATGCAGTCGTAAACTGTTTGTCGTTGCAAAAGCCTCCTATTGTTGAGACAGAGAGAGATGTTAGAGCTAAAGTTTATACCCGGTAATGAGGGAACAAGCGTGGAGAGCACAATGCTCAGAGCTGGCAGGATTCATGTAAACGCATTCACACCTCGCTCGCATTTCAATGCCTGATAACTTGTAGCACAATATTGGCAGGTCGAGCTCGACAAGCGCTTGCATGTGAATGGTGTCTGGGAGCGCAACGGCGAATCCACAAAGCCCGCGCGCCTTAACGGAAGTGGACCAACGAGCTCCACTGAAACTCCAGCACATACTGTATCCTATCATCAGCACAGATCAGGTGTGGAATTAAAGAGTAGGTTTAAAACGGGGGAAAGGAGCGGCTGATGGAGTTCAAACTCCATCAGATTTCAGACATTTCACTCTCAGAAAAAAAGGAGCGTCCTAAGCTGTCCCTTTCCTTCTCACTGGTTGTATATGTTTTGTAGGTGTGGTATGTAGGTCTATTTTGTTACATAGTAACGTGAATGTGGTGAACCTTTACAATGATTTCAAGTACATCATTATACCTTAAGGACCAGTGATATGCCTTTCATTAGCTTTTAATAGAGTAATAATTTAAAGGTACACTTCATGCACATTTCCAAGTAAAAGAACACATTAAAGGTACAAAAGATGTTCCCTTAATGGTACCAGGGTGTATTATTATTATTATTATTATTATTATTATTATTATTATTATTATTATTACTACTACAAGTACTGGTATTTTCAATAAATTGATTAGTTTCCCTTTACCAAAATTCACCATATCACGACCTGGCTTTCCTCGTTGAAGACCTGCACCTGCGTCATGCTCCCGCCAAGTTTTGCTGAAAACCGCAAAGAATTTCCATGAAAAAATAAATAAATAAATAAATAAATAAAGGGAAAGAAGACTTAAGAAAGCTCGGTTAAGTGAAGGCAGAGAAGCATGTTGAAAGAAAAAAAAAATCCCTCTCTGATGTACTGATGGTCCTCGCAGATCGCCCTATCAGGTGCAAAAACCACTGACAGGTTTCCACCCACTAGCGACCAAAAAAGCCCCTCGCGGTGCACCGCGGTGCCTCCGCGCACATGAACCGCTGACACGCGCTCCGGATTGTTACTCACTCCGTCTGCACGCGCTTTTTTATCCTGGATAACAGTTGAATCTAAACTCAAGACGAGTCTCTTATTTATATATAGGTACATATATTATTATTATTATTATTATTATTATTATTATTATTATTTTGCCACAACTTATTACTCATCTCCCTGAGTAGCTAGAACCACTTTTCTTTTTTGACCTCCACAACAACCGGACATGGAAAGTTACCCTTGACCCATGCTGAGGTGGACTTTACCAGCAGGTACGAGCGGAATTGAACTTCGTCTGAATACCGGACCGACACTCCCTAGGCGTGAAAAAACCCCCACCAACAACAAAAAAACAAAACAGCGCGCCTGTGGAATTTGTAGTCAGCGCGGAAGAGACACATCCCACGTGCAAATTGAATCTTTCCGCGCTCGGAGCGAGAGAACGGCGTGCGCGCGCAGCGGAGCCAAACCGCAAAGCGTGCGGGAATTAGGAGGAAGGAGGGGGGAAACGGACGGAGATACGAGCAGTTGTTCCCATTCAGACCAGGCAAATTGAGGAAGAGCCTGATGTGGCTCCCAGCGGTACAGTTTTACTGCACTGATCTCTCGTGTCACTGGGAGCGCGAGTCTCCCCCGGGATTTTGCGCGTGAGGCCTCGGCGCAGTGTTTAGACTGGACCGGCGAGTGCTGGAAACAGGTGGATCTGACCAAGATGTCCGTGCTGCCTTCAAGGTTCAGCTACGTGTAAGAAAGCCGTTTTCATTCACGAGTCCCAGCATTCTTGCCAATAGAAGTCGCTCAAAGCCAGATGCGAGGGTGTCCTGCATGCTGATGCGCTTAAAAAAAAAAAAATCGTCTAATTCGTTGTGATTTACTCCTCCTTTTTTGTTTCCGTCTTTTTTCCTCTCCCTGTCTCTTTCTCCAGGTGTTTACATTTTCTGGTCCTCTACTTCCAGTTACAGGTAGGTCTGATTGATCATTAAGCTGTAATATACAAAGACTTAAGCTAATATACAAAGATTTAATATACTGCTATACAGATCAGAGCTGCGAACACGGATATGGATTAGGATTAATTGTGCAATGCCATCCAACTTTGAAACTTTGCTTTTTGAATGAAATGTTTGTTTAAAAGTCATGTAAACTAGGCTATATGTGATGCACTAAATAGCTTAAAAAGAACGACTGCCTCTAAAGATGCACGCGCAACATTTCTAAAACAATCAGAATTTTTATTGTAGCTTATGGAAAGGCAAAGTAATAAGTCTCTTACAGATCTGACGCAGATATTCCAATTCATTATATAATAAATCAGTAATGCAGGTTCAGATGATTGTGCAATAACGAATGCAACCATAGGCTACAAGATAATACAAGTTATATATCAACATTTCTGTTGTTGTTGTTGTTGTTGTTGTTGTTTTACATTGTACTAGTCTGTCTTTCCTTTTTCACTCTGCAAGGTTTCTATTCAGACAAGAGACAGACACAGTGTATATGAAATTACTCTACTCACAGCAATTAAAAGATAAATGAAGATTGAGTAATGCTATAACAAGCCTACTAAATTTCCAAAATTTTTAACTGAGTTCAAACAGTTTCTATTTTTGCAAATATTTCAGAAGAAAATTGCACAAATCTTTTTTTTTTTGTTACTTCTGGATAGGCTAATGCAATGATTATAAAATCTTGTATTAACATGTCATACCAACAGCAGGCATCTACAAAGACACCCTCAATTAATGAACAAAAGCAGTTTATATTAAGTAGATAGGACTGAAGCTGGTTATACAATCCTGCACGATAAGCTTTATTCCAAAACAGTTGGCGTAAACAAGACCATAGTGCAGGCTGTCTGATTCCTCAGCGTTTTGTGTCAGTAATTACAATACTAGTGCTTTAATTGCAGGTCACACATGCAAGCGTATAAATGCTTCCTGCTTTGTTCTCCTTCATTCCGTCACTCAGTATTTTATAATGGGTTTGGTCCTTTTCTTCTTTGAGGAAATGCTGGGAAATCAATGGTGTGATAAGTCTATAAGAGCAGGGCTGAAGTGGCAGTGCATTGATGCGTTGTTTCCTGAGCTACAGCGGAGAATGGTGTCTGCAGATAGGGCCCTATCGGACATGCAAGAGTGCACAGCTTCTTAACAAGGATGGTACTGATCTTTTGAAGTCCCAATGATATCCATTTCGCTAGGATGGCTTTGAAGGGAGACAGGCAGCATGATAAAAATGTTTTCCTGCTTGCGCTGAGATGCAACTGTCTGCCAAACACACCTCAATGTTTGACTAGAGATGGAGAGATTTCAGAGCAAATCCCTCAAAGGAGAGGTTGTGTTTGTGTGTGTGTTCCCTCATATACATAGTGTGTGTGGGCTTTCTTTCAAGATAGAACTACTCTAGAAAAGAAGTCAGACCGTCTTTGTGTTATAAACTCAAACCTGCCTGAAAAAATTTGTAACATATACTGTGTGTGTAAATATATGCTGTGGTTAAATCAAAATGTCAATAAATCTTTCATGACCAATTTATTTTGTGTTTATAACGACGTTTTATTATGTGAGAGTCAAAATGTCTTAATTTTCTATCTATGCATTAGTAACTGATCTATACTTATTGATTACAAGCATATAGCATATTATATTATAATATTATACATATTAGTGGTAGTGTTGCTATTTATTGATTGATATATAAAGTCAATCAATTAAATCAATCAGTTGAATGGATAATTCAGTGCAGACATAAAGAAATGTTTTAGTGTTAAATGCAATAGAAGTGAGCTTTAGATCCCGTGTGGTATATTCTGAGTGTTTCGAGCGTCCTCACATACATCTCACGGTCCAGTGCACACACAGCTTAGTGGAAGCGTCTTGTTTCTCATCTCAGCGTTAAAGATTTGTTCTGCCATGAGTGCATTTCCCCTCGCACACTCTAAATGTCATTAATTTGCTGAGGTTAAAATAACAGCAAGTCAGAGTATGTAATGTGTATATAATTAGCCACCTGAGAGGAGCCACATAAAAGCCCATTACTGGGTAATTACCACTCATACAGCTGAGAAGAGCAGCCTTGGCTTGGGCTTAGATTCCAGGAGTTCTGAAAGTATACGTTTTCCTCATATGGAAGGATGGCAGGAATGGAGAGCAGAAGAGGATTGGGGAGAAATGTTAAGGAGGATAGCAGATGAAAGATTGGCTGGGAATATTTTTTTGGATAAAACCTCAGGTAACTGGCACAGTGGATAAAATATGTGAATGAAAATGAATGCTGGGTACTGAAAGATCCCTTAGGTTGTATAGTTTTATATGTGTGCGTGTATGTGGGTGGGTGTGTGTGTGTGTGTACACATATCTCGCTGCAGATGTGTCTGCGTAAATGTCTGTTAGCATGTCTGCAGAAGTGTGTGTCTGCATGTGTGTGATTTATGAGGGTAATTCTGACCTCAGGCAGATATTTGTTTGATGACAGAGAAACAGGTTCTGATCCTTCAGGTGGATAATTGCTAGTGGCTTGCTATTGGAAATGGAATACTTGTTTTCTCGGTTTAGCTCCAGGCACATAGTATTCAGCTGCTTTACTCGAAGAGATGAAAAGAGAACACTAACCTGAAATCATGCTTTGTCTTTCTGAAGGCTACACAGATTGGCTGAAACTGCCTGTAATCTTGAACATTCTTTTTAAAGTTTTGATCTTCAAAATTACTTTTGAACAAAATATCCAGACATAAAAAGGAAATTAGAACAACTTCTATCAACTAACATATCTTGTAATGACATCCAGCCTCTCTACACTTTACTGTAAAAAGGTTTAGTCACACACTCTGACCCTCTGCTTCTCTGCATCTAGGAGTCGCACCAGAGTTCTCCAGACTTCCGCTTCTACATTGAGAACCACACACGTGATGACGTGAGTCGGAAACAGGTGCGGATATACCAGCTGTACAGCCGGACAACAGGGAAGCATGTGCAGATCCTTGGCAAGAAGATCAATGCTAACGGAGACGATGGGGGCAAGTACGGTATGGGAGCATTCCTGTGCTCTTCCACCACTTTAGACAGATCTGATAGCCTTACACCAAAAAACACACACACACACACACACACACACACACACACACATCCTGATGTACTTTCCATCCTAGTAGTTTAATTGCATGCTCATTTTACTGAATAACATTACTCAGCGTAACATTGTCTGCTCATGTCCTGGAAGCAATTTGTGCTCCATTTTGATCACAGATCATGGGTCCAGATCTTTGGCGAACACAAACGAAGCTTCGAATCGGCCCACGGATCGGTCGACCGTGTAACTTTCACTGTAAGCACGTGTCCAGGGAAAGGGATTGGGGGGTGGGTGGGGGTCGGTCTGGTTGGATGTGGGTAGAGGTACACGCAGTGAATGGTGGACTGAGCAGCACTGAGTGATAAAAGTATGTTTACATCCGACCTCATTTTCAACTGTGTCAGCCAGAGTCTTGCTCGGTGCTGTTGTAGTAACTCCCCGTCAGGCGCAGGGCTTAAGCTGTGCCTTTACTGCTGTGCTCTTATGGTGGTGGACTCACCTATGCCTGATTCGCATGTTCAGGGCCTCCACATAGTGATAACTGTCAGTTGATTGGTGTCGGTTTGGAAATAAACTAGAATATATCATCTTGCTTTGTTCAGGCAGTCAAATTGGTGTTAGGTTTAGAGTGTACAGCATTGTGAATAAAGCTCAGACATAAAGGTCGTTCTGTACCTGTGCGAGCAGGATTGTACGCAGACCCAGGTAAATCCCCACACCTGGCACCTGAGAGCTCTCTGCCTCTCAGCAATACAAAGACACAGCGCTAATTCAATACGTCGGCTTAGTGTTCTAGTAATCACTTCACAAAGGATAATAGTTCACTACTTACTAGTAGTACAGACTTTCATTATTCTTAATGCCAACTAATTTCAGTTATTTTTATGTATATACACCGAACATTTCTAACATACAGCAACTGTGACATATGCAACAGGTGATTTTTCTGTAGAAACTTTGCTTCGTGCTCCGGTCTGGCAAACATATGAAACAGATGTATGGCCCTGAGAACAAGAAGTATGTCAGACATATTTTTTTTAAAAATGCCTTGAGCAAGCATATGCCTGTTATACAGGAGGAACTTCTTAAGCAGTCTAGGCATATGTTATATCTATAATTTAAAATAAATAGTCAAGGGAAACAGGTGTACAGCTCCCTGTGCACTCTATACCCCCTCCATCCATTCTGTCGTCCCTTGGTTATTCTCTTTTTCTCTGCTGTGTTAGCAGTGCCTTTGTAAAGTCACCTCCTTATCTGCTGGCCTAAACCAAGGTAGAGGGCTATTTCTCTTGCTCCTGCACAAATCTCAAGTGCTCTGCCTGAACTGGTTCCCCTGCTTGTTGTACTGTGAGATGTTTTTAAAAGGGACAATTTTGGCATTGCCCTCAGAGCCCCCTGCCTTTGAGCTCCACTGAATAGCTCTGTGTGTTAAGCAAATGGATCATCTTAACTTTTTGACTGAGTGAGCAGGGACTAAAGGCGACTGGAAACCCAATCCCCAGGGATCTTAACTGCTCCAAGAGGTTTGGCAGATAGCTCCCCCTGGGAGGGGGAACAAAGGTGCCCAAACACTGAGAGGGCGAGAGAGTGAGTGAGAATGAGAGAGAGAGAGAGAGAGAGAGAATGTGTTCAGGGTGGTCATGGGAGCGATTCTCACCATTTGTGTGCGCTATTGATCAGTTTTCATATTTTTTTTCTCACAAACATTTTTCCCAATAATGAAGTGATCAGATGTGTTTTACTAAAATGACCTATAACTGACAAATAAATGTGTATGTAACTAGCAGCAGCATTGTTAGATTCTTGATATTTTTCTTCAGTTGTGTCTTCATGGCTTTAATATGTTCTTTTTTTCATTCCAGCTCTCCTTGTTGTTGAAACGGAGACATTTGGGAGTCATGTTCGAATAAAAGGAAAAGAAAGTGGCTACTATATCTGCATGAACAAGAATGGCAAAATCATTGGCAAGGTAAGAATTTTCTCATCTGCCATTTACTTAATTGAGACTCAGCATCCATCATATATCTTTCTCAAAAGACATACCAAATTATACTTTACAGTTGCAAACTGCCTTATTTTCTCTTCTGAAAAGAGAAATTTTGAAAGCTGACTAGAGTTTGTCATCCACAGTTTGACATGGAATCTCATTATATTGTCAATTACTGGCCTCATTAAAAGCCAACCCAAAGCTATTTTGCTGTGTGATCGCTAGGAGGCATCATACAGAGTAGCCTAATCATGTATGTAGCACATGAAGCCACTGAGTGACACAGCCTTCCCTATTTAGTGAGTCACAGTTAAAACTTTATCCTCACAGTCTCTTCCAGTCATCATGCAGGTGATTAGCAAGTTGGTGGAAATGTTTCTTTCATAAAGTGTGAATACAGTGATGTCTTTCATATCATATTGCTGTACTGTAAAGTCGATGACATGCATTTTCAAAAACCCAAACAGCTGCAACACTGGCAAAAGAGTGAGCCAATGTTTTATGTTTCACAGATGTCTAGTTAAATCAAAGTGGGTGCATGAGTCTGGTGAAAAAGTATCAAGTGTGCACATTTGAGATAGAAATTGCAACACCCCTTTCATTTAGTTTTCATTTTCTGGCTTGTTTGATGCCAAGCATAAGCATAAATAGTAGCATATCCAGTCTCATCTTCTATTTTCCACTTGATCTATAGGTGATTTGTATAAATGGTACATACTGTATATAGAGGAAGAAACCTTGTCAAGACTGAAAAATGACAACCCCAGACAGTAGACTAGGGCTGAGACCAAAGGTCACTAGAGTTTGGGAGATCTCCATATTCCCAGAAACAACACCTTACATAACAGGCACTTTACTGGAATTTTAAAGGAGGCTACTTTTCTATTCACTTGAACTGATAACAATGCACAACATATTAGGTCTTA
Organism: Gogo arcuatus; assembly: GCA_028570945.1. NCBI lineage: Eukaryota > Metazoa > Chordata > Actinopteri > Siluriformes > Anchariidae > Gogo > Gogo arcuatus. The sequence continues at coordinate 20,308,104 of JAOTRR010000038.1, forward strand.
TGAAAACCTTTTTTTTTTTTTTAAACTGTAACACTTTTCTTTAGCTTTAATACCTCACAAGTAAACTCAGCTGACAGGTTTGGGAGAGTTGCTCAACAGGTGGGCTTCATCTGACATGTTATTTTCTCTCTCCTGCAGCTGAATGGGAGTAACCCAGAGTGTGTGTTCGTGGAGGAGTTCTTGGAAAACAACTACACAGCATTAGTGTCTGCCACATACAAAGGCTGGTACCTGGGCTTCAACCGCCGGGGCCGGCCCAAGAAAGGCTCACAGACCACACAGACACAGCAGGAAGTGCATTTCATGAAACGTGACCCTAAGGGCAAGGTGGACCCTCAGGAGGAGTTCCGTTTCACCACTGTAACGAAACGGACACGTAGGGCACGACGCTTAAGGTCAAACCACAAAACAAACTGAAGTGACCTGGACCAAGCATGCACTCTTCCTTTACAGACATCTCAAACTTCTTGCCTTAAAAAAGCATAAAGGTTATTGTGATTACGCAGCAGGAGAGGAAAACTGAAAGATGGCTACAGGATGAAAAAAATAGACAAACAGCTTAAAAAAGTTCAAAGATGTTTTATTTTTATATTTTCGGATCTCTGAGTCTTTCTTAGGTGTTGAATGTCTCTGGGTTATCATTAATGTTAAATTGTGTCTGTTACTCTCTGTTATTTATATTGGACAAACTATGGATGACAAAAAAGGAACTGTGGTCACCCACTTTGACGAGTTTACAGCAGCAGGCATCCTGTTGAAAAGGAGAAATTTGACTCCAATACCCAAGACAAACTTCTATATTTCATTTTGAATCGGCCCAAACAACAAGGATCCGTTTTTTTCTGTTCCTGCTGGAATGGGCTATCATTTAAATGCAAGAGGAGCATGATAACAGGGTCACATGGCAGGACTCTGTACCAGCTTCAACACAGGCCAACACTAGCTTTGAGTGCAATATTTTGAAGGGCCCTCCATGAAGCATCTCATTGCCTTCATTTCTGGTCATTGATTTTTCTGTGAGAAGTCTGAGTGTTCTCTCTAGGCCTGTCTGCGTGTGAAGTGTGCTTAATCACACCCAGCAATTGTATGATTCCTTTTACATTTTTGTGCAACCTGTGATTCAGCAGAGCACAACATGCTTTGACTAGCCAGGCATCAGCATCAGCTATGGCTGTAGTGCTTGTTAAAACAAATGAAGAGAAGCTTGGAGTTGAAGGGACTCGAAGAGCATAACATGATGATTTGATGAGAACCTAATGACCTTTCTTACGGTACGTTGGTGCAAGATTTACAAGAATGCACTGTAGTGACAGTGGGCCTGATCTCAAACACTAGCACACACATATGTACTTCCTTTTTTATTTCAAAGTGCTACAGGAATTCATAGTACTATACAGTAGTTTTTGAAGAGTTACCACAAAATCTGTTATAAGACTAATGGTCATTTTTCCCCTGGCAATTTAATGTGCTGTTATCAAAGCCTGTAAAATGGTCTCTTCTTTAAATCTGTCACTCTATAGGAATACCTATTAGGTTATGCTGCATTCCAGATTTCCATTTGTAAACTCCTTCTATGATGGTTTAGACAACATCGCACTGTATATGTACTTATGTCCATTAAGGCTTTATACCTGACCATTCTGAATTGAGCTACAACAGGGAAGGTGGAACACCCTTCACTAAACTCACCTGTGCTAAGGTTTACCCTTCACATGGGTGTCGCTGTAGTGTAAACAAATCTATATACTCCTTTGTCACATGACAGGTTTTGTAAGAGATACTACTAACAAACATGCCACATGTATGGTCTAGAAAAAAGTATGCAAAAAAAATAATAATTTTATGACTATTATAAAAATATTTATTGCCTTTCTCTGTAAATACAACCTGATGAATTTATTTGACCTCTTAATAAAAATAAGGACTATATTAAAAAAAGGAAAAAGAACGGTTGTGTTTTTTTTAAGTTTCAGCTTCAAAATGTTTTGTATTTTGCTGAGAAAACCTCTGAAGTCCAATACTTTATTCATTTTGCCAAGAAACAATTCATTGCAAGACATTTTTAAGACTCCTAAAATGCTCAGAAATTTGCTTAACAGTTTAACGTTCATCCATATGCACACTTCCCTTATTTATCTGTAACTCGCATTTTTCCAACCACATCTTTCCATTTCCATACTGTATGTCAGCAGACAAAAGGAAGAAACCTGGATTTTCATAGATGGTTGTGGTAGATTTCAGCCCAGAATTAGGTTGCATACACCTCATCCTATGAAGAGGCTATAAATGTGGGAATGGATGTGCTTGGATAGGACACTTTTTGTCATCTGAACTGTTAACAGGCTATGAAAAGGTGAATTGCACTTCAGAAATGAGCAACAAGGTCCAGGAAATGTGTCATAATTAAGTTATGAGGCGCATAAAGACAGCTAAGAGATTCTCAGACAACATGAGAATTCAAGGATCGTTTAGACTCAAGGTTATGTCAACAGATTCCCTCCTCGCTCTTACATATTGCCTCTTTTTATGAAATCAATTAGAACCAGAGGGAGTAGAGGAATGTTCAAAGGGAATGTTCGGAAAGGTATTAAGGTTAATGGAACTATTCCTTTTCCAAATGGATTTTCAAATCTTCTGGTATGAAATCTTGTTCTGGAAGACATTACTTTTGTAGAAGACAGTACCCTCATTAGACTGACTGCATTAGCCTCAAGAGAAACACTTATTTTTTTCTAGAGTTCAGTGTGTCAATAACCGACATTAGCACAGATGCATGCTCATTGCACTTTTCACATATGGGTAGCACTGATGTGCAAAATGTTGTAGTTCAATGTCTGGAATTTTCAAGTATTTCTTTCTATTTGTGATCTTTCTCACTCTATTCCTCTCACACCTAGTGAGTTCTTTTTGGCAGGCCTATTTGAGCTGTTTCTTTAAAGGAGGAGGAGAAGGAATGCAGGATAGCATGTCTTATAATGTTGTATTCAGGAATGGTGTTTACAGTAGCAGTCAGCCTGAAAGATGGCCGTTTTGAGTAAAAAATGCCTTTTGTTTAACTTCCCACCGGTGTTATCAGATCTAGCTCTATACAGCCACCTACAGCGGGCAAAGACTAGAGGATACAGTCTGATTTAAATGCCCAACAACCTCTTCATCTTTCTTTTTGTCTCTCCATTTTCATTCTTTCATGAGGTGGAAAGTGGAGTGATATGTAGTACATGGTTTCCATTACTCAAAATAGACAGCTGAAAAAATATCCCATCATTTTCACACAGACGGCTGTCTGGACATCACAGTTTTTAAAGAAACACCCATAGCGCATTCTCTTTCCATTTTTTGTCTAGCACATTTTTGATGAGACAGGGTGGAAAGGAGGGCCCATGCAAATGCTGATAAGAGAAAAAAAAAAGTATTACCATTGCTGTAAAATGTGTACACATCACCGGGATCTCATGGCACCATGTTATCAAGATCAGGATCAGATTAACCTCATACTTTAAACAGGAGTATAAAAGTGACTGTAACAGACATGTTTTTTATCTTAGGAATAAGACGCAACCCTAAAAGTATCTGATATCCATGTAGATGGAACCATTTTGCGATGACAGCACTCAAGAAAGTTGAATACAGATTTTTTTAAGAGTCCAGACATCTGAAAATTAAAGAACATAGAGCATTCAGTGCAGGGCTTAACCTTTGATCAGTGGAGGATGGCCCTGGAACAGACCCAGTATGCTGAAATGAAACATAACATCCCTCTGTGGCACTCCTCCCTTTCAGGATGATAGTTCTGTGAACTCACTACTAACGACGGATGGCTATTCACAGGCAAAAGGAGGTTCTGACTTCACTGCAGGAGGTTAGAATAGTGAAAGCTTGCACAGGGACCTGGCTTTACTATCTTTGAGCAGACTGCCTTGGTGCATCATGTGTATTTTTAGAACAATGTGAAGTTAAGGACTGCTTTTTGGAAAAACTCATAAAAATGTTTTTTTTTTCCCACAGGTCATGTCCAAAGTAAACGAATTAACATTTGTTTTCTCTCTGAAAATAAAGTGTGTATAATAGCACAGTGGTCACTGTCTTGCTGAAGTGTTCAGCGGCTCTGTCAGCAGTGGAACGAGTGACAGATGGACACAAGCCCACTGAAGTGCACTCTTCAGCAACCGCATATTTAATGAAAAGGCCATGTCAACAGAAATCTGGTGGTCCAGCCATTCCCTAGACAGAAAAACTTTGTCTCCTTAAATATTACTTAACTCCTTCTTGAGGTTGTGAGGTGCAAGAAACACGTAAAACCAAAATAATGGCCGACCTATAACATGATCCTAACTGTCGTAGCTTGCTGTGTGGTGCTTTTCCCCCCTAAAGCACAGACACCGCAAGCTTTCGTCTTTCCAGTGAAATGTGCGACCGCGTGCATCTGCTCTGTTTTTACTCCGGGACATACAGAAGTCATTTTGCGATTCATGTATAGCTGAGGGTTGTTTTTATATGGCTATTTTATGTTCCAGGACCTTATTATACCATAATAGTTTAAATGTCCAATTTAAGAGTGAGATGATACAGGTTCAACTTAGGAGACTGAAAAGACATATGAACAACACAATACACACAAGAAAATAGTGCATGGGAAACAGATTTTTTTTAATGCTTATACTGTTATTCTTTCTTTACCTTTTCCCACTGAACCATTTTGATTTTAAATGTTGTATACATACTCAGGGCTGGCACCAACAGGACCTAATGGTAGATGAGGACCTAATGGTAGATGAGGGTAGCAGCACGTTTTGTGGCTAACTACGTATACCATGCCACACAGTATGTGAAACCTTATACACAAAACAGACATCGGCCCTGTTCTGACGATTTGTCTTACCCTTCTGTGGTACTTTGTCTACTTTATTATTTTCAGCTTATAAAAAAAATGCCTCCAACATAAAACTATAGGTAGGATATTTTGACAGTTTAACTTAACAGAAAATGCCTCCAGCATTAAATATATAAAGAATCATGAATTCTTGGGTGTGTAAACTGTAGTATGCATGCACAGAAACACTTGGTAGGACATTTTGATAGTATGCAGCCATTTTTAAAGTAACATATGAAAAGACTGTGGCTCTTTTGTTGTTTGAAAATAAAGCAAATGGAGCCATGGAATGATGAGAAGACGCATACACTAATATAATCTCAGCCAGTATAATTTGGTCTTAACCAATATAATTTGGTTATCCAAACAGCCAATCAAAAAAAGGCATAAATGTATAGTGTACAGTGATGACATTGTTGTGTGCTGAAATGATAATGCATTGGTTTTTCCTGTTGTCTCACATAGACTAGACTGGAAAATAAACTAGAACTCCAGCTTCTGCTGATTGCTATTTGGGCCAATTCTTGTTTTTGAATGTGCAATGGAAAAACACTCTGTAAGGAAAAGTTTGGGATGAAGATCTAAACCTTTATTCATATGTTCATATCTTGAGAATGGCATGCACTCAGCA
>JAOTRR010000038.1:20342064-20352400 GCA_028570945.1 Gogo arcuatus
GGTGATTCTGCGCGTCGTTCGGCGGCCATTTTGGATGGCCGCTGTGCATCTTGGGATCTGGAGTTCCGATAGTCAGCTGACATGACAGTTAAGTGTCTGACCCCAGCAATACAGGCCTGAAACATGATGTACTGACAAAAAAGTAACAACAGGAGAAATTACACAATGAAAAAGAAGATAAAACCTTCCCTCTGATTTACTTGGGCATGAATGTGTCTGTAAGTCTGACTGTCTGTGAATGCACATCTGGTCACAGAACAGGGAATTGATGCAATAAAATGAGAAAAAAGAGAGATTTGCTCTAATTCGGGGAAACCTATAGGTGGCTAAGGGCATTCTTTCAGTTCCACTTTAATTAGATGATCATTGTGTTTTTGAAAGGCAGACTGCTGCTGTCTGTATAATCGGGACTTTCCATTCTAGCTCATTTATCAAACCTAAACTCATCATTAGAAAGACTCCTGTCAGATTTGCCCTACAGGGGAGAAAAAGAATGTCCTGCCTCCACAAAAATGTTGATTTCATGATTTAGATATCCAATGCCAATTTGTAGGTGTTGCTTCGTCATGTAGTTATGTTGGAAGTGATTAATGATGACATGTTTCTGGGTTTTGTTTACTTTGTTGAAGGCTGTGGTTTTGCTGTTCAGGAGTGAACTGAAGTAGCTGTGTTCAGTATAGGAGGGTACATATGATAAGAGCAACAGCTAGGTATTATATTCACTTGCATTTTATATTAATATTTAATAATAGATTAAGTGATTAAACATGTAATCAATTTTTACATTCTATTAAATCTCTTAAAGCATTATAATGTATATATGCAAATCTGAGAATTCCACAATACACTTTAAGGATGGAAGAATCAAGGATGTAGTATGCCTTATAACGGGACAGTCAATATAGCAGGATGAGCTGGAGAGTTGAAATCCATTTTTGGCTGTTCCTTGGCTTGGGCTGTCAGTCAAATGCTAATCATAGAAGGCAGTAACACTTTACAGTGTCAAAAGTGTGTTGAAGATGCAAGGAGTGGTAGGCTTGAGGCAAGATTAAAATGATACCATTGTCTTCTATCCTGGGCTAAGTCATGTCATTTGTAACCAAGACATAGCATGAAACCCAAGGTGTTTTGTTCAAGAGTCACTGTTTAGCTCTCTTCCTTAAACTACACTCCTATAAACAATCCTTGCTAGCAATAAAAAGACAACATGCAGTTAAAACAGTAAAAGAACAGCACTAAACTGACATTTGTCACATTCCAAAGTCCACATTTTGTACAGCCATTGTTATTTTTTACTCTTTATTTTCTTTTCTAAAGGTACTTGTATTACCTGTTGATCAACTGTTGATCATTTTTTTACAGTATCATTTGTTTTAATAGTATTCTCAAATCCAGAGTGTGATCTCATAATTTAAACTGCTTGCAAACATCAGTATACAAATGTGTATACATACTACCGGTTAATGTGAGATTTACCTTTTATAACACCTTTCTGTAACTTTCTTTAACTACTTTAACTTTCATAACAACCACCTTTTGCAAACACATCATTTCTTTTCTCTGAGTTCATGATTTTTAAATATTTACACATGTATTTGTGTTTGAATGCTGTTGTAGAGGAAAGCTAACATTGCTAATGCTGAGGTTACAAGCTGCTTCCCATATTCAAACTAATAACACGTGGACTATTGCCAGGTGCAGCTTATAAGAGCAATGATGTAATGTTTATACAATATAGGGATATTTCACTATGCTGTCAGACTGCTAACTCACCTGCGGTTATTCTATCCCTAAAGAATCCCCTCATCTTGAGTTGCATTGCAGACAGTGATCGCTCTGCAACTGAGGGAAGGGGGGGGTTCAAGGCCTATGTGAACTGGTGCTAAACCCTAAGCTAAGGAACGGCTGCGTTGGCTGTGGTTCAAGAGCGGAGAGTGCAGAATCCTCCCTGGTCAGATCCTAAGCTGAAACGAGAACTTGTGGCTTTGGCTCGATGTGTGGCCGCCTTAAATTGAAAGGAGGTGTTTCCCCAGGAGAGCTGGACTGTAATAAAATCCCTCTCCAACGTTTAAGAAGGAGCAGCTGCTCTGGAGCCAAACGCAAATGTACAAATCTCAATAAAAAAAAAAGGACAGGAGAAATGCTGGATTTCAGGAGAGTCTACTACAGAAAAGTGATATTGGGTAGAAAATCCATCATTCATATCTATGTATTCTTCATTCATATATGGATTGATAAAAGTAACCATTCTCCTCACAGGGTAATCAAATTCTTATCTGCCATTTCATAAGACAGCAAGATTGTTTAAAGATGCAATATTACATTAATAATATAAATCAATTCATTCTTTTGAATCCTAACAACCTGATATATTTAACTCAGTGAGTTGGGCAAGCATCACCTAGAGCAATGGTAATACAATGGCAGTACCGTTATAATGTCTTTAGTCAAGGACTGTGCTATAAGAAGCTATCACTGACTTTCTAGAAAGAAAAAAAAAAAGATAAGTGGGGTGGGGGGTCAGAGGTTCCAGCATTGCTCAGTCATGTTCTCACCCAGCAGTCTGCAGCTCCACTGTGCCAAGAAGAAAGCTCATGCTTTATGTAACACTGTGAGGTGCAGAGCATGCTTGCTCTGCACACAATCAAACCCCCCTTTGTTTAAAGCAAATAGCTCTCTAATCTGTGATGTGCAGAATATTTCAGACAACTATTTCTGACAGGAAAGCGTCAGCGGCTGTAAGGTAAACTCCAAAATATCCAAATGTTTTGACAGATTCCAAGGTTACGGCAATATTTTGATGGAAATTGGAGAAAATATTTTGATAAGGCACTCTAGACGATGAAATTAATGGCATATTGTGAAGAGGATCTGCCACCTTCTGGGCATTATGTGAGGATGTGTAAAAAAGATAGGGTTAGTGTTGTTAATATGACCCAGGCTTTTAATGACCAACCTCCATGGAGCTTGACGAAAGAACTGGTTTTGACTATGACAACATGCTGAGAGTCTTTCATAACGATGGTGCCAAATACTGTGTTTCAGAATAAATTGTAATTTGCCATATAGATCTGACAGCTCAAAGAGCATTCTGTCCTGCAGAGGCTTCAATAAAAGCACAGATCAACCATCAACAAGATTTCTCATCTACAAATATGCTCTCATGTGGGCTGTTGAATGTAACATAAAAATGTCTTACCTGAACAGAAAATGAATTGAACATGTATTATCATTTCCCTGAAAGAAAGTTCAAAAAATGATTTGTCCAATCTTACGTAAGTCAGACAGCATCAGGGCCCAGGTCCACTTCCAAAAGAACATGTGGGACTGCAGCATCCTTTGCTTCACGGAGACATAGCTGTCCCTTGCAGTGCTGGATCATGCCATTCAACCAGCCGAAATATTCTCTCTGTTTCGCACGAATCAGATGGAGGAATCCAGCAGATCTGAAGCGGTAGAATATGTTTCATGACCAACAACAACTGGTGTGATCCAAGGAATGTTTCTGTTCTGTCATGCTCCTGCTTGCCCAATCTTGAACACCTAAGCAATCCTCTGTCACCCTTTCTACTCTTTCTTTTCTGCCCCGGGAGTTCTCTAGGGTCATCACCATTGGCATCCACAGGTGAACACGGACACTGCTCTGATCACATTACATGATACTATCAACAAACACTATGCCAAACAGCCCTCATTGTGTCTGGTGACTTTAATAAGGCAAACCTCACACAGGTTATGCCGAACTTTTTCCAACACATCACATGTCCAGCCAGGGGTGGAAACATATTGGATCACTGTTACACCCTGTTCAAGAACGGTTACAAAGCCACCCTTCTCCTGGCTTTTGGTAAGGATGACCACACCATCATCTTCCTCATTCTAAAATATAAACAAAGGCTTAGGCAAGTAGCCCCGGTATTGAGGGGGTCAGATGCTGGTCTGCCCAATCAGAGGTCACACTACAGGATACACTGAGTGACGTGGACTGTGAGCTCTGATGATGTCAACATGTTTACAGAAGAGGTGACATGCTTCATATCCAAGCCAATAGACAATATAATTCCCATGGTGACTGTTAAGGTCTTTCCTAACCAGAAACCGTGGGTTGATAAAACAACCCGTGAGGCTCTGAAAGCACGCACCACGGGCTACAATGAAGGGCTCAGCTTTGGAGACATCTCACTGTACAAACTGGCATCCTACAAGCTCAAACAAGCAGTGAAAGCTTAAAAAAGGCAGTGCAGGGACAAAGTGGAGGCTCAACTGTGTGACCACAATGCATGTGGCAAGGACTTCAGACGATCATGGACTACAGAGGACGAACGCACACCTTGGCTGACATGGACTACTCACTGGAGGAAAATTTAAACACCTGCTATGCACGCTTTGAGGCCAGCAGTGTGAGCGCCAACACTGGTAATACTGCAGCTAGCGCTAGCACAGTTACCGCCCACTCTCAGTCTCCAAACAGCAGGAAGGCAGCTGGCCCAGATGGCATCCCTGGGCAGGCCCTAAAATCATGTGCAGCCCAGGTGTTTACCTCTATTTTCAATCTATCCCTGGCCCATTTTGTTGTCCCTACAATGATGACAATAATGTTATTTCACAAATGCTGTTGTACATGTACAATTATACATGTGACAAATAAATCTCTTGAATCTTACATCCAGCCTCCCATCCAGCACCTTACGTTGTGTTGCCTCCTGTGGACTTTAACATTGGACTAAAGTTTCTTAGTCCTTAGAGACTGTACTCCAAAAAACTCTGAGTCACTGTAGTTTTACATGCAAAGGTGAAATAAAGGAAAGAATTGCTCAAGTGAAGCAGATGTGCCAGTCATATGCTCAATATAGATGATGAGAAAATTAGAAAAAGGTTTGGGAATCAGTGCTGTTTAGGGAAACAAGAAGAATTAGGCATTACAAAGCTGAGATCATTCAGTCTCTGATAAAGATTCAGACAAGCTTTTAGTGTGAATTATAACAATTACTACCTTGTTTCTAACAGTGCTGAACATACTGTACTGTCAGCTGGATAAGAAGCATTGTCATTTTCCCCCTCGGTGCCACCTTGATTAATAAACCTTGGCATATGAATTGTATAAGTGATTGGTAGAAAGATTTTTGGGTTGAGGTCGAGGTCAGGAATAATTTAGGATTACCATTGTGGTTGGACCTCTCTTTTGGACTAATCTCTCAATGCATTTGAAAGCATTCCCTTTGAATGATGAGAAGATCCTCACCCTTCAAAGTGCGGAGCAGGTTTTGTGTGTCTAGCGTAAACACTGTCTGATGATAGTCTGAGATTAGAAGAGTAATGGGTCTCTAAAAGCAACATAAACTTTCCAGAACATTCAGTTCAATTAGAAAACAGTCCATATCAAAGGCTTTGAGGACATTCTGAACATATCAACCCCTCTAGGTCCCTTCACTAGTAAAAGGTCTATTTTTGCACACCCATAATCACATATGCTATATCATGTGCTGATGTTAAACCAGCCTAATTGTTAGTGAAAGCCTGGCCCTTTTAGACCTTTAGCATGATAAAGGTGAAACAGAAAGGATCATTTCTGTTCCATTCAATCTTGAAGGCATGAAGGGGAATTGAAGGAATGGGGGAGAGGGGGGAGAAAGAAAAAAGATGAGGAGACAGGGGACTGAGTAAAAAGCCACCCTTTAATGTACTATTCACCTTTCCATTAGCAAAGATTCTACACTATTACTTTGATCCAGGCAAGTCACTTAAAAAGAGATCAAACATTTTACTTAAAAAGGAAGAAAAGATAGCTAAGAGGGAAATGGTGTTGTAGGTCAAAGTTTTTTCTGAATATTGGTGTTGATTGGTGCTATACAGTAAGAGTGTTTTTCATATCAAATAAACTAATACTGTGGTCTTTGGTAGCTTATGCTCTTCAGGACACACTGGTACAATCTACCTTTTGTGTGCATTGCAATGGATCACTGAGCAAGTCTGGTGTGAAAGAGAAGACAGAAAAGGGAGAAAGATAGAAACCGGCAGAGACAGAAGAAGAGTAGGGAGACAGTAAATGAGAGACTGGAATAGAGTGTCAGGTCTGTTCATTCAAATGTCTCTAGTAACTTATGAAAAGAAATGTTATCTGATTTTTCTCTCACCCTAGGCTGAGACCTGGTCTTGTTCTTTACAAATCTGTCCAAATGACATTAAATGATTTTATGTGTTCTGAGTGCCACACTCTCATTAATGATGCTGGCCTCTGGACTGCTTTCAAAGGGTCACAGAATCATTCCCAGGGTGGCTCCTGAGTGTAGGCAGCAGACCCTGTAATCTTGTTGGTCATGGATTAGCAGAGATCTCAAAACAGAGTTTTGATTCAAGCTTTAGTTCATTTTAAGACCCATGTACAACTCAAATCCTTAGACCAGTGTTGCATCTCAGATAATCCTACAGAGCACTGGCTTTATAAAATAAATGCTGTTGACTGTATATGCATTGTGCAGAAGCCTTACCATAATATCAGACAGACATCTTATCACAGAAATCACATGTAATTATGATGTTGTTCACAATGAGAAAAATGGCTACAAAGTCACCCCAACTATGAATGTTTAGTAATGTTGGGACCCCGAGGATGGTCATGAAGCAGGGGCCTGTCTGTTTTCTCGAATTCATACTGATAATTTATTAAGCAGTTAAGTTCTGCTAAGTACTGTCAGTTTTGTCAGATCAACACTAATATGTGTCACTGGCATTTAAACCATTTTGATTTCAGAACTTAAAATCCATGCTTGTATATTTCTAATTTAGTATTAATTTGGTTTGAATAATGTGTTCATTTAGTGAAATTACTTTTTCACCTGTTCACTAATCTTAAAAGTTAAGGGCCTTCACTTGCTCAAGCTGAAAGTGTTAAAGAGCGGTCGCTGTGTTATCAGTGTCCTGGCACTAATATCAGCAACTATCTGGTGCCCTGCCCTCCCTATCCGCCACTGCAGCCTCCTCCTCCCTCCTCCTAACGCCTCTGCTCTGGCCCTTGATTGATGGCTGGGAAATAGCAGCCATGTAGCAGGGTAGGAATGCCATTACTGCACGATTCACACACCCCTACGAGATTCCAGTGCATCGGTGAGATGGCACGTCAGAGACGGTGCAAGAAAACGCCTGGATTTTATATTAATTCTTGTTTAAAAGTGCAGGGAGAGAAATTGTTTAGAGAACAGCAGACCCATGATTCCAACACCTCCAGCTCTCTTCCAAATGAGTGCTACCTACCGAAAAATCCTTCCTCTCCCTATTGTTCTGTCTCCATTTTTATCCCTCCCTCTATATTCCACTCTTTAATCTCACTTGATCATTCTCTACATCCTTTCCCCCTCTCTTTTGTAAATTCTGGCTTGCTGTCTTTTTACTACTGTCTCTCTCTCCCTCCCTCCAACCCCCTTGTTCACCCTTCCCCTATTTTTTGTTGCCTGCTCCCCTCTGAAATCCATTTAGAAGCACAAGGTAAACACTCGCTTTTCATAAACAAGCTTTTAAGGCCTGTCCTCTCCGTTTTTCTCTCTCATAAAGTTGACGAAGCTTTACGGCTCGCTGGGCAACATTAGAGTGAAGAGGTTAAGTGGTGTGCTGCGCTGTAGTCACCTGCACAGACAGACACCTCACACAATCCGCAGGCACCACAGAAAGTGATGTAGTCTTACATAAAAGCCAATAAATCTCTAGGCTTTATGAACCACCTGACATGGCTCTAAGTATATTTTGGTGGCCTTTAAATGTTGTTTTGAGTGGAAGAAATGTGTTGTAATGATGGAATATTTATGCTTCCCATGGATCTCAGGACTGCAGTGAGGCAGCAACACACGGGATTTTGCTGTAACTAAGGTGGTGCTCCAATCCCTCGACAAGAATGGAATTTGGTTGTAACCAGACATTGTTTATTTGAACACCCACAAGGTATACTCAATCATCCCTAAAAGCTGCCATCAAACCTCCAGAACAATGATTCACCCCTTGGTTTCATCCTCAAACTTTGAGGTTCGGTTTTTGTTGCATTTAAATCTCACACAAGCCATTACTGTCAGTGAGGCGAGATGTTTTGGCTTTTATTATTAGTTATGAGTGCTGGGTTTACTCCTTAATGCCATGAATCTCCTTGCGTTTGGGTCTGTTGGAAGGAGCATCAGTTCTGAGAATGGTTCTTGGATTACCAAATTGGTCTCAAATAACCTACATCACCTACATCATTTGGGTTGGGTATTTTAAACATGAGTGTGTTTGCCTCATGAGTTCAGTTCTTCAGGCAGGTGCAAACACACCATTCAAGGTGAAGTACAGAAAAAAATCAACTGCACGGACCAAAATCAAAATCAGCATGGCATCAAATTAACACAGGTGTAATTGGTAACAAGTGCAAAAGCATTCTGACAAATAAAGGTGCCATTTACAAGTGCTTACCATTATGGGGCTGTCTGTTCAAGTTGTGTTAGCTAGCCTAATTTTTATGTGCCCAAATTAATCATGAGTCATGAGTTGACCTGGGGTAGTGACAAGGTTCATTGCTTTCTGGCAAGAATACATGCCAGTTTTTGAAAACAACAGAGAAGAGGTGGTGCATTTCATCCTAATCATCTGAATGACTATACTAATTGCTGGAACTGTCTCTTTCTCACACTCTTTGATAAATAAAAATGTGAGGTGCACATGGCAATGTACCTACAGTAAACATGACAAACATGTTGCCTTTTCTCACATCAGATTTTGTCAAAACAATTTAACTTATATTTCAAATTATATTTGAGTCTGCATTTTTGTCACTATTTTCCCCACCATGTAAGCCATGCCATATCCAAATACCCATACTACATTTGGTTACCTTTTTTGCCCAGGTACCCTGCAAGCTGACTCAAGATATATGGATGGAGCTACAAATAGTGCAGACATTGATTGGTCCGGCATTCATTACCTAATCATCCTGATGTCTCGTGCACATCTCTGTGTCACAAAAATGTAGTGCCTGTCTGCCAGAGTTCCCTTCTATTTTCAAAGGTTTGAGTTTCAGCATTGGAAAATGTGCAATTCTGGTTTATTTTAATGTCATCTAATAAAGTTTGCACTCAAACCTGCATGTGTTTTCACTAAAGTATAATTTATTGCCACACTTTGGGTGTGTCTGTTACCAGTACTCGCCAGAAGTCAGCTGGGATTGGTTCCAGCTTCCCCCACGACCCTGACGGATAAGCGGTATAGATAATGGATGGATGGATGTTGCCACTAAGTTTAGATTTGTTTCTCTGATTTTTAGTGAAAATACAAATTATTGTCACACTTGTATACATGTGCACTTGCTACCATTAACACAAACTAGCTTTCTGAAGCTTAATAGTTTACACTGTGAGGTGGACATGTGATAGCACCATGTATTTTGTAATGAGATATGCCTAGTTGCATATAAAAACTCTTCTTTTTTTTGAGTATATTTTTGAGTAGGTTTTTATTTCTTGGGCCTATCACTAGTCACCACCCAATAACCTCCAGAGAACTTCTGCTTTCACGGGTAGTGTTATGTGATGGAAAATGACAGGCACACTTGCCTAGGATACAGATAGTTCTGTTTTTGATTTGTTCCCAAGCCATGCCATGCTGCACTGTTCGGTGGAAAAGTGCAAAAAGCTAACATCTGATCCATGATGAGCAGACTTTATTGACTACTGAACATTACTGACTATTGAGTTCAGATCAGATCTAACCAGCCTCTGTAAGGTTTTTCATTGAAAAGGCTGTCTTAGATTTAAGTCAGTGTGTTTGTGTGTCTCCTCTCTCTCAGCAATCTGCCACTGATTAAGCCTGGGTGGGACCAGTGATGTCACTCATGACCAGAGAGGTCCAGGTTGACCATCACGTTTGAGTCTGAGAATTGAGTCATTTGTGATTCAAGTGGCGAGGAGCATGGGTGGTTTTCCCAGAACGACAAACACTGACTGAGATCATGGTAGAATTAAGTGCAATATGTGCTACATCTTCTGTGGGGTGGGGGACATACAAGGCCCACCCTCCTGCAGACTTGTTCAGTGATATAGAGGCTATACCTCAGTGTAAGCTAATATAGACTGCACAGAGAAAACTAACCTCTAGTGGTCATTAATCTCTGTGGATAAGACATACATGCATGCATGCATGCACGCACGCACGCACGCACGCACGCACGCACGCACGCTCACTCACTCACTCACTCACTCACTCTCCCCTTAACAGTGTCTCAGTTTTCATGTGCTGGGACTTTTCACTCACTATGTATGGCCCACCCAGATCTTGTGTGTGTGTGTGTGTGTGTGTGTGTGTGTGTGTGTGTGTGTGTGTG
>JAOTRR010000038.1:20457974-20473181 GCA_028570945.1 Gogo arcuatus
ATAATAATAATAATAATAATAATAATAATAATAATAATAATAATAATAATGCCAATGTATTAAAACAATTTTGTATTCGGCTCAGTTCAGATTGCTGAATTATTCATTAAAGAATCTATGTACTAAAAAGTGCTATAACTATTAACACTATGAAAACGTCTCTCCTGTTTCTATTTTTCCATTGTAAACATTTTGTGGCAAGAAAATGAGGAAGAGGAAGTGCCATTTGCAGACAGGATGTGAGGGCGTGGGAGGCAGGCACCTCACCGTCCTTGAGCACTTTAATAGTGGGTGAATGTCACGTGGAGGGTAGAGCCGCTCCACCTTTGCCAGTTTCCTGTCCCGCTGGCATCGGCCCCTGGCACTCTGGGGAGGTACTTGTGGCATGCCGACTCAGAGAGAATCCCTGATTGACGTCAGAGTCATTCTGAGTGGCTCGAACTTCCTGTGTGGTGTTGAGAGAAGCGTTGTTCAGGAGCCCTCAGCTCTCTTCCTCTTCAGTGACTCGGCCCAGTGTGTCTAAAGGGAGTCATGAAAAAGTATTCAAGCCTCTAGGTGACTTTGTTCCAACTTACATACATTTAACTGTATAAGTAGACTAAATGTTCTCATTTGTCTTTATTATCACTGATCTTGACATGATATATAATTTAACATGGCTGCTAATAGTTGTGCATTTCTGATATCAAAAAATAAATTTGTTAGTTTTTAGCTTATCTCAATATATCATTCAAGAAAGTACTGACAATGCTTTTATCATAGCTAATTTTGTGCTAAATGTGTAAAATGACTGTGAAAATGTCTGTAAACATATCTAGACTACAGTATTGACCTTATACTCAGTGCCATTTAGGAGAGCATATATCTCTTCCCATGTCATCATAATCTCAATTTATTCACAGACATTTATTTATATCAGGCAGGTTATATTTACACCAGCCTAGAAAGAATTTGGACATGAGGAAGTGTCAGGACATGATGAGCTTTTCAGTGACTTGTAAGTGCAGGGGATGTGGCCTTCTTCACATCCATTAGTGTGACAGAGTGTGTGCTGATGCTGAAAAAACATGACTTCCTATATGTCATCAGACAGTGGAAGGTCCCTTCAAATAATATCTTTTGAAACTTTACATACTTACACATTACGTCTTATAAGTGTATAATCCTGAAGATAATCAGTATAGGAATTAGAAATACCATTACTTAAAAAATGCACGTGTACGTATCAGCAGGAAGGCACAATACATTTTAATAGTGTATCGTAAAAGATGGAATATGTTAATGTAGGGCAGAAATTCAGTGTAACTGCTGCTTTGATGGCATCAGTTGGCCATTTTTTCCCCTCTGGAGAGTGTGGGAGTGAACTGCACGCTTTGTCAATCACTGTAAAATGTTTCAGATGGCACACAGTTAATGTCTAGGCACATGCTAGCCTGTTCTATCCATCAGTACTGTCAGCATAAATTAACCCATTGGTTGTGCTTCTACAATCACTTTTTTTTGCTTATATGCAACTGTATGTTTCTATATTGATTTTGCATGTTATAACTCCAAATACCCAAATCTGGACTTTCTTACACATGGTCCCAATATCTCTAGGAAGTAACTACAACAGATGGAAGTTCTGTATGCTGTCCAGACAGAATAGGTTTTGTATAGATTGGCACACGTTCAACATTTTTTGCAGGCCAGTGGAATTCTCATGCCTCAGACTTTGGCTTAGTGTTATAACACTTACAGTGTTAAGCCAATAAATGGTCTTTTCTTTCATGAGAGGCTACTGCAGAAAGTGTACGAAGGAAAAGGAGAGGTTTGGAAGGTGAGAGGAAGGATGCTGAGGGAAAAAAATGTTAGGTGAGAAAAACAGATCAATAAATCAACAAATGTTTAACAGAGTGTGTGACGGGGAAGAGGGTTTGAACAGTACGTTTCATCCACATCGCTGTATTGCTTTCAACACACTGATCACTTGTTTTAGGTTGAAGGTACGTTATCAAACAGCTGATATACTGTATCTTACTATTAGTAGCAATTTCATTTGGGTAAAAGCTTATTGGTGACAGCATATAAACACCGAATATGCAACTAACACATTTTTGTATTAGACCCGGTCTGTGTTTACAGTTTGTATTTTTGGTGGACATAAGTCTGCATTCGCTAGTATGCATCAGAAGGGAGGAAAGCATTGGAAAGGTCTGCATCCGTGTGTTATTCATCACACTCGTATAGTACACATTGTTGCAGGTTCAGACCAGCCCTCTTTGATGTGATAAGTGATTTAGAGTAAAAGTTGACACAAACAAATGGCTCATACAGGAATTGACCAGGAAGTTGCTCTGACATCAAACAGAACTCTGCACAACAATGGTCTGGGACACGGTCCTTCTCAGCAGTCTTTTTTTTTTTTTCTTTGCTATTGTAGCTATGTATGTGTGGCACACAATAACCTCGGAAGAGATTTGTCATTCAGCCTTCCACAATGGGACACCAAGACAATGTTAATATGTTATTTCAGACGTGTATTTCTGAGAGACTTCTTGAACGTGGACTTCCTAGTCTCTTGATATGAATCAAGGACACCTCCCTCTCTCAGAAACTTACATTATTATTATCATCATCATAACAGCAAAATACAGCAGCAGCACAACATCAAGTCAGCAGTATGACCGACTTGGCAAAACCAAATGGTTCTATCCTTGATAATAAGTGTATCTTTTAGATCCCATTTTATACAGTATCTGTAATATCTATGATGCCTGTGTATTTGCACACAAACTATACATGCAATTATAATGTCACTATTGACAGTATTTCCAATGTTACAAATGTATCCTAGTATCTCATTTATTTTCTCTGTAAATACACGTGTATCAACTTTAGTTTTGGCTTGTGTTGTATCAGGACATTTTCTCTCAGATAATCACATGTGTAAAAGGTTGAGGGTAATTATATTCATCTGAAGCTGAGGTTTCCAAAATGGCATTTCTTTCTGATGTGTGTAATTACCAATATTATCACAGCACTTAAATAATATTTATCTAGCTGTGCTATTTCTGTAACATAATAACCCAGCTAAAATTTGGCCTAATCTGTAATTTGACAGTACTTTCATGGCCAAACGTATACAAATTGTTGAATTCTCAATGCATTATATGCAGAAGTTAAATTGGGATTTAGGAAATATTGGAGCTCTTCTACTTTCATGCATTCCAACAATGTGAGAAAAGTAATGCTATGTGCTATTAAACAGAGTTCTCAAGATTGATATCTTGGAACTGTGATGAAAGCAAGTTAGACTCAATCTGTTTCCATGTTAAGGGTTTAATTTAACTTATATCCTGAATGGCCAGACCATACTTTTCAGTGTTCCTCATTTGTCAGAATAATATAGAAAATCTGATTTGTTTCTGGCAATGATAAGCCTTTAAACATTGTATTTCTCTACAAAGCATCATATTAACCAAAGCTGTTCAATTAAAAACCAAATACAGGAAGCTCCACTCTCCTCCCAGGTTAACCCCGGATTGTAGATATTGTCAAGTTACAGACCAAGCTTTTCTGTGTGTCACCATGTTACAACAAACATTCTAATGACTTACAATATATACTATAAAGATACTTGTGTAGCTTATAGGTACTGTCAAATTACGTGTTAGTGGTAACCCAGATAATTCTGACTTACCATAACATTGCACATTAATTACATAAATGTAATGTATAGAATAAGTGGTCAGTTCATGAGCTGTTAGTATGACTATAAATCAGAGATGACACCATGCATATTTTTTTGCATCAGTGTGTCAGTAGAATAGAAAAAAAGGGGCTCCTGCATGGTGCAACAGAAAACCATTCACCCTAGTGTCTGGAAATTATGAGTTTGAATTTTGATGATGCCACAACCATCAATGTCCATGAGCCCTGCTCTCTGGGTCTGAGGGACGCCATACTCTCTCATACCCAACAATCACAGTGACACTATCCAATTGTGGGTGTCTGTGAGCTCATGCATGCAGAATAGGGTAGATAGCACTTTCCTCCATGTGTGTGACACTGCTTGAGCAGCATTTTGAACAGATGCAGGGGTTGGCTTCATGTGTCTCAGAGGAAGCACTTGCTTGCCCCACCTTTCCATTGGTAACTGTTGAATGGGTGGGGATTTGAGGAGAAATTGGCAAATCCAAATTGAGGAGAAAATGGAGGTGTATGTGTGGGGGGTATTTTTATTGGAATTTAATATGAACCCTACTACTCTGTCCCTGAAGACCCTGGAAAACATTAGTTAAAAAACTAGCACTAATTTGAGCCTAATTTAAACCAGTACAACCCTGACCAGGCAGGTACTAAGGATGAAAGAATGAACCTCATAAGTGCACCATGCAGCGACTCATGTTCATGTTAACGAAAGTGCTTTTTCTTTGTCCTGAGAGCTTCATATCTGCCTGCTTGCCCTCATGAAAACAAAAACTTGCTGCTCATGTAACATTTTTGCTGTGCCTCTAGTCACTTGCTACACACCTCCAGATGCACTGTGAACCTATCTGGCAAGCAAAGAATAGGCTATATTAATAATTATGATAGTGATAGTGCTCTTCTTATTTGTATCTGTATTTGTGTCTGTTTAGAACACTAATTGATAAATCTGAATAATGTATTTTTATTCAGTTACATCCCATGTATGTGTGTATGAGTGTGTATTTACATAAGATATCCTACTATAGTCTATTGCGAACAGTTTATACATGCACAGTATCAATAGTTGCATGCATATTTTATGTGTAAGTACATGTGTTAGAGACCTTTAAATTGGACATGCGTCACTTTACTCTTTGGGGGGAAAAAAGCTTTTTCAAATACACAATCTTTTTTACACATCAACTTAAGCCTATGTAGATAGAATTTCTCTTCTTGGCTGTTTTTTTCGCCAGAGATCTGTTCTCCTGAGGGAATTATGATTACCCTCTGAATGCCTGCAACTCATTGTGCTACAAAGTGAGAAATAATCATTCATTAACCTCTGGCCTGGTGGGGCTGTGAATCGACACACTCCTGAGAGGGGAGCTATTGTTGCCCGTCCCACTGCAGCTGGGTCAAGCCAATTGGCGATTCCCATAATGATCTTAAATGGATTAACTGGAAAAACATGCCTGAGAGTTCCCTTTTCAATTACAGCAGCAGTCATTTACATGAAGTGAAGCAGAGCACCAAAACCCAGAGCTCAATTGTGCTGGTCTTCTGGGAATTACAGCCCAGAGTGCTTCACCCTTCACAAAGATGTCTCACTCTGGGAGTTTGTGTGTGTATGTCTGTGTGCATGTGTGTGAGATGGAGAGAGAGAGAGAGAGAGAGAGAGAGAGAGAGAGAGAGAGAGAGATAGTACGGGAGAGAGAGGTTGACATGTTATCTTGTAATGTGCTCTCTAAGGAATAGAATTGTATTGTCACTAAGCTGTGGACAACAGAAGAGTTAATCAATCTGGTAATTCAGTGCATCTGCAATGTGAATACGCGTGTTTATTTTATTATTGCATTACTTGGTTTCTACACTGCCCTCTGCAGTAAGCACTAGCTATTAGAATGTAAAATAGTACATGACAGTGCAAATTCTAGACAGAATTTTTCAGACTGTTTCCATCCATCTTAATAGCACAATATTTGGAAATATGTCCATGAAAAAATGACACCGGGAGGCCGAGCAAGAAGATGAGAGAACAGCTCCAGCATTTGATAAATTCTCTAGTGATGGGTAGGGAGGGATAATTTGATAATGATGACCTATTTCAGCTCATTCCGCTTGTGTAAGCATGACTGTCGTCTGTGTCCATCAGTGGTGGCCGAAGGTGAAGAGATAATGATGTTACATTTGATAATAGAGAGGACGTGAGACAGGGATCGATGACCACTCATCTCCGTCACCTTGACCAGGGTGGAGGACATCAGTTCAGCAAAGAAACTTCAGTTGAACATTTTTTCACATTTACGTGATCTTTTGCTTGCAAAATAACAAGAGGACAGTCATGTTTGTAAGTAGGCAAGTTTTAGTTTCTGTAGTTTAAAGATACTGAAACTATTTGGGCAAAAATGGCCTGGGTGTGCATACACACACACACACACACACACACACACACACACACACACATATGAACAAAGGAAATATTGATTTCCATACCTTAATTACAGAATTACACACTTTTCTAAATCTTATTTCTCTTTTAAAGTATGTGGGATTTGAAAAATTAAAATATTTAAACCATGAAAACAAGTAATGATGTAAAAAAAATTGTCACTGTTCAAAAACAATCTTTTTAAACAGAACCAAGATGTATCAAGATCCCATGCAATTTCATAATATTAGATATTAATTATTTACCATTACTACTATTTTCCAATGAGTTAAACCTGCAAGCTTTAATAAATGGAAAAGATGTGACAACACAAATGGATCTTTAAGGGAAAATCAGATCTGCTATTTCCATGCAACAGGATGTCCGCTACAAAGAAAAGCCACAATAATTAATGTGTTGCAGATCTAAACTTTATTCTTTTTACTTTACCATATAGATCTAGATGTAGTTTGCTTAAGGTTAAGATGACAGCAGCAATACTAGACTGTTTCTTGTTCTGCTAAAATTAAAATACTGTATATAAATGAATGAATGAATGAATGAATTAATGAATGAATTAATGAATGAATGAATACTTACATACTGTACATACAGTGGGGTCCAAAAGGCTGAGACCACATTACAAATCTGGGATTTTTTTTTTATTTATAATTGGAAATAGAAGGTTTGAGAATTCTGAAATATTTAAAACAAAGAAAAAAGTAAATGTTATATTTAATATTTATGATTCTAGACTATTTCTAGGTCCCTATTTAAATGTAAACAAGTGTGTGATACTGGCCATGTTAACTGCTTTGTACAAAAGGTTAGATTTTCCTCATTCACGATCTCTTTTATTGAAGTGTGTGTTCAGATGACACTCCGATGGATTTGATCTAAAATGGATCATAAGGTTTTGCACAAACTTGTGGAGTCCATGCCAGCTCCAGTGCACTGTCATTAAAGCAAAAAAGGGGATGTACCAAATACTAAGAAACTCTGAAATTCATGTAAATATTTCAAAGATTCTACTTTTCACTCAAGCTGTTGTCAGTAATATAATTTGTAATGAAAATTGTTGTATTAAATTAGAAAAGAATGCAAAATTGAAACATTTTCACTAGTGGTTGCAGACTTTTGGACCCCACTGTACATACATACATACATACATACTTACTTGATAACTCATTCTGCTACATGAGCCCATAAATGCCTTTGTGGCAATTTGCTGATTCCTCTCAAAACCAGTTCCAGCTTGCTGGAAAAAATAGGCTTACTATATCAAGGCCTTAAGAGTAAGTTGAGAATACATAGGTTATTGAGGGTGGGTATAAATGTTGCAGAGAATTTTCCAGTATAGCTTAACTCTGCTACTATAGCCAGGGCTGTTACTCACACAGAGTTTACACTGTTCCAAGATCCAGAGTGATATATCACTGAATGAAGGTCAGCTGTGGGTTTACCACGCTACAAAAACACTCCAAGCCTTGGAGTGTACTGGCAGTTAATTCTGTGTAGTAAAGTATTCACTCCAAGTGTCGTTTAAATATTTAGATTACACTTATAGTTTTAGCATTAAAAATAAAAAATATATAGGCTGTATCAATATTGAAATTAGAGTTTGCATAAAATGTAGTTCAATATAACTGCTTGTGAAAACATAATACGCCCTTAAAGAAAATTTCAAAGAAGCCCATTTCTCAGTATGATTTTGGGAGGAAACAGTTCATTTTCTGTGTGACAGAATGCTTCACTGTCACTGATCATTTCAGTGTTGTAATTAGGAATGTCTCTGTAGTGTAATCCTAACCGAATATAAGCTGCGCTGAATATGGAACGCAGAGGGAGGAAAATGTTGGAATAATGAAGACAAAATGCAAGTTGGACATTAATCATCTAAGGCCCTCATCAGCAAAAGCCTTGCCCTATGCGAGACAGATGGAAACCTATTCGGTTGACGCAAGTGTTTTGGAAGACAAAGTTGTTCTAGAATGGCTGCGCAGTTTGATTGCTACCTTGGTGGGGAAGAAAAGAAGCAAAGCTCAAAGTTTGATGGAGCTCAAACTTTAAACACAAAGCAGCAGGGCATCTAGAAGGGAAAGAAAGAGAGAGAGAGAGAACTCAGGGGCAGAGATATATAGTCCAAAATACCAGGTTCAGTTGCTCAGGGAACTTAAAACCACAGATGACAGCAAGGGTCGTCTTAAACGTCAAGATGGATAGGTCTGCATGACACTGCCAGACACGGTTAAATGTTCATCTTGCAAGACACAAATAAGTGTCTCAACAACTTACACTGATGGTTCATAAATAAACAAGAGTTGGTATGTTTTTTATGGATGATATTAGACTTTTTGGTAGAAGGATATAATTTGTACTGATCAGGGAAGAAATTCTTGATCCTGCTGTTGAACTTTCCTTTTGTTACAACACATTTCCATTGTACTGAAAAGCATTTAAACATAATTATGCAGTTTAAAAAATACAGTGACATTATGTGAAGCTTTACATACGTCACTGTCCAAAATCCAAGTAGTGCAGGTTCTTCTACTTTTTGTTTTCTGCATGCTGATATAATAAGATTAGAAATGTACCATGTAACATTCCAAGTCAAACTGGTTACTTAAATGACATTCCAAAGTTAAATCATATTTAATGCTCATGCTTTAGTGCTAATATATTGAGGAAAAGTCTAAAAAATTGTAAGCTGTTCAGAAAAATAAACTTAATTAGTGAATCATTGAAATTGTTTATTGAAGCATACCCATCCTTCCCCAGGAAAAGACTGCTTGTCAGAAAGCTCAGATAAGGAGCAGGTAGTGCCTAGTGCATCTGAACTATGTCCACACTGCCCACATATGGTCCACATTAGAGTGGGAACAGGCCAGAGAGCTCCACCCCCGCACACCCCTGAGTGGTTCAGCCTGCTGACAGACAGCTTCTGATTCCACATATGTTGAAATCCAGAAAGCGTTACATGCCCTCTTTGATACAAGGTGATTTATTGGGGCTTGGCACCAGTTGCAAATGTCTTCAGCGACAGAGAGGCTCGTCTGTGTAAGCGGATAGTGTCTATCAAATCACAAGCCGGCAGTACAACAAATGCTCGGCCGTTTCCACACATTATTCAGGCTTAGGGAAGCCGTGCCTTCCACTCAGCCCATGTCCTGTATACTATCACTGCACATTTGTTAACATTGTTCTCATGACAACCTTCTTACTCGGATTAATCATTAAGTAACTAACATGATATATTTGTACTGTATTGTAATTGTTTGTTTAACATTGATTCATGAGCTGGACAGCTGTGGTGAGGTGATGGAGTCACAATAGTAAATGTGTTTATTCTTCACACTGGATTGCAATAAAAGAAAAACGAATAAAATAAATGAAAAGAATAGACAATTAAGGTGCAAATACCCTACCTTATAACAATTTTCTGTGAACAGCTCAGTTGTAGTAAAATATATGCCTGTTGTATGCCTCAGGATATGTACTCCAGGCATTATGCAGTGTTGTAATGAGATCAGTACAACCATTTACCTAACATTAGCATTTCACAGCATTCCTACAATAATTTAATTATTTCTTACGAACCTCACTGAGCTGTAATAAAAATATTTGCTCTTGGAGTATGTCCAAGATACAGTATAAGGGGTGGCAAATTTTCATTCTCACCGCTATTCCACTGTAGTTCAGGTCAGGGTTAAAGGCCGAATGGCTTGGTAGAGCAGTTGGAAAAGGTCAAAGTTTAAAGCCGTGGCACAGCAGTTATGTTAATGGAGACATGTCCCCACAGTACCATGGAAAGTAGGGATGAATCTCTCTCTGTCCTTTCCCATCTCTCTCTCTCTCTCTCTCTCTCTCTCTCTCTCCATCTCTTGCTCTCATTCACTAAACAAATACCACAGTTTTCTCCCCAGGCCTAAATTTACTACTCAATAAAGTCAACACGCTAAGAGGTCAAACAACCAGTCAAGCTAATGATGCTTCGCTCTCGATGGTGGGCTCCCCTGAGCACACAAGGCACATGCACTGGACTAACAGATTTAATGCCCCACTTAGGTCTATAAAGCATGTAACAATACAATGATGGATTTTCAAAATATTAATTAAATTAATTAATAAAATAACAAAATATTAACAAAAATAACAAAAATTAACAAAAATATTAATAAGATTAATTAATCAATTTCATTTCTTTCATTTCACAATGACCCTGACCAGGATAAAACAGTTACTGAGGACAAATTAATTCATTAAAATTTGTTTTGGGTAGCACTGGTGCCTCACAGCTCCAGGATCTCTTGTTCGAATTCTCAACTCAGGTTACTGTCTGTGTGGAGATTCACACATTCTCCCTGTGTCTCTGTGGGTTCCCTGTGGGTTCTCTGGTTTCCTCTGTTAAAAAAAAAACATGCAAGTAGGTGAATTGGCTAAGCTAAGCTAAATTGCCCCATGTGAATGTGTGTGAATTCTCCCTCCTTGCACCCAGTGTTCCTAGGGCAGGCTCCGGATTCACCGTGACCCTGACCAGGACAAAGTGGTTACAGAAGATGAATGAATGAATGAATTTGTTTGTTTGTGTAATCTTCTTTTGTATCCTGCCTCCTAGAAGTGATGCCAGTCGGGTCCTTTGTACTAGAAAGTTCTTTGTCTTAAGTCTTCTAAACTAAATTTACTAGTTCCACTATTTCTCATAACACCAGCTCCCATAGAACCCCATTCCACATTTGGTTTGTACTAAATATCCACACAATACTTATATTAAGCCAGAGGTTAATCTAACAGCATGAATATTGTATTAATAAAGGTCAGAAAGACAGAGCTCATGTGACAGTAGACCTTTTGGCAGACACATAAGTTGTGCAGGATTAATGTGCCATGTGGTATAATTATACCTTAAACCACCACTCAGACATAATGCTAGATAAACACATCTCCACCCCCATCCACTTCTCAGGTTCAAAACCAAAACAGAACAGCTAATTCTATTAGCTAATAGAAGCTTATGCTACATTAAATAGGGATGTACACACATGCTCTCATAAGACTAATTACCTATCGAGTTACTTGGACTGTAAGGATAGCAGTGTGGTTCTCTAGTTAAATCTACTGTTCCCTGCCATTTCCTAAAAACAATATCGTCACTTGTTTAACACTTAGTGTGATACCTGAGTTCGGATCTGACATTAGTGCCTTATGACAATGGCTAGCATGCAAACAAGGTGTTTAGCTATATCAGGGGATGCCATAATTACATTTCAAGTGCATATATGAATATCTGAATATCACTGATGGTCATTCTAAATAGATACATCAAAAGTGAACTCCAGGGCAATTACAGCAGTAATGTTCAGTTAGACCTGACAGATAGTGCACTTGCTCAAAGTCAGAATTGACAGCAAGGAGGAATTGGGTGATGTCCTGCCTTGCATCATGATTATAATTTTATCCAGCATTAGCCTAGGCATGCCTGTGACAATACACAGAGACTGGGTAATGTTGAAGACAGCAAAAGTGGTTGCCTTTCTCACTGGACAAGCTAAGGTGGTCACTGGAAACCAAAACTCTGGGATGGCAAGGGAAGAATTGGAGGGGCTGAGATTGTGCCAGCAGAGTTGAAACGCTGGAGTTAGCTTTCAGTTAGCTGGTATGACAAGTGTGGCATGACTGCTTTGCATGAAGCTTGTGATTTTTCATGAACATGGATCATAATACAATATATATTTAATTTTCATAATATTTAATTTGCATAGCCTATAGGCAATTTATTTCTAAAGGCAAGACTTATTGCTAATTCTTGTACTTGCTACAAATCTGCTTCCATGTCAACCACTTTTCTTTTGGCTTTCTTTTAGTCACCTGTGCCATACCCCTAATCCAATTTGCCGCAATCACAGCTACAAACATACTGTATGTTGCACTATAATATCTTGTGTGTTTACTTGTGGCTGCAGATAATTAGTCCAGAAGTAATGACCGTGCAATGATGACAGCCGCTGCAACCTAATCCCACTTCTTTTCCTGCCGCTCTGCCCTGCCCCAGCAACTGCAGGGATGGTTGTGTCAGGTCTATTTTTGCCCCTGGCTGCTGGAGTACTGCTGGCGCCAGCCCTGGGGACCTGCACTGCTGGAGCTGACAGGGCTGCAGCGCTTATTCACCCCTTTGCCCCCTGCTGCTAGTATAAGAACGGAGCAGGAACCCAACACTAAGAACACTGTCAGTGCAGGTCAAGCTCCTTACCTTTGAGGGCAGCAGTGGGATACATCACAGTACTGTGTCCAGTTTGTATTCTCAATGCCATATCTGTCTATATCCCTAGGTATCTTGACAGACTGGTGATTGCAGAAAAATCATACAGGTCATTGTGAAGATCTGCTAGTAGTAGGTCAAAAGTGACCAGTCTTGTGTTATCATCTTGAAGATATAGAGTGCATAAGATGAGTTGCAAAACTTCTTCAAGTCTTGTTATACAACAAGTCCAGCTCTCTTGACACTCACAGAACAGCCATTTCTCTTGTTGTAAATGGCCCCTGGTGATGTCTCATACCTCCAAGCATCATGTAGCTGACTTTGTTTAGCTATACAAGCTGTGATTACAAGCCTAATTTGAGCTGTGTGCTCACATGAGTATATAGTGCTCATGCCGTCACAAGGCCACACTATGTCCAGCACCACAAGTTTAGGCATTGTTCACTCAAGACTTAGAGATTGAGATTATGTATCACCACATGTTGGATCTCCTTCAAATCTAAAACAAACAAGAAAGGAATGAAGCTCATGTCACCCAGCACCATGATGGCTTTAGAGTGCAAGCCAGGGGTCTTACTCCAATTTCTATAAAAGCTATGTGGAGGACCACATGGAGCAGCTTGGGCCCAGTGTGGAAGAGAGAACTTGGTCAATCTTTGACACTCTCAGAGTGGAACATCCATTGTAATTAAACGTCATTGCTTCTCAAAATTTTGAATGAGAGCTGATGTCTGTTAGAGATATCAGGCTAACTAGCAGGCTAACATTTTTTTCCCCTGCTTTTTACCCCATTGTCTCCCTAGTTAGGTCACCCACTATCCAGCTCTCCCCTATCACATGACAGCTACCATATGTAAAGATTAACCCTTTCAGACCCTTCAACCCTTTCATCACTGCTTCTCAATACTTTTAGCAAGAGAGATGCTGATTCTATGAAACTAGAGACATCAGCCTAACTAGCCATTTTGGCTAAACACTATCACATGACAGCTACCACAGCTTCCTCTGAGATATGTGAAGCCTCATCTTTTCAAACTGCTGCTCATGCTACATCACAGGACAGCTGAACAAACTTGGAGGAAAGTGCTACCTGTTCCCTTTCCACACACATGAACTCATAGATGCCTGGAATTGGCTAGTGTCACTCACTAGGGGAGAGAGCAATACCAACCCTCTCACCCAGAGATCTTTCATCAAAATTTGGTCTCATGGACTCTTGGCCATGGATGGCTGTGGCATCACCAGGATTCGAACTCATGATCTCTCTACAGTAGGGCATAAGCTTTTCTGTTGTGCCCATCGGGAGCCCTAACTTTAGTTATTTAGCTATACTATAGATTTGTAAGAAATTTTTTAGCTTTAAATGTTTATTTAATTGTTTAATTGTTTGATGTCATTGTGCGTAACATATCAAAATGTCTTGTGCTGTTGTGTATAAAATCCAAAGCTGTTTTTTTCTCTGCTAAAGGCATGAGTGAATTTGACAGATTTAGTCTTTTTTTAAAAATATATTCTGTATCCAATTTATATACAGGTTTCAAGGCCTGAGGTATGGATGAGAGGATACTATTCCAATATGCCAATTAACTTATTAAATCTACAAAGCAGAACCAAAGTACTGAACTTGACTTGTTAGTGCCACACACCCAAGCCCTACCTATTCAGTGGGCATAAATATATTAGCACATATGCAAAATATATCCAGGCTAAGAAAATGAAAAAAAAAAAAACTGATATAACAATGGCAAACAATTTCAAACCAGTTCTTCACTCCTCCTTCAGTTCAAGAATCTGAACACAAGGCACAGTATCCTACAGGGTTCCTGGTAGAGCTTCCAGGTTGACACCTTTGCTCTTGAAAAGCAGACACTAACATTTAAAAGGGCTCAGGGACTCGTGAGGCTGCCACTCGTGACCTCCAAATGGTATTCATTCCTTGTGCGTGAAACATTTCTGTTGACACCCGGCAATGCGGTGTTGATGAGTTAATCTAGCAGCTGAGTGTGTCCTTTAACTATGCCTGCCCCCTCCAAACACACAAACACACACAACGCATTACACCTCTCCACTCAACCCACTGCTGCTTTTCTTAAAAACTCCACTGGACATCAGGAATCCATGTATAAATCAATGTGATACTTTGTCCAAGACGTCTCCAAAAACTACAACAAAGTCCACTGGGGTCAGTTGGGACAAATCTGGAATTTGGTGTAAAGGGTTGGTAGGTTGACTGGGTGGGGCAACAACATAAGGATTAACCATGTCTCATGCCCTATATCTCATGTCTTTAAAAAAAAGATAGGGAGACCAGTGAGATGAATCAGCATAAGAGAAGCCAGGGGGCTTCACTAACCCCTTTCTGAATTGAACTTGATGAGCCAAGTGAAATCTAATTGTAGCTCATTCTCAGGCACATATGATTCAACCGCATCCCTCACACCTCTCATGTTCCCTGTGCATTCTGAAGATCATGGAGGAGTGTGAGGGCAGCCGATTACTTTAGCCCTTCTGGAACTGGTCCAGGGAGCAGTTCAGGCCAGAAAAAACAGGTTTGGGGTATGTTATGCTATGAACGTGAAACCTATCCTAGCGACCCTAGTGAGACTTAGCTAGCAAGAATGGCCTGAGCTGTCTCTAGATTATAGCTTTTCTTGTGGTTTGAGACCTTTATTTTTAAAAAAAAAATCTACATAAAAACAAATTTAAGAAGAAAAGCTTAAGAAGAGGTCTGAACAATAAATGTCACAAGGCATTTTTTGGACAGCAGACTGCTTGGAAAAAAAATGTTCACAAAATGTTTTCACACACACACACACACACACACACACACACACACACACACACACACACA
>JAOTRR010000038.1:20586951-20598545 GCA_028570945.1 Gogo arcuatus
GTCAACTGGCTACTCTAAATTGCCTGTAAGTGTGAATGTGAGTGTGAATGGCTGTTCATCTCTGTGTTAGCCCTGCAATAGATTGGCAACCTGCTCAGGGTGTACCTCAAGGTCAGCTGCAATTGGCTCCAGCTCCTCCTGCAACCCTGATGGATAAGCTGTATAGGTAATGGATGGATGGATGGATGGATGGTAGAAAAATGCTATTGCAAGCTACTTACAAAAACACTTTGTGCTGCAACCCTATCCACTGTGCAAATTAATCTGAAACTGTGACAGACAAGTAGCCTAAATCCAGTGGTTCTCAAAGTGGATCCCCAAGACTACCCAACCAGGGAGGGAGAAGGCTGCTGCTTATGTAATGTCAGGGAGGTATAACACACTCGGAGGAAAGCACTATCTGCCCACCTCTGCAAGCATGAGCTCAAAGGCGCCTATGATTGGCTAGCGTCACTGTAATTGACAGAAGCGAGCGAGTATGCCACTTCTCCCTCCTTGAGAGCATGGCCAATTTTGCTTTCTTGGGCTACCCAGCCGCGGATGGCTGTGGCATCATCGGGATTCAAACGCACAATCTTTTCTGTTGCATCACTCAGGAGTTAATGAATTCTTATTGCTTTTAGTCTATTTGACTCGTCTCTAATCCAAACCTCACTAACTCAAAAACAAGTAGGCTTATTAAAAAAGTAAGCTTTGAGTCTAATGTGTTCTGCCAGTGGAAAGTTCAGGACTAAAAGCTCTATAGTTTAAATAAATACCCAGATTATCATTGTATATATTCAAATATGGGCCTAACACTTTAATAGGCATTTTATGTTGATAAAACAAATATATTAAAAGGGTCTATGGACTTTTTTATACAGTTAAAATGGTCCCTTGATGCAAAAATATGAGAACCCCTAGCCTAATACCCATTCAATGAGAATTCAGGGCTGTGTCCAAACCACATTCTGCACACTAAATAGGCTGCCAAAATAATACAGACACAGCTGACATACAGTATTAACTACTAGTGTGTGATTTGGGACAAGGAATGTGAGATGTGTTATTGATGTATCCCAAAAATTACAGACGTCAAATGAAAAAAAAACAAAAAAAACTGTAGATCACTGTCACAGTACCTAAGTACTAGGTGCCTTTTAGCTAGTACACTAACATTAGATAGTTAGCTAGCTAACACTGGCAGGGCTTTTTATTTGTTTCTTTTTTTTTGTTTCATTGTGGTCACACAGGGCTGTATAATTTCCTTCCCGTGCCAGGACCAGGTCTTCCCAGGCAGTCTCCTGTCCCAGTACTAACCAGGCCCTTAAGGCGCATTGGGTGGCGCCGATCTCTGTTTCTATAGCCCTCGGCCTCTCACCTATTACGTAGCTAGGGTTACAGTGGGGGGCCAGTCCTCTGGTAACCGTGAGAGTTTGACTCCCTACATGCATCTGTATTGCGGCTTGTCGCGAGATGGCAGTAAGTACCATTTTTATGATGGTCTTTGGTATGACCCGACCGTGAGTAGAACTTGTGATCTCCCGGTCGAGATGCGGACACGCTAACATTTCTTTACAGTAGTGTAGTGTTTAATATTTAGAATAATGGCTACAGTAAATAACTTTTATTTCATTGTACGGTTTCTTACTGTAAATTTTATTGACACCTGCCCTGCCAATCTTTTACTGTAAAAGCTACAGAGAAATGTAGCATTCCTACTATTTTACTGCAATTAACTAAATTACCCATAGTAGTTGGTAAATAAAGTGCTTTAAAATGAATAACTGAATCATCAACTGGGAGTTTTGGAGGATTAACTACATAAGCATTAACTGTTTCATTAGGTAGGCTATTCAGTAATCACAGAATAAACCTTTTTTTCTGATCTCTTGCTTATGAGTTTGAGCACATGGTGATACATTCTGTCAAAGGCGCTGATTTACATCATGCCTCTCACACCTATTCATGCAGCCAGATTTTTCTCAATGAGTGCCCTGAATCAGCTCTGTCAATCAAAAAGAAATAGTATCTGATCTGATCCAGTGGCATTCAAATGCAATGTGAGGTTGGTGTACGTATACCAGAATCTCTCTCTCTTTCTTTCTCCTTTATACCCACACTGAAGCAGCAAGGCTCTGAGAGCCATGATGTCAGGCATTGATTAAGCGGGCTCGGAGGAGTGCACCTCCTGAAGAGGAGCAGAATCAGTCAGGAGGGGCCTGGAAAACTGAGGGCCCAGAATCACGGGCTACACTTTGATGTGCCTGATGAATGCAGATCAGCGGGGAGTCAGAGAAAGAGAGAGAGAGAGAGAGAGAGAGAGAGAGAGACAGGCATGGATCTACCTGCTGAGGAACTCTATAATGCAGAATCCCCATAGCTTTCGACTGGATGGTCTGAAAGAAAGACCGGCAAATGGAGCAGGGAGCTAACAAAGCCAGGCTTCTTAACAAAGTTTACTGCTGTGCTTTAACTTCTGGAAGACTCTCACTCTTTCTGTAGATGGTACCTGGTGAACAGTCCACATGGTGTGGCCAGGTATGATTCAAAGGAGGGTTTCAACATCAGTCTCAAATTTCGACTCAAACAGAAGTTTAATAATAATAATAATAAAATAATAATTTTTTTATTGGGTGGGAGAGTGAACCATTTTTTATCTGAGGTTGTGTGTGTGTGTGTGTGTGTGTGTGTGTGTGTATTTGACAGGACATTCTATGGCACTTTTGATGTTTTCTCTTGAGTGACATGCAGTAAATTCATTGCCATTATCTTGGTTAAAATGTGGAAAGCCATGGGTGAGTAATTAACAGGTCATTCTGTTAGTCCTGTTTAGGGAACAAACCAAAGTCATTCATCTAAAAAGGTTCAATCTTTTTCCCAAAAGACAGATTGGTGACTTGTTTTGACAAAGAATTAAGTTTTAGGAGCCTTGATTTTTACCATTCAGTAGTTTCTCTATGGGCTGTTTCACAATCACGGTTGTCTTTGTGAATAACACCAACTAACTCCTGCAACTAGGTGCAGTGTATATACTGTATATGCTGGAGCTTCTTATACCTTATTTTACATTGCCACACCAGCCCTACCTACAGCAGTAATGTCTCATAAGTTCCTATAAATATGTTTGTAAGAGTCAAATGCGGGCTCAGTTTTAACCTTGTGGTCATTTAATTTAATTCTACTTTGATTATTACACTTAGATTTTCCTGGTTAAATTCAGAATTGCATTTTTTGTAGCACTAACTAGGTTTTACTTTGGGACATATACTTCCATTCACAATAGAAAGATATTTAAGTGAAAGTTATTTTTCTCTGTAAACTAAGTGCCTCCGACAGTATCCTTTGTCTGTCAAAAATGTCCTCTCCGGAAAATGCTCACCATATGATGAGGTTGTAAGGACCTGAAAAGTATACCCTGATTGTGAAACAGCCCCTATAAGTGTTAGAGACTTTTCATCATTTTATCAATATCTGTACTGATCTCCAAAAATTCCATGTGACAAAATAAATATTTTTTACATCTAATTCAATGTGGCCTACTTTGTGATTTTTGCTTCAGAAATTTAATTCAGTAATTATACTGAGCCATTCTGTCTCCCTCTTTTGGCATTGGATGGAAATTCACAACTAGGGATGGAAATGCACTCTTTTCCTGGTTACTTTCTACATAAAAAGATTATGTAGAACTTCACTGTATACAGTTAATATTATAAGTTATACAGTATATTAGTTAAAAACTGAAGTTCACGATATGTTCCATGGCATGCTTTTTGTCAGTTACTCCATGGTAACTCAGACATTTAC
Source organism: Gogo arcuatus (assembly GCA_028570945.1). Taxonomy (NCBI): domain Eukaryota; kingdom Metazoa; phylum Chordata; class Actinopteri; order Siluriformes; family Anchariidae; genus Gogo; species Gogo arcuatus. The sequence continues at coordinate 20,590,738 of JAOTRR010000038.1, forward strand.
AGTCATGTCTGAAGAGTTAGAAGGATTGTATCATAAACTGTTTTATTTATTAAACTTTCCTTTTTATGTTAAAAGAACATTAATACACTTAAATTTTCAGATTTTAGAAATTTGCTGTGCCCATTGTGGTCTTAATAATCACTTGACACATACTACCCTAAAAAAAAACAAACAAACAAAAAAAAAACAGAGGTCCAAGTAGGATGTTGATTAGTTGATTAGTGCTGAATCGGTGCCAGTTAACTAGTAAAATGTTACTGGTAATGCTGGTCTTGCTGGTTGCTTTCTCAGAGTTGAAACTGTTTTATTATTTTTTTTTTTTAACTCTCCACCAGGGTAATCAGGTGTGGAGAGGTGAAGAGTGTGTGGGAGTCAGAAAGCAAGAGGATGTGTCCATGCCTACATTCTTCCGCTCTAATTACTGTGATGTAGATCATACTGAAAGCTGAACGTGATGATTGATGTGGACAGGTACTTTTCAAAGCTTCTGATAATATCTGCAGGAACCAAATTCCTGCTAAGAAAACTAGAGGAAGGTGATGTGCCCTCTCTCTTTCTTTCTTTCTTTCTTTCTTTCTTTGCTTAACTTAAACGCATGATTCCTGATAGAAAGCTGCTCTTCAGACACGTTTGTTTAATGATTATTGCTGAAAGCTTGTCCAGAGTTAGTGATTAAAGGAAGGAGGCCTTCACGCAAGTCGTCATCAGTCAAGAAATTAAATATCCTCCCTGACTCTCTCTGGTTATTTGGCGTCTCTGAGGTGTAAAATGTGCCTTCTAGATGAAAGGAAATCATGATCTTTTACGCTTTCAGTGAGTAAAAGCCAAAGACTTGTGATTGACAAAGTTCTCTCTCCTCCTCTTTATGGGCTCTAAGGAGCTTTTCCGTCTCAACGATTCGTATTTTTTCTTTCAATAAACCTCAGTCAGCAGGCAACTCGGTGGCCAAATTCAATGCATCTCTCAACAGGCTGTGGGTCACATGATCAGCATGCAAACACTCCGGATTGGCTGTCTCTAGTTTCCATGGAGACCGAACTCGGTGTGCCTTCCTGGGAAAATGTAAACAGTGAGTGAACACTGGAGGATTTAGATAAATTGTTTTCTAATCTTGTCGCTCATTTCCATGGTGCAGTGGATATCATCTGACAAAAAGGGATAGACAAAAGTGTGTGTGTGTGTGTGTGTGTGTGTGTGTGTGTGAGAGAGAGAGAGAGAGAGAGAGAGAGAGATGGGAAGGTTAGTACAAGGTCACAACATCTAACAAATAAAATCATTAATACTTTTCTAATTGTCAGTGTTATTAAGATCAAGTTCTTGTTCTCTTTATTTTTATCCCAGCAGTATACATAGTACACAGTGGGACGAAATTGAGATTAAACTACGCTTCATTTTTTAATGCAGGTATATGGTTTGTGTTTTGTTTCCACAATTTTTTAAAAACTTTTATTAAACCATGGAAGCAAAATCCAATGTTAACAACTGTGGTTTTTCATATACTTGCTAAACAGATTACTAAACCTTTTTAAATATATGTTTACATTTGCAAATGCAAATGCAAACAATGTCCTCTGTGTAAGAATTATTATCATGTCATGTGATGTCCTTTTGCCTTTTGCCCTTCTGCAAAGTCAGTGAACTCAGCTACTCCTTTGTAAAGGCCTACTAAAGACTACAGTGGCCAGTGGCATAATTGCTTCTTTTATTCATAATGCAACGTCATCAGTGGTGTTTGAATCCATTTTAGGGAGAGAAAATTAGTGCTTGATTGACTCTAAGTATTTCCATGGGACAGAGATTAGAGGTCAGCCATGCATGAAGGACAAGCTGAGTAGAGAGGATGGAAAATTCAGAGACGTGTGTGTGTGTGTGTGTGTGTGTGTGTGTGTGTGTGTTCTAATGTTCATTTTTCCCCTCATATGCTACTAAAAATATTCTTTGGTCATATTTTCATGTTTTTTTTTCCAGATACACACTTTCCTGTCTGAACAGTTTCAGTGGATGTCTATCATGAAAATGCCTCCGATGCTAGAAAATGCCATGGTGAGACAAATAAGCTTTGTCAGTGAACACTTCTTGTTTACAATAATCTGAAGTCACTGTCAGTTAAGATGAAAATACTTAGAACTAGCCTACATTGTACATGTTTTACATATTCCATTTACAAAAGTCTATTTGATTTCATCTGTTTATTTTTTCCCCACTGTTCTTAACATATGTGGCTATTAAATATGATTCCATATGTTCGTTTCTCCATGGTCATCACTTAGTGACAGTTTGTGACTTATCATGTTTGTCACACATTTTTACGCTTGCGAGTTGTAAATGATGTACAGCACTGATTTTGGCAGGTCGTGCTCAGAGGTATTAACAAGCAGCCAGTGCACACTTCCAAACAAATTGCACCTCAAAGCAGCATCTACTACTTAATAAATCTGTGCTTTCTAATGGTGCCTTAGTGTAACCCGTTTTATTAGTAGAAGTGAAAGTACAATAAACTGTAGTAAATCACAGTCATGTTGTGCTGCAGAACATTTAGAAATGTCTCATCTCATAAGGGTAAGCCTACAATTCACCCAAGTGTTGATTTATTAAAGGTTTTTCAAGTGTAAAACACATGATAACTAACTCCTCTCTAACAGGGTTTTAGCTTGATAGTATTCTTCGACCCTGCCCTATTTGTACTAGCGTGAGAATGTTTATGATGGAGACTACAAACCAGTTTTTACGGACATCAGCCAAATGCGGTAAGTGTAAAATGTAAATGCAAGCTGATTTACAAAACAGGGTCAATGGAGGGCTATATTTTTCATTTGAACAAACTACAGTACCATGTGCTGCCCTTTTTGAACATGTGCCCCTAATGAATATGCAATTCGAGGAGGAATGTGAAACATAAAGAGCAGAGTCAATGCAAATTGATAGATTGTGCATGCACAATGCTATTTACTAAGTCAGGAAGTCACTTTTGGAATGATATATGACCACATAATTAAGGTTTTGCCATTTTGCCAAGTCTTTATAAGCAGAAGGTTTCTCAAAATGAAGGTTTAATATTAATGTTAATTCGTGTTCATTTGTGCTGGTTTCATATCAGATATTTGCACCTCTGGTGCCAGTATGCCTTTAAAAATAGTTTACATTCACATTCATTAAAAGTCTCACCCATTTTCATTTTACATACTTATGGTATTTCTAACCATTGCTTCTACATTATCTTTGAGTTGCTGTTGCAGTTCGCTTTTCTAGGAGTCTACTTGATATCTGGTGGCTATCAGTATTTAATAAACTTTGTAAAAATGGTAATATTGCTTCTTCCTGCTATTTTGCATATGACATCATAAATTAGCATTTAGTCATCCAAACTCCTTATTACTGTTCTCCTCCAAGCGTGTTGAGCACGTAGCTTAGCCATTTCGGTGTTGACATGAAAACATGTTGTAGCCTTCCGTCTCTTAAATTGTGATGCTGTAATTGATTAAGTGTACAAAGTTGGGTGCTAAATGTTACCATCGTGCATACTTTTTAACCATGTGGTAGCAGAATTTTGAATGAAATCAGTCTGTGCCAATATACAGTATTCCTGACATTACTAACTACTACAACTGCTCATCATGACAACTACAGTATGTTATTGAACTGTTCCCCACTACATTCCCTTTCTGCTCTCAAACTCATGCTGAAACAAATCACAATATTGTTGACAGAAAAAAATCAATCATAATAAATTGTATCTGAATGTCTAAACAGTCATTTACATATAAATTTGACAGCAACCTAATACCGCATGTAGAAAAAAGGTAATGTGTTTAAACCCTTGCAACAGTGATCCATTTTGATAAATAGGGCTTATTAATCATGGTATATTAAAACATTCCCTGTGTTAGAAGTGTAATTAACTAGAGACTGAACATGCATCAATAATTTTTTATTGGAATGTGTAATAAGCAACAGTCTTATTAAATGCTACTAGTGGATAATTTGAACATTGAACTAGATCTTCTATATACAAATTTCTATATTAACGTCTCATACCAGATTGCTGTTGCATTCTTAAATCTGATTGGTCAGAAGGTGTTTTCTACAACAGGAGCTCTGACGATAGTGCTGGCTGTGATCCAAATCGCAGGTTTATATTACTGTGCTCATTCTAATGAATAACTGTTACTACAGTAACAGCTCATTTACAAAGACTTGTATGGAGGACATTCCATATAATGTAAAACAAATAAAAAACAGGTGAACAGATTTTGTTGTTATTTAACAAAGAAAAAGGTCTTTGATATGATGAAGCTTCCTGTACACAGATGTTTATTTAACATCTGTTTCTAATGGCCAATAAGTTTTCTGCCAAAAAAGCAAATCTTCAAAACAGGAACTTGCAATGTAACTATACTCATAAACATGTCATTCTTTAAGAAATAAAACCACATTGTAATTGTTTAAAAGTTATTTTGTGGTGTAAAAAGAATAAAAGACTTTGGGGCACAATGTTATTGGAAAGCTTCTGGCTACATCACAACACCATTGATAAACCATTGATTATTTTCCTAGAACAGCATGCACCATTATGTTTTAATCCTTACTTATCACATATCACTGATCTTGTACATCTGAGCATCCATTTTGATCATTTGTGAGCAAATCTCTTTATTACCTCCGCCATCTTTGTTGGAAGAGGTTATGTTTTTGCCTCCATTTGTTTGTTCCCAACGTAACTCAAAAAGTAGTGAACAGATTTTGATGTAATTTTGCAGAAAAGTAGGCCATGGGCCAAGGAACAATCAGATAGATTTTGATGCAAATCCAGATATGTATGCAGATCCAGGATTTTTTTTTTTGTCTTTTCCCAACGTAACTCAAAAAGTAGTGAACGGATTTTGATTACATTTTGAGGAATGTAATGTATGTAGATCCAGGATGTTTTGTGGATATTCTAATATGTGGCTTGGAGGAGGTATGCACTCTACCGAGTGCCCTTCTAATTAACAATGGTTCAGACAGGTTGAATTGCTATCTCTTCTAGGTTAATGGCCATATGAGAACATTTTTTTTTGCTATTGCACTGTTTTCTTGCTAGAAACCATTATCAATCCAATCTGATGCTTATTACTTAAGCCGATAATTTAACCGATTAAAATATCAGTATAGTATTCAGTTAATCTTATAGCATGTTATTTGGTAACATCTGTGACTGCAGTGAAACTAATAGTAAAACATGTAGTTATAAGAGTGAAGAATATTAGTCTGGAATCACTGACAGCTAGTGGGAGTTTTAAGCTTAATAAGAAGTGATTTTGTGCAGAGAACTAGGAGTGTATATTCTGAAGGTTTTAATTATGATCATTTAATTATGAGAAGTTCCGCAGGAAAATCGACTTTCTGTACAAACACAGAACACAGGCAGCTGTGTCTACGTATTACACAGCATATACACAGAAGGATGACCTGCTGATTAATCAAGACACAGTTTTTCCAGACAACTCCATACCTTATACACAACTTTTCAAATTGTCACTGACTGAAATGATGCTGGGAGTGTTTTTCCTCTCATGAAAAATAAATAAACTAATATTTTTTCCAAAATGGAATGTCCAGAATATCCAGAGTAGACAATATGGCAGTGAGAGAACTTAAACTCACCATAAATTAAAATAAACATTCACAGTTTCCCTTGTGGGAACCAGGCAGCAGGAAATCAAACTCCCACAGCAAGCTAAAGTAAAGCTGCCCAATTGGCAGAGCGCTGTTCAAACATGCTTTCTCGACCTCAATGTTCCTTCCATATTCTGAGTGTAACAGCCTGAGAAATGTAATGAGCAAAAAGCACACTGTGTCCCAAAACTTACCCATACAGTATGTGTATAGAATTTCTACATGTCAAACTAAGAAGTTCAGTTTGCATTACTTTGCCAACATTCTGACATGTCCTACTTTCAGTGACATTTTGCAAAAGCACATAATTGTTTATAAGTATTTTTATGACCAAGATCACTATAAATAAAGAAGGAAAATCATTAGAAATAAACATGGGGTAACATGAATTTGATCTGTTAGAAGACTATTAAAATTTAGATGCTGAGTTTTTCCTAAGGCTCCACATACTTCACATGCTACCACCACCCTGCTTCACTGTGATGCTATTCTCAGTTTCCACCACATGTAGCATTTTGTACCAAAAAAAAAGTTCAGTTTTGGTCTCAGCAAAGCAGAGAACCTTTTTCCACACGTATGCTGAGTCTCCACCATGTCTGTTGGCAAACTCCAAACAGGATTTCATGTAGTTTTCAGGATTTCAAGATTCATCCATATAGGCCTCCTCTAGGCAAAGTCATGGTTGTGCCATATTCCTTGTATCTATTAATTCCCATGCTTAACACATATCCACACATATCTGTCTGCCGGTTGTGGTGTAGATCCAGACCCAGTCTTGAGCATCGGTTTCACCAGGCTTTGGTCCGCCATGAGTGATGCGTGTTCTGCTTGCTATAGACTGCGATGTGCTTGCTGCTCTCATTAATATTGGGGCTGCCCAGCGCTCTGTGTGGCGATGTTTCTATGCTCACTTTGTGGATCCATAGCACAGTGTTCCAAGTGCTGTTGCCCGGTGGCATTGCGGCAGCTGTGCAGGCAGGGTGGGACATAACTTTGTGCACCTTTCGGTGGGACTGTGAGTAACTATGCCACTGGAGTTACATCCTGACCACTTTTGGAGGACTTTTTTTTTCCTGTTTGTTTTTGTAACTGTAAAGTGACCTTGGGTGTGAGAAAGGTGCTATATAAATTCATTATTGTTATTATTATTATTTTTTTTATTTTTTTTTTATTATTATTACATATGGGAGAAGTTTAACTCTGAATAAATGCTCAAAAATATATTTTTAAATATGTTGAAAATTGAGGGTCAAAAACTTTATTGCTCATTATTATAAAGTCACAGAATAGTCAGAAAAAACTTTATAGTCCCAAGGTTTCGATTTGTATAAACTGAATCTCTTTGTGCAATACCATCTTTAAAAATTTGAAATCTGCTCAGTTAATGCAATACATTTAATAATAGACATAATAAGGAGAAAATCAATATGTCTGAAAATGAATATATCCCAACCAAAGGCTGAAAGAATTTTAAAATGGATCTTTAAGCCTGTTAGGTTTATTATTACAAATGATGCAATGGTTCTGTTGGCAGTCCCACTGACTCATGGGAGTATCCAGTGTTGGAGATGGGATTTTATCTTTGGACCACACAGTCTGTCACTGCTGGCCTTTCTGCACTGGCATACCAAGACCTGTAGAACAGATATTAGCAAAATATCTCAATAACACGGACACTCACACACATACACTGCCTTTAGCAGAAGCGTATTTGTATGGGCATGTAGCATGAAATTGGGCTCATTTGTCAATGTGGTAGTGGCATTGCTTTAAATATGAGGCTTATGAGTGTAGAAATGGTGCATTGTCTAAAAATATCAGATTCACATAAGAATTCATGTTGCTCAAAAGACTGATTTTTGTCTGTGTTATTCACAGATATATCTGTGAGTCTCCCTATCAGCCCAAAAATCTGAGTGGAAAACCATGACCTCCCTGGCCCGTTTGTCTTCTCTTGAAAGATGAAATGTCACATTTCTTGCAAGCAGAATAAACGCAGACCATCTCAATTCATGGCAGCTGAACTTGTTGGGCTGCTGCATTTCTAATGAGTGCAGTGTTCTGTGAAGAACCACACTGGCCTGCCATAGCATGTCTCTTTTTCACACACACACACACACACACACACACACACACACACACACACACACACA
>JAOTRR010000038.1:20770186-20783214 GCA_028570945.1 Gogo arcuatus
ATTCCAGGTGACTACCTCATGAAGCTGGTTAAAATAATGCCAATAGTGTGCAAAGTGTCATCAAGGTGCAAAGTGTCATCAAAAAACCTATGAATGAGTAGGTGTGTTCAAACTTTTGACTGGTACTGTTTGTGAAAGACATTAACTGTACAAAAATATAAAGGTGGGTGCAAAATGTAGTCCAAATATTAGCAGTATAAATAGTAATAGAATAGTAGAGTAGGTTTAATAATACTGTAACTATATTAGCATTGAGAATGCCTAATCACAAATAAATTATTATAATATCCCCACTGAGTGAAATGGTTTAAATTGGTTATGGGCATACTGGTTAAATCGAGGCCTCATATTTTATTGTAATCAAAGTCAATATTCTTAATTTATTCTATTTCATATTGTGCTAAATTAATGCACATCTGCTGTTATTAATATAACCCTGTTGTCAGGCAGGAGGTACATGAGTTGCAGGCAATTTTTTCCTGCCAAAATAATCACCCTCTTTTCATCTTATACAAACAGTACGAGGGCCGATTAAAGCTTTCCTGGATGATCAGCATCCACTGTGTCTTCTGTGAGGATCATTTCAATTCTTTGAAGAATTTACATTTCCTGTTTAGTATTGTGTCTTCACAATGTTATATGATGATATGATTTTTCATGTGTGAACAGTGACAAAAATCTCCTGTCATTGTTTTGACATGGAAATATATTATTAGAAGTTTGTGCTTGATTTATTCCAATCCCCACACCCCCCCCATCCCACCCCGCAAACACTCTCTTTTGATTAATTTTAAAAATTAAAACAATTCCTACAGATTGCAGTTAAATATATTAAAACTATTGCTATTTAACAAAGTGGCTATAATTTATCAGTACTGAAATATATTGTCTAGAAAAAATTAAATAACAGTTTTATATTAAAGGTTTTTATCCTTATAGTGTAGCGGCATCTTCTGTTATTTATTTACTTATTGATTGATTGATTGATTGATTGATTGATTGATTGATTGACTGATTTATTTTAAAGTGCGTTTTCTGGAAGTCTGGCAAACATAAAATGCTGAGCCAACTTCAAATCCCTCATTTGCCGCTAGTTATTGCTTTGATACCCATCTACCTCACAATTATTTTTCAATCATTTACAATCTGTAATGAGCTTCATTTCAATGCAAGAACATTTTGTGTCATCTGTACTGATTATGTGTATAAGAACAAAGGTTTACATGATTATTTGTCTATTTAACAGATTATTAAAAAGATTCTTCACAATGACTGATTAATAGAAATTTGATTCAGACTGCCTTAGTCAGTTTACTCTATTCTTATTCAAGGGTATGCACAACCATTTTTTGTTCCCATTGAGCTGTCAGTCAGAATATTAGACCGTATCCAGATTTAGTTCCTCATACAAGTGTGTCGGAATGTAACCATGACAATGAGCATAAATTAGGATTAGGACTCAGCCTGTATTTGTCCTTCAGTATTGCTTTTGGTATTGCTATTATATATTAGATCAATAATAGCAGTATAATGCAATTATATAACATTATAAAGACTAAATCTTGATCTGGAAGTCTCCTCTCTCAGTGTTGTGCAGCACATTATCCTGACATCACATGTAAAAGAAATGAATTGATGATGTATGTACACACAGCGGCCTCTTTAATAAGAACACCTGTACAATCAACCAATCGTGAGGCAGCAGTGTAATGCGAAAAAAAATCATGCCAATACAGGTCAAGGGCTTCATTTAATGTTCATATCAACAATTTGATCTTGGTGAGTTTCAGTGACCAAAATGTGATCTTGATGACTTTTAGCAGTGACCAAAATGTGATCTCAGTGACTTTGACTGTGGCATGGTTGTTGGTGCTAGACAGGCTAGTTTGAGTATTTCAGAAACTGCTGATCGCCTTGGATTTTAGGATTTACAAAGAATGGTGCAAAAAAAAAACACCAGTGAGTAGCAGTTCTGCAGGTGGAAATGTCTTGTTGATGAGAATGTCCAGACCGGTTTGAACTGACAGGAAGTATATAGTAACTCAAATAACCACTCTTTACAACCATGGTAAGCAGAAAATTATTTCAGAACGCACAACACATTGAACTTTGAGGCATATCAGCTACAACAGAACATTGGGTTCTTCACATTGGGTCAGTCAAGAACAGGAACCTGAGGCTACCATGGACAAACACTCACCAAAACTGGACAGTTGAAGAATGGAAAAAATGTTGCCTAGTCTTTTGCCAATTTTCAGCTGTCCAATATCAGTAAGCCTATGAACATCAACAAGTATGGAATAAATGTTGTACGTTGATAGACTGTATTCATATACAGAGATCCCAGCTGAACTCAGGTGAATGTTAACACCATTCAAGGCTGAGTCTTATTTTGATGGTGGTATAGTATATCCTATATCTGTCAGCACATAGAGAAAATCAATAACTTATTCAGAGATTAGTTTACTGCAACCAGTCATAGGTCATCAGAGTGTGGAAGCATGTGCATAACACTTTGAAAAAAACCAAATGTTTCATGAGTTTTATTAAATCATTCATTAGCCAGAATTTCTAGTATGGAATACATGCAGGAGGAAGTATATAGGAGCTTAGTATGCCACCACCCATCTCCTTCAGATCCCACAGAGGCTAAAGGAGAGGAAGGAGGAGGTTTGGTACGTGAATTTGCTGCTTCATAAATCTTTTAAAGATAAAATTCTAAACATATATAATATAACTGTGGTTCTTTGAGTCTGTATTTCAATGTGACATTTGATTTCTGACCACATAAGAAATACTGTGCAGGATCATTATCTACTATTTGCTGTGCTTTTGAATGAATGAAACCTCTCCCAAGACTGCTAAAAAGCTTTTTATTGACTGGTTGATCAATATGGGGTTGTGATGAAGAAAGATCCCAAAGCCCTAGCAGAATCAATTATTCCTTTTTTGCTAAACTGAAATCAACACAATGCTTGAAAATATATCATATAGTGATAGTATGCTGGACTGCATTTCAAAAGTCCACCAAGAGCTAATAGCAAGCTAATATATATACAGTATATAATAATATCCCATTATAGTGTAACAGAATAACTCAGATGTGTGCCACATAAAGAATTTGTGACACACCAACCAATAAGCTGTGCATAGAAATGGAGCAACAATTCCACAAGGCATTAGTGCCTCCAATAATTTGAATTTTAAATATGTAATGTCATTGTCTCAATCAGCTGAAATTCCCTGGGAAAAGTACTTAGAAGCCATAGCTGGTATGAATTAGCTGGCAACAGTGAACACTGGTGAGATGAATACTGAATACAAAAATGTAAAATTAATAAAGTTAGCTTCTTTTTTATTGCTGCTTTGTTTTCCTCACTATTAAGCCTTGCATTTCAAAGACCTGTTGTGCAGCGAGATCTAGTATTCTTTCCTGACCATCATCCCAGCCACTCAAAATTGCTCCGTCCTCATTGAACCAGACATCCTGCTATTGTTATCATAAGGTTGGCCCTGATTAACTTTAGCTCACTTAATGATCAGCCAGGGGCCATTTTTCACTCTCTGAAGGAACAGGTTTATTGCCATCGGATTGAGGATTTAATGCCCTAATAAAAGACACATCCAGGTGCAGCATAAACAGATCTCTGATTATTATTTTGCCCTCAAGAGATCATTGACTGTGTTGAAGGTGAAAGTATAGCCTCGTCTACACTCCAGTGATCTTGGATGAAAGAAGAGCCATGCAATAAACCTCTTTGTTGTTGAAATGTGGTTTACATAGGTGTAGATGCCAAACCTGCTGAGTGCTCAATTGCAGACAGAAATGTTTCCCAGCATATGTACACATGCATATACAGTAGTGCATTTTACATCACAGCATGAGAGATGTGCAAGACTTCAAAGACAGCCAGGGCTGAAAAGCTACATACTGCTGTGTTTTGTCTTGGTTATGTCAAATGAAAAAGCAGGTAGTGTTACAGTAACGGAGTTTCATTGTTCTTTCTAAAAAAAGAGGGGAGAAAAAAACAGATGTTGGGAAAGCTGCAAGAGAGAGATACTGAGAGAAAAATGGGAGATGGAGAAAAATAAATTGTGCAGCTCCAGTGTCAACCTGTCAGAGTCAAACTGCTGTCATATGGTGTAAGCTGCTGAATATGTGAACACATCTCATCTATAAGAGAGGGACTCCAGGCTAGAGGATTTCCCAGGAGACAAGCCTCCATATGAACACATCCCATCTGGACAGATCCTCATTCTACAGTATGCTCCCTGGACTGTGGCCTTTTTCAAGCATGACCCAGCCACTTCACTTTCAGCCACACACACCACCTTGAAGAATAAACCAGATCTGTGACCTGTAGCAGGTGGAGGATATAACGGAAGATAATCTAGATGGAGACAGATAACGTAGTTTCTGTTTACCAGCATTAAAAATGTAACAACGTTGGAAATGGAATCATTGAAAAACACACCCATTTTATGTTTTGCTATGTTATAGAAATGCCAGAGCAATTTTACAAGTATATAGAATGTATTGAGTGTCTATTTTGATTGTGTCAGAAGTGAATGATTGTTTTGTGGTACTGTGTTGTCTGTTAATCCCATCCTGAGCTGAGTGAGTTCAAGACTGAACTGTCCCATAGCAAATAATGTAGTTACATGTAATAGGTATGTGGCAAAAAATGAACTTGGTGTCTGTATCATAAATAATACCACTGAAAGGGGCTTGAAATAAACTTTAAAATTCTGTTTAAATTTTCTTTCTGTGACAAATATGAAAAAGGTTATGCCACTATGAATGTTGAAAAATCATGCCAATTTTGGTCAATTGTTGTACATAAAAAATAAAGGAAAATGATCAGAGAAAGTGTGACCACATTTCTAGAAACATACCCTTCTAAATGTTATAACTTCTAAATCTATTTGGCGTAGCTCAATAAAATAAAAAAGGAGGTACCAGGTAATTTAAAGTCCATGGAAATGATGCCAACTAATTTATTAATTAATCACTAATTAATTAGTTAATTAAAACTAATTAATTAAGAATTAAATAAAAACTCAACACAAACCAAAAAAAATGGCCATAACTTCCATACTACTTGGACTTTTTTAACAAAATTGTCACCATTCAGTAGATGATCCTTGTCAAAATCGCTACTCATTCTCTCACCATTTTTATAAATTTGACTATAAATCATTAGTAAACAACATAAACTACCACAAAAACATAACAGATGTTGTTACGGATATGTTATGTAATAGATATGGGTAGTATGGGTAATAATGATTAACTGAGCCATTTCAATGGCAAACTGCAGCCAGATTTCTGCAATTTCCACCGAGGCATCCCATTTGCATGAACCTCAGAAACTGTGATGATGCTCCAAATTACTTGAAAACAAGAAGTGATACAGACAGTTGTATCAGTGAACATATAAAATGAGATTTGACACTATTAAAACTTATCTTCATATAATGCCGCAATGACTTTGATGAACCAAAATTTCACCAACTTCGTTCACACACTTCTACATCCATTTACAAAAAAAAAAAAGAAAGACAACATGGAGGATTTTGTGGATTATGTCATCAATACAGGTGTACTCTGGGTAGTCCTTAAATACAGGTTTAAAACTAGGCTTAAGTTAAGGTGTGGTAGCGCGTGTGATCCAACCCCAACCAGCAGCAGTGAACCAGGTGAGCAGTGATTGGATGACCTGATTTTCACATACCTACATGTAACTTAACATATAAACCTCAGAGTTTTTAAATCGTTGTGGTGACATCTGACAAATAAGCAAATGCACAATCAGTTATCCAATCATCTAATCATGTGGCAGCAGCACAATGCATAAAATCATGCAGATACTGGTCAATGACTGACCATGCTGTGGTTGTTGGTGCCAGAAACTTTTGATCTCCTTGGATTTTCACACACAGCAGTGTCATGTAATGAGGCGGATGAATGGATGTAAATGCAGGAAGGGTTTATTAACAAGCAGGCAGGCATACAAATCCAAAACATAAAGCAAAGGCAGAGTGAGAAAACAGGCAAGGGTCATACGACGCGCAGAGTATTAGAGGTAAGGTGAATGGCAGACTCCAAATAAACAAAACAAAGTCAAAACCAGAGAAGCAGGACAGAGATACAAGCTTAGCAATGTGAGACGCTAGATACTGCGCGTATACTTCGCAAAGTCTGTGTGTAGTGAGAGTCCTTATAAGCGTGCGCTGTGATTGTGCTCTAATCTGGAACAGATGCATGGTAATTAGTCCTTGCGGCACGTGCTGCACGCTCAGAGCGCAAATGCGCGTGGACATGACAAGCAGTCTCTAGAGTTTACATAGAATGGTGCAAAAAATATAAAGCATCCAGTGAGCAACAGCTCTGTGGATTAACCACAAAAAATGCGATCTTTACAAGTGAAAATATCTTGAATATAGTCACATTTATCTAGTGCTTCCTATTATGATTACAATAAACCAGATATAAGATTATTAAACCTGTTTCTATACATATTTTACTCATTTCAAGCTTGAAATTGTCTTGCTCTATTGACAGATACTTTCTGTGATTTTAAGCATTTACTTATAGAAAGAAGCACAATTATCTATCAATAAAATAAGAAAATAGGATAAGAAAGAATTTACAATAATCTCATAATAAGAAATGTGAGATAAAGTCACCCATATTCAGAAATGTTTACTTGCTAAGATATTTTTTGGTCAGTAGAGAATAGTTAGACTGGTTCAAGCTGACAGGAAGAGTTTGGTGGCTCAAAGAACCACTCTTTACAATCGCGTTGCGCAGAAAAAAATCTCAGAATGCATAACACGTTGATCCTTGACCACTCCAATCTTCAGCTGTCCAGTTTAGATGAGTCTGTGCCCACTGTAGCCTCAGATTCAAGTTCCTGACTGACATGAGTAGAACCCTGTGTGGTTTTCTGCTGTTGTAGCCCATCTGCCTCAAGGTTCAATGTGTTGTGCTTTCTGAGATGCTTTTCTGCTCACCATGATTGTAAAGAGTGGTTATTTGAGCCATTCTCCTCTGACCTCTCTCATCACCAAGATTATTATTATTTGCACCTGCGGAACTGCCATTCATTGGATGTGGTTTTGGTTTTTGCGTCGCTCTGAAATACTCAAACTAGTCCATCTGGCACCAACAACCATGTATGTGATGGTTAAAGACACAGAGATCACATTTTTTCCCATTCTGATGTTTGATGTGAACATTGACTAAAATGCTCAGCCTGTATATGCATGATTTTGCATGATTGCACTTCTACCACAGGATTGGCTGACAGGATATTTGCATGATTAAACAGGCGTAGAGGTGTTCCTATTAGATTGGCTGGTGTTTTAATTTCATTCCCACTTACTTATTTAATGTCTGCATCTGTGACCCACTGCAATCATTCTCATCATGTTTTCCATTAAAAAAAAATGACAGAGTGCAGAGTCTTGAAGGCGAGAGGTTCTCTGTATGTATGAGTTAATGTTGGTCTCTCAAACAATGTTCTACGATGGAATTGTGTATTTTGAAGAACTTTAATGCATGAGATTCAGGGCATGGGGGGACATCAAGGCAAAGCTAGGTATTTTAAAGCAGCATTCTTTCCTCCCTCTGAGATGAATTAACCAACCTACATTACATATCTATTAATAAACCAGAACATCATCCTGGGGCTCTGAATGCACGAGTCAATTTTAAACAGTAAATTATCACCAAACCCTTCAGGGCACCTGCTTTTAATTTAAGCATATGTGTGTATCAAACAATACTATTTAATTCTTTTTTCTTTTTTTTTCATACTTTTTTGTGCACATATGGAATTGCAAAGAAAACTGAAAGATTATTTCTGCTTAGAAGTCAAGCTTATGTTTAAATGTAAACCATTGTTCTTATTAGTAACTTCTAGTAGCATTCTCTGATAAACTACATCATTAGATATTCATCATCTTTAGTTGGTACATCTCTCACACATGTCTAGTCAGTTAATAAATTCTATTATCTACTGTTTACACAGAATGTAGAACTGAATTTGACCGAGGACTCTGAGCCTGATCAAGATGCCAGAGGTCTTTTTGATAGTGTGTTGGTTAGTATTAATGAGCAACACTCAACAATCCACATCTAAGTCTGAACAGCTGCCACAGAGAGAACAAAAAACCAAGCAAGGAGCTTTCTGAGTCAGTCAGGCATAAACAGGAGCAAGGGCAAGCAGAATGACACAGAAAGCCAGACATAAAAAGAAAGAGAAATAGCTATTTAATAACAATCACCAAAAGCGAGACAGATAAAAAGTCCTTCAGTGGCAGAGACACAAAAGCCAGAAAAGACAGCACTGAGGTTTACGCACAGGTACTCCAAGACATCTTTTTCATTTCACATGGGAATATAGATAGTGTGGATAGATATATAGAATATAAACTCAAGGTAACAAACATGCTTGTAGAATCTTCCCTATTCATTCAAGCAACATGCAGAGCTGTTTCAGACTTGTTAAAAAAAACTGATTTACTTCTTAGCATTTTTTTTAAATAGTCCACAAAAATTGCATTATCAAATGATTCTTTTCCTCTGTCCTCATTCACTTTTTTTCAGATCGGGTCACCACAGTGAAGACTGATATCTACGTCACTAGTTTTGGGCCTGTTTCAGACACTGATATGGTGAGTTCACTGTTCATAATCTTTAAAAAGCCAGAAATAAAATGGCCACATTTATCTTACAGACGTAACCTCATGAAAGAGGACTGATAGATAAATTGAGACGTTATGATTGGAATGTTCATGATCTCATAACCTAGTATTTCAACCTAGAGTTCATGGTTTCATGGTGTCATTGTATTAATTGACTGTTTAAAAACACATGCTGGTATTGAAAATGAAAGGGAAAATCTATCACAAAATCTTTGCACATCCTCATGTATATAAAATAAAAACAAAACAGAAACAAACAAACAAAAAATTCTATGAGGAAAGGCCATGCGCTGAGCCAAAAAAGCACAGTAGTGTGTAATGCTGCTTAACCAAAAATAGATCATTATTTGGTTAGTTCTGGTCAGCAATGCCATGTTCTTCTCTATGTTTGTATGATATAGTCACAAACATGCTAGAAGTGGCACACAAGGTTTTTTTTGTTTTGTTTTGTTTTGTTTTGTGAAATCTGTACGAGAAACAGGTTTCTGTTGTGTAGAACTTGATCAGTTAAAAAAAAAAAGGGTAGATGATAATAGATGGGAATGCATTTTAATCTGTATTTTGAAAAATAAAAGTCAGGTAACCAATGACTACACCATGACTACCTATGAAACCATGACAGCACAACAACTCTATTTAAAAACAATCAAACTGAACGCCATTTCTCAATCAAATCACTTTTATAAAGTGACAGTGCATGGATATGATCTTCACTCCTGCTATATATATTTAAAATATATTGGAAACAATATTGTTGTTTCCCCTCCCCTGCTCAGTTTTGTGTGAGAGAGATGTGTGTAGGGGCCAGTAGTAAATTGACAGTGGCCCACGGTGGCCCTGCTGGTATCAGATACCGCCATATCAGGGGGTGAAATGAAAAGCGATGCCACCTGACTGCACCCGTGCCACACTGAATTAGATTCTCCTCCCCTGATAAGCCAGAGGAAGCAGCTCTATGACTCATGGATCCGCCAGCACAGCTGTCTCCATTATCAATTCAAATAGTAACGCAGCCAAAGGAAGCAGCTTTTTAATGCAGGTTTTAATCAGAGCAGTCTAAGCATGGAACCAGACACAGCATGGAGTGTAAAAGGAGGCAAAGCTCTTAATAAATAGCACAGGAGGTGTATGCAGATATTTATAGATATGCAATATATGCGTATAATACATATTAGGGGTGTAACACGATACTATCTGTATCTGTGTCTGTTCAGTGCTCCAAATATCTGTATTTGGGTTTAAACCTGAAGTGGGTATGGTGTAAACTGGAATGGATTTTTTTTTGTTGCCTTTTTTGTTTTTTTACAATAACTATGAACATTACTATTATTCTGTCTGGAAACACAGGAAAACACTAGAAAACAGAGGTAGAAATGCCATCACTGTTAGCATGGTGTATGAATTCTGGCTCTGACAGTTCCTCAACCTCAGCTACGTACATCACTCAAGTTCATAAATAGTCTGGAAAAGAAACATGCATGCGCGGCTTTTTTTTCACACTGGTCTGTGATCTTTCTTTGTCTTGCAAGCTTCATATCTGACAGCTGATGTACACCTCTAGTCTCAACCAGATACCCTGTGAATCTTTCTGGCATGCTTTCTAAAAATGGACGGACGGACGGACGGACGGATGGACGGACAGATAGATAGATAGATGAATGCAAATGGTGTGCCTCCTATTCTCCTATTCATATCTATTTAGAACACATATCTATTAGCTGAACACATTATCTGTTCATTCCCAATAATGTTTTATTATCCGGTTACATCCCTAATACATATGAATATTGGCTGACCTGAAGCTTGTTATATTTTTTGGAAACAAAAGGCAATATCCTTATAAGGAAATTCATAATTCCTATAAAATTACATTTATCATGCTAAGATATTTCAGCAGTTTAATAGCATTATTGTATACAATGCAATGAGATGTTGCCAGACACTTCTGTATGGTGTATACTTTGTACTTGATCCCTTGCTCTTCGTTGTTTGCTTTAGCACATCAGCTCTGTCCTGTCCACGTAAGATTAAACACTTCTCCTGCGGTTTCAAAGCACAATCACACACCAGCAGGACACATCTCACCTCCACTCCACCACCCTGCCCTTCTTCTGGTTCCTGTCTCAAGTTCTCTCTCCAAATCCTCCATAATCCTCCCTCTGTCTTCTTCCACAGGTCTCCCAGTGTCTCTGCTCTTTCCATTCTCTCAGCTACATGCTGGATTAGATTGGCTCTGGAGAGGAACCTGTACACTGCTGTCTTCTTTCTCCTCTTTCTTTCAGTGTAAAGGGATGTAAAGCATTAATGTAAAGCATCTTTTTTGCCCTCCTCGTTACTGATTTACAGGCTTCCCCCTTTCCACAGAAGAGACACACAGGCTCAACGGGCATGTCCAGGCTTTACTTTGATATATTTTTCATTTTCAAAGAAAAATTGTTCTATTTCTTTGCCTCCACACATTCCCTGGAGCTCATCCATTCTCTCATTTCTTCCTCACCTTCCCCTCTCTTTCCCTCTCTGTTTCAAGGGTTTTAACAGTTGTCATTTTTTGCACCTTTTGAAATGGATTCACTCTCATTCTTCTGACAGTGAAGCCTTTCATGGATCGCACATACACAACGTTCCCCTATCATTTACTGAAAATGATTCTTCTATTTAATTTCATTTTATTCTGATGTTATATAATCTCCAGGCTCTTTCAGAATATTTTACCTGCAGCATTAGACATTCAACATTAGTCAACCTTTGATCATTGATCCTTCTGTTGGAGTAGCCTCTAATGAATTATGCATGTCTGTAAGAAATGATTAGGGCTGCTTAGCTGTATATGATCTTAAACATCTTGAGATTGCACTGCTTTTTTTTTTTGCTACACATCCATTTTAATGATGATGAATGGCCTTATCATGTATTTGGTGTTTTATCTCTTTTTGTAAAGTGGTATCGACTGTAGAGGTAAGATTGTGATGTTGTATCTAAAGGACTTGAGGCAGTTCGTAAAACCTTTTTCTTTCTCTCAGTCCTGCTTCTCCTCTCTGCCTTAGGATCTTTTGAACTTTCATTTTCAGAGCTAATACTATACTGAACTGTGAGGTCTACAGATAAACAGAAAATTGATATGCTATGTTGCTAAGAGTCTGAATGGATCACACAAACACCATGTCTGTTTCAATTTTTGTACTTTTAGAATGTTTCTTTTTTTTAATCAAATGATAATGGAAACTTAAGATGCACATTCAGACACCACCGTATCATATCACATCATGTTGAATTAGAATTCTGTGTATCATTACAGCTCTACATTCTAATAATGAAATTTCCAATTTATTTAAATCTTGCATTTAATAAGAAACGAATAGAAGAAAAGTGCTAATTTGAAGCCCTGACTAACCCAACTAATAAAGTGTCAACATGAGGGCCCATGTCTAAACATATAACCACAGGCAACCCAGAGAACTCATGAGTATCTTGTTACATTGCGTTTGTGGCAGCAAGCCGTATCTCCACCAGATTGCACAGTATCTATTAAGTTAGTGTTACGGTGTGAATGCGATACAGAGTAGGCTTCCCTTTGGCTCAGAGGAGAAGCCAGGCCCAGTCAGTGATGGATGAAAGGGGATGCGGTAAGTCGCTTTAGTACAACAAAGCAGCCCTTCACTTGCCTCAGTTTTCCATGGAGAGACACTGGAGTATGGGAAAGAGGAAAATGAGGTGGACTAAAGAGGAATTAGGAGGAGTAGGGTGAGAATACAAAAGGTAAGGGGGGAAAAAAGAAAGTGATGGCTTGAGAAAGGGCAGCAATCGTTTAGTGCCTGTACTGTTCTTCAACCAACAAAGGTTGATGATTGTACTGCCAGGGTCAAATAGAGACATCACTGCTTTTGCTGGAGCTCCAGACAAACCTGCATTATTCTGCACCCGCCTTTTCCTGCACCTGATAGCACACAAAAGCTTCACACTATCAGCCTGTTGTTTTACTGTTACTGTAAGCACACTTTATACCAGATATTGGCATGTCACTAATACAGTTTTATTATATTTATTCAATTCAGTATAAATAGGGTTAGCAGAAATTCAGCCACTTGAATTGTCTTTCATAATAATGAGATGATTACAAAAGGAAATGCAAACAAAATCATGATTTATTATACTGTTTATATGGTTTTATTTTTTACATCTTTATATTTTGCTGGGTTTTTTGCAGTTTTGATGTGATTTTATACTGTGTTGTTGAGTCAAAGGTATTGTTACTGTTTTATTTTCATATTTAATTCTGCACTAACTGTATACTGTGAACTATATCATGTCCTTTAGTA
>JAOTRR010000038.1:20799542-20809804 GCA_028570945.1 Gogo arcuatus
TTTTAATTAATAAAAATAAAGAAAAACCATTGAATTAGAAGGTGTGTCCAAACTTCTGTCTGGTACTGTACTTGTCTGCAGTATTAGTATTAGAGGAGCAGTATTACGTTCAGCACCATTGTCTGAAAGTTTAATATAACCACAATGTCATGCTGAAATTAATATTTTAGACCATACATAATATAAAACCTATAGAATGCCATTTGAGGCCAATATTAAATACATAAATATGACAGTATTGGTTCATTAATAATATCGTTCCTTTAAAGCACATGAAAAGTCCCCCCCGGGCGGTTGACATCAGAGGAGATAGTATCTTAATCTGAGACGATATTCATCTCAAGGACTGATTTTTTTTTTTTTTTTACAGATAAAGTTATGAATTAGTAACTACAATAAAACTGTAAAAAGAATATGTTGTTGCAAGGGTGAGGAATATACATGGTTAATATGAGTTTTAGCCAGAAATAAGGAACTCTGTGCTGTTACTATGGAGATTCACAGTGGTTTGTTCTTCTAACCAAGTAATAATCTCCTTTTTCTCCTCTTGCTGTCAGCTAGCTTCAGAAGAGGTAGAACTTCACCCTGGGCCCCAGATCTAATGTGCATCAACAAACCTGTTACACAAAAATCATGAATCTTTTTGTAATTTTGAGAGCACAGTTGTAAGACATTTACTAAAATGAATGTGTTATTGTCATGTAAAGGGGCTGTGGACAGATTTAAGTGCAGGAAGTGTTTATTGTAAAAACAACAAACAGGCATACAAATCCAAAAAGTCAGGCTGAATCCAAAACAGAAGACAGGCAAGGGTCATACGATGCACTAACAGGCTAGACTAGGCAGAGACTAAATCGGAAACCAAAAATACAGAACGTGAGTCCATAACCACGAAGACAATTCAAGAAACAAGGCTTGGCATGGTCAGGCAGCTGAACACAAAATCTTGGTGTGTTGTCAGCGTCCTTATAAGTGCGTGCTGATTGCGCTCTAACCAGCAACAGGTGTTGCTAACCAGTCCTGGAGGCGCGCGCAACGCGAGTGCTCGAGCTGCTTCTTGCTCAAGCGCACATAGGTGTGACAGTTATGGATATGTACATTGTCAGCACTCATGTTAGCTACACACCAGCACACATATGTGAATGTACAAACCCCAGGTCTTCACTGACTTTTCATTTTCTCATCATCACAATAAGCAGCCTGCTTTTATACAAGTTCATTCTATTTATGCATTAATGCATAAGAATATTCACTTTTAATGATGCACTTGTTATTGCAGCCTTTTCTATGGTAGCATCTGTAGTCCTGGTTTATTTATAATATTTAATTTTCCTTCTGTTATTGACCTCTTAGATGAGTGAGTCATTCTGGCAGTATGAACTCCAGGAGAGCAACACAATGTCCCTTCAACTAGATGATTAAATTAAGACCAAAGGTTCACTATGACTAAGATATGTGACTAATATATTGCGTGGTGCTTTTTTCTATTTGTGTGATTTCTTTATGGAATGCTGGGGTACATGCTTTTAGCTAATTATACTGTGAGAACAGGAACGGTAAAAGGATTTGTGAAATCTGTGTCCAGTGTATCAAGTGTATACACATACTGTAGTGCCTAACTGACTAACAGTCCCAATGACTTGATTTTATTATTGGTTCAAACTATATTGTTTGAATAACTGCATTAAAACTTGTTGTAAATAGTGATGTGTGAGATTTATGGATGGCACAATTGTAGTGTGAGGAATAATTTAGCAATTTTTAGTATATAATTGAATCTAAGACACTATATGGAGGGGAGTAAAGGCATAAACATAGCAAAATGTAATGTTTTAATAAATGTTGTTGTTTGTCAGTAAAAGAAACTTTACCTTAATGCCAAGGATCCATTTAGCCTTTGCTTGTGTAGCACAGTGGTCAGATGCTCAAGCAAATTTAAAGTGCTTTTTGAAAATTATTTTTTGAAAATTTTGAAAATATATCCTTCATTTTGGATGACATTCTGATCATTTTTCCATTTCTTGTTCTTCTACACCGTATCTCCTTGTAGGCTGACAAAAGTGTTGAACTAGCCAAACCGAAGCAAGCAGCACATCTTACACATGTGTGACTTGCTCACAAAAGAATATTTATGGCCAATGATGTCAGACTGGTGTCTAAGATAGAATTTTATATTTTTTAAATACATATGAATTAGATAAGCTCTGCAATAGATTGGCGACCTTTCCAGGGTGTACCCCGCCTCGCACCAGAAGTCAGCTGGGATTGGCTCCAGCTTTCCCCACCATCCTGACAGATAAGTGGTATAGATGATGGATGGATGGATGAATTAGATGCTAATTAATGAATTACTTCTAATTACGTAGTACTGAGTTCTCACTGAACTCTCAGTGGGTTCTTTATAATTGATTAAAAGACAGATAAGTCATTCATTTATTCATATTCTATACCGCTTATCCATTATGGGTCGTGGGTGAGCTGGAGCCAATCCCAGCTGACATTTGGTTCAAAATGAGCATATATTTTTCAAAAAACAATTAAATTTCTCAGTTTCAACACCAAACATCCCCTCCCTGAACTGTACTCAACTGAACACAGGTCGAAAAGGACCTGCAAATGACCACATTCTGCCTTCATCCACATCTCACACAATTAACAAACAACAGGGTTGTAGTTATATCAGATATGACTCAGACTCAGAGTCTTCCTTTGGTCTGGTAGGTCCTCCAGGTGTATATATGGAGGCATTGGTGGCTACTCTGCTGGCGATCACATCTGCTGCAATTGTTGTAAGAGCAATCAGTCATACCTAGATCACAATTATACACTTCCAAAAACATATTAATTTTATACTGAGATAATAGCCAATTCCAACAGCTTGTAGGAGACTTGTAGGAGAACAAGATCTTTGGCTCCGAACCAATGAATCCTTTGAGGAATGTTATAGAAGAATGTGGCGACATCAACGCAACACAGGCCCCCTATGATATCAGCACAGAGCAGGGTACTCACTGGACAAGTCGCCAATCTATCGCAGGCCTAACAGAGAGACAGACAGCCATTCACACTCACATTCACACCTATGGGCAATTTAGAATAGCCAGTTGACCTAATTCTCATGCCTTTGGACTGTGGGAGGAAACCAGAGCATCCAATGGAAACCCACGCACGAGGAGAACATGCAAACTCCACACAGAAAGGCCCAGGTCGACTAGCAGGTTCGAACCCAGAGCCTGAGATAAGTCATAGTTTTCTAAAAGCTAAAAAGAAGGCAGGGGGGAAAAAAACAACTGAGGCATTTGTTTGGCAAAGTGGCCAATACATCATGGGGGTTTTCATTTTAGGGGGTAATTCATTTTAGGCAACCCCATACAACAATGCAAGTTGGTCTAATGAACCTTTAGTCTTTTTATGACTGTTTTAAGTAGAGGTACACATTTCATTAGGAGCATATCTCCTTATAGCCAGGGGTTTTACTGTGGGAGATTTAAGTGTCATATGTCTTCATCCAGTTATATAATTGGTACAACTAAAGCCAAGCTATTATTTCAAAAAGGCCAATCAGTGAGTAGGTTTTAAAATAGATAAATTGTATGTTTCCATATGGCAACAACATGCAGTAGAGGGTAATTATCACTCCACACTTAATATTTGGTGAAGCCTTACCTTGGGAAAATAAAAGTGCTGAGCCATTCTATGTAATATCCAACAAGACTGGAAGGATCATAGGCCTCTGCTTTATGCAGAACATTTCAGTCTCCTTCATATTCTTTAGTTTTTGTTAGCTGTCAAATTCAGGGACAGTGGAGAAAAAAACGCATTGTTTCTCACTGTTTCTCATTTTGTGTTGATTTAGATAAATGGTAGAGGTCATTATCTTAATGTTATTTTTGCTTGTTCTCTTGAATGATGGCAATAATTCTTAACTGTGCTTCATTCCCCATCAGTATAAGATGAGGTGATTAGAAATTTGATTGCTTCAGCAAACAAATCACCCAATGTGATTTCTTCTACCTGTCATTCACATTCTCTGCTCACCCCAAGTCATCTCTTACTGTGCTGCTTTATTGCCTTTATTTTTTGTTGTCTGTCATTTAGGCTTGAGTATTACCATGATCAGAATGGCATAATCCAGTTTAGGCCTTCATAATGATGAGGCTTTCTGACACGCAGATGATTTCCTCTCTCTCACTAGTACTCATAAAATTCATACAATGATTAGAGGCATTTGTTTACATGTTCATCAGAATTAGAAGGTACCTCATGTGTGGCAGCCGCTCTGTCATTCCTTCTAGTTGGAGACAGAGCTGTAATTGTCCAACATTAAGACTGTATTTACACCTGGTCATTTCATGCATCCTTTATCTAGACAGCATTCTGATAAGATTTTAACAACATGCATTTACATGTGTAGCCAAGACTGAATTCTGATTGCTGTATTATGCATTAATATGCAAACTAGCTCATTACATTCAAACACTAACTTTTCTTTGTTTTTAGCTATTTTATGAATAAGATATTTGTCAGATGCAAATGGAGAAACAAATGCGTTTATATTTGTATAACGTGGCTAAAATGTGTCTCAGACCTCCTGTAGTGGTTCGAGAGATCGGACTTAAATGTATGTAAAAAGTGGCTTGAGTGAAAATAAAATGTGTCTTTCATTTTTTTGTGGATAATCTCCATGCAGATATAATCCTGATATTCAACTGCATGAAACAACCAAGTGTAAAAAGGGCTTTGGTTTAGGAATGTTCTCACATGATCACTGGCCCTGAATATTTTGCTGGAAGGACAGAATGCAAGAAGAGCTTTATGAAACATGCTGTTTAGTCTGCAAGAAGATACAATTATGGCAATTTGTAATTCCAATAACTAATTATTGATATTTATTGCTAAAAAATATTCCAAAAGGGATTCAAATGGTCTTTGTGTAATTTTCTAGGAGCAATCTAAAAATACACTTTAGTAATAATAAGTAGGACAGAGACAGGGAAATTAGAGAGAAGAGAAAATTAGGTTCAGTGAGGCAGCACAGGATGCTGTAGCCATTTTCGAAGGAGCCTGAAACAATGGACTTGGTGCAGACAATATTTTCTGTTTTGTCTCCAAGAATATTGCAGTTTGCTGAACCTCTAATTTATATTAGAGGCTCAGCAGAGTATAGCATTGTGTTTGAACCATTTGATTCACCCATTCTTTTATGCATTACAATTATTAAATTACTTGGTAAAACTTGGTAAGACTGCATAGTCAGGATTCTTTATTTAGTCCCTCTTTTTCCATCTCTTATGTTTTATAGGTGTGACAACTGTACTGACTATGACAACTCTGAGTATTAGTGCCCGTAACTCACTGCCTAAAGTGGCCTATGCCACCGCCATGGATTGGTTCATCGCCGTGTGCTACGCATTTGTCTTCTCAGCCCTCATTGAATTTGCTACAGTCAACTATTTCACCAAGCGTGGCTGGGCCTGGGACGGCAAGAGCGTGGTCAATGACAAGGTAATAAACGTGTGTATTTACCAGCATTATATGAAGGGTACTATGTTGATCTGATTGATGAACATCCTGATAAATGTTTATTTAATATCTTGGCTTATTATTTAGCTATTATTATTCAGCTACATAAAACATTTGGGTAACAACAGTAAAACTAATAGAAAGGGTATGTAGTTAGGAGAGAGAGAGGAATGCAAGTCTGAACCTGTTGTCAGTTTAAATGGTTAAGAATCCTACTGTAGTGTTTTTAAAGCCATAGCTTTTTAGTTTTCCTGTCCTGGTCATATACAGGTAGGTATTTTTTAGTAAGAGTAAACCAAGAAACAGTCAGATGGACATAAAATATAAAGTGAAAATTTGTAGTCACTTCATACATGTCTACCCATATAGGAAGACAAAATAGTATAACCATAAAACAAATATTATTTCATTTATGTATAACGAGATCATAATTTATTGTGAAGTTCACACTGCCTCCTCTTTTCCCAGCTGTCCTTCTCCTATACCACTTTCTCTAATCCAATCTGTGATCTAAAATACTGTTAATTTTACAGTAATTTACCTGCAACAGGTTGCCAATAAAGTACTGTAGAAATTTAGAGTAAACAGCTATAAAACATATTTACAGTAAAGTACTACCTAAAGTAATACCTTACATAGTATAAAATAACACATAATCCAGTACATTTTCCCATATGTTATAATGTTTTCTTTTTTATGTGACAAAGCTATGGATTTTACATATTAAAAGAACAAACAAAAAGAATTTAGAGATCATATACATACATGCACGAAAAAAATACACAACAAGAAGTCACTAGTACACACGAAAACAGTCCCATTTTTACACAAAACATATGCACATAAACCAATATACAGTACTTACAAACATAAACATAAGGACACCCAAATTGCTAACCCCACTTCCAGAAAAGTTGGGATATTTTCCAAAATGCAATAAAAACAAAAATCTATGATTTGTTAATTCACGTGAACCTTTATTTAACTGACAAAAGTACAAGGAAAACATTTTCAGTAGTTTTACTGACAAATTTAATTGTATTTTGTAAATATAAACGAAGTTATATTTGTCATTCTAATGAATGACAGGATATGGAAATGTGTGGATCAAACCAATTGACTAATGGCCTTAGGAATGTGTTTGTCTTTTGATGATAGATTAGCCTGTGTTATTCCTGTGTTTTTGGGTTCTTAACTATTCTGCCCATTTTACAGTAATTTCCAAAAAAGGCCCATAGCAGTCATTTTCTAATCATTTTTGAGAAAATCACTGATAATTAAATTAAGCAAGGACTTAATAAATGACACTCTAATTAGAAAACAAGTGACATTTGCCAGTTGATATTTATGTCTTACTTTAATATAATATAATGTATATTATACATTGTGTATAGGAGGACTTCTGGTAACTGTAGACTTCATTTTCATTTATCGTGTATAAAATCAGGTCATGTTATTCATCAAGCCTTACCACATGCAATGAGCTCTAAATGACATGTCATGATATACAGTACAATGAATTCTCATACCTGAGTTGCTGCTGCGTAAATCAGCTCGCATTCATTGGTTTACAAGAAACAGTTTCAGAAGGAAAGCTGCACAGCCTGAGCCAACTCAGTGAATGATGCATACTCAATCTACTGCATATGGCACAATTTTGACTTAAAAAATGTAAGTACACTAATAGTGCACTGCCGTTTGAGTTCAAGTTCCAGGTTGAAATGACCTCTAATACAGTTTGTAATGCAGTTCAGTGGGGTGAGCTCTGAAAATTACATTTCTCCTGGCATGCTGTCAATCATGTCTCCTTATATCCAGCAACTCTAATTGAGATCCTAACAGGAGGTTTTCCTCCTCTCTGAAATCAATTTACATCAGACCTTTCTAATACTCTCCTGTCAGTCTTGTAGAGAATGTAGGTATTTAAGCTCATTGCTTATTCATGAGCAATGTTCCTGTCTTTTCCCTAATCAAGTAATAGAAAGTAAGAGTCAAACAGAAATGGCATTCTGTTCTAACAGCTTGTTCATATATTTGAGGTTAGCTCAAATTTGAGTCACTAAACATTGCAACCACTTACAAATTATAGCATTTGAGAAAAAACAACATTTACGGACCCTATTTTATCCTGCTTTCATTGTGTTCTATGCCATCCTAAAAACACCTACATGTGTTAATTGATACTCGGTGTGATTTATTTAGAACTCATTCTCCGTTTCAAGAGTGAAAATCATTCCCATTTTCTCGTTTGTTTTTCTTTCACAGAAGAAGGAGAAAGCCTCTGTGATTAAGAAAAACAATGCATATGCAGTGGCTGTTGCGAACTATGCTCCCAACATCACCAAGGACTCTGTCCTGCCCACCATCGCTAAAGGCGGAGTCGCAGAAGCAGGCAAGGCCAAAACTGAGAGCAAACCAGCCGAGAGCAAGAAAACCTTCAACAGCGTGAGTAAGATCGACCGCATGTCCCGCATCATGTTCCCTGTGCTCTTCGGAACCTTCAACCTGGTTTATTGGGCCACCTATTTAAATAGAGAACCCGTTATCAAGGACATGGTCCCCTCCAACCAATGATGCTCTTTAGTAGCGCTGAAGACCCAGGACTAAAGAGAAAAGCCAAAAACCATCCAGGGACTTCATACACTCATTCACTCACGTAAGCAGTGTCTCGATATCCAGCCACCGAGCCATGGACTGTTGATTGTGTCTCCTCTCTTCTCTCTTTTCTACTGTTTTCTGCTATGCTTTTCAAAATGTACATATGTATTTATGCATAAAATTATATGCCCTATATGTTTTTCCCCCACACATGGCTGTTCTCATTTACTGTGTTTATATTTTGTTGTTCTGTGAGTGTTTGTGGATTCTCCTGAAATCAGACTTTGACCTTTTTCTGTGATCTACTCTAGCATATTGTAGTGTACTGTATATGATATAGTTCATTTATTTTTAGTATTTATTATCATGGCATTATTATTTTACCTATTTGTTTGTAATGGTGCTTGTAAACTCTTACCAAGATGAGTACGAGGTCATGTGAGGAACAGTGAAAACAAACAGAAAAAGAGAAACATCATATTGCCATCAATTTTTAGTCTCATCCTTTACTGTGAATGTAACATTTTTTAACATTGATTAATTTATTACAGTAAATTAAGAACACAACAGTAAATGCTGGCTTTTAAATAATTTAAATCAGAATTCTGTTACACTAAATAATAGCTTTAATTTCATTCTGTTTAAAATTAATATTGTGCAAATACTTTGTGAAAAAATGATGTGGTATTTATTATGAACAAACTTTTGAAGCAGGGAAGATGTTAACATGTCAACATCACCACTCCCTACATATATGTTTGTGTATTTGGTTATTTATTTCTTTGTTCCTTATTGAGTCTAAACGCTTTACATTGAAAAATCAAAGGATGACCAGTTTGGTTTTGATACGCTTGTATTTATTTTTAACTTTTTTTGTAATTATGTTTTATTTTAGTGGCATAATGTGGACCAAACACCTACAAGTGCTTCAAGCAATGCATGTTTACCCTCTATAATGAAGCTAAATATTTTTATATATCCTTATATCTGAAATATGCTGGACTATGAGGTTGTTCTCCTGTGCAGGATTGATCATGAGCATAGTTTATTGTATCTGTACAAATTTATAGCATTGTGTGTGATATTATTTCTGACATTACAGTCATGTTTAAAGGAAGGAAGTAATTCCATATACAAAGCATGCTGCAGTATTGTATTGGCTGTAAGAAGAAATGGCTGAAATGGTACATTTAACATTTTGCATGTGATCATTCCTTAATTATCTATTCATTTAATGACAGTATGTGAAGTTATTTATTTGTTTGTCTGTGTCCATCTGTCTGTCTGTCTATCTATCTATCTATCTTTATTTTTTCCTGGGATTTCAATTACAATCAAGATTTCATATCAAGCTCTGCTTTAAGTTTTTTAAGTAGCTTTAATTGTGTAAACAGATTGTGCATCATGGTTATACAGAAAGATGTCAGAGCAATAAAAAACATTGCAATGCTGGTTGCAGCTGCATAGATATGGAATGTAATAATGCTTTGTAAAACACTCATTTAAGTGTTTCATTAACTTGTAGATAGTATTGTAATATATGTTCAGATATGGAAAGTTCAAATTTATTTACTGGCTATTAGATTGATGTCCTTTGGGAGACAAGAAACAATGGAAGTGTTTGTTTGTTTGTTTGTTACATTTTGCTGAATTTTCTGTGTTGAAAATGAATTTCTGAAATGTGCTATTATGATTATAATTTTATTTGAACCAGTGAATTTAATGTCCTTTTTAATTGCTGACATATCAGATGCAGCACAGGTCGTTTTTTTTCTGTTTCTTTGTTCATTTTTGTTTGTTTGTTTGTTTGTTCAATATAATACCCAATGAATTTGGAAAGTTGTCAGGTGGCCAAATCCTTTTTTGACATCCTGCTGGGTTTTGCAGTATGTTATAAATAGTGATATTTGCTCTTTCATTCTTGTTCCTCTTTCAACAGCTTCTTGCTGAATAAAAAAATAAATATGCTTTGTGATTTGTCCGAGTTAGTTTCCTTACAACCATTTGTCATTGAATTAAACTTTAAACATAAAATTGTTGCAAATTCTTGCCTGTGACTAGAATGCACAACACAGAGAAGCATACAGTACCAGTCAAAAGTTTGGACACACCTTCTAATTCAATAGTTTTTCTTTATTTTT
>JAOTRR010000038.1:20968133-20979773 GCA_028570945.1 Gogo arcuatus
GCGTGCGCGCGCGCGCGCACACACACACACACACACACACACACACACACACACAAATACAAATGTAGTCCTACACATTGCATCACCTAGCATTTTTCTGCTATATTTAGCAATTTATTTCAATTTTATCTCTGTTGTCCTTTGTACTGTTTTATACGATAGACTTTTTTTGGATTATCCTCCCAGTTCATCACTGTTTTATCTCTCAAGGCGCAATTACCTATTAAAAAGCTCAATTTTACATTATTGGGACATTTACAACTAATCTCTGATAGACTTTGTTAAAAAGGGGGCAAAACAACATGACTGACCACTTCATTGCTGCTCCAAACCATTATGTCTGTTATTTTAGGTTTGTTTTCAGTAGTGTGACTCACCCTTTGGTTCAAGAGTCCCAGGCCGATGAAAACACAAAACCATTATTCTTTGCTTTTTTCCGTATTTTTTTACATAGTGACTTGCTTTTAATACATTTTATCCTGTAACTTTTGTACTTTCTTATACTGTCATGTTTATTTGAGGTTATTTTTATAATAATGTTTTTTCCTCATAGTTTACACTGAATATAAATGAACACACTTTTTATTTTTATAGGAAACTGGCATCTTGGCTTTGTTTTAAACAGTGGTTTTTGTACACAGCCTGTATAAGTCTGATGTTTGCATAATGGGAGTGTTTTGCAAATCTGGTTCAAATCTGTTGCTTTTGAGCATCAAGAATCTAGGCGTACACGTTTATGTTTTTATTTCCAGTGTACTTTGTAATATGCTTCATATGTTTATAACTTCTGTTTTGATTAATGTTTTCCTATCAGTACAGCTCAGCTTCCATCAGATAGGCCTACAGGGTCAGAGTCCAAGTTAGAGAAAGCAGAATCTCTGCCTATTTGCCTTCCCCACACTATTTACAAGGCAATACCAATTTAATTACCCATGCTATCCAGCCATCCTTCCATTAACTCTTATGAACCCAGAGCAAGGGTGTCTGCGTCAGCTACCACATGCTCCCTCCAAGATGTTCCCCTCACTCCCCCACGTACACAAATACAAGCATGCATACATGTGCATCATCAGTTCCCCCTTGCCTGTTCTTCATATTTACTCTCTCTTCCCTCTTTCTTTTCCACAGAAGCTGGTAGCCACAGTCCCTCTGAAGACCATCTGATCATCCCAGATGTGTGTCAAACCATTGAGGTGGTGACAGAGAACGAAGAGCAGGCTGTGAGCTCCAGCCACTCCTACCCGCTCCAGATCTCTCCAATGTCCTCATACGGAGGTTTCATACTCTTTTTCCCTGTCTCTCTTTGTTGAATTTTCTCTGCTATAGCCTAATGCTAGAGCAAAGCTCACTAAAAAGTACTCAGCAATCATTAACTAATTTAATTTTTGCACTACAATGTGACTGTAGTATTTGTTTTGTGTTTCTCCCAAGCATATGGTTCATATTTTTGAACTTTTTAGGAAACAGTCAACAGGAAACATAGAGTCTTTTACATGGGAACAGTGACATATTTTTAAAATATGCTTGTACATGCAAACTGTTGAGAAAGACATTTGCAGGATATACTTTTAATAATAATAATAATAATAATAATAATAATAATAATAAATTACAGTTAGAAGAGTACAAAGGCCAAATGAAACACTGTGTTTTAAGGCGCGATGTGAAGATGGCAATTTTTCACTGTTTAAAATAAAGAATATAGCCCCAAGCCACTGTGATTATGAAATTTCAGATTCCTACCATATTCTGACTTACATGACTCTCTGCTCTGCTCTGCATGTTTATTCAATGCGTATAAGAGTTAATGTCTATGTGGCTGTATTCTAACCAAGGTCACTGGTCCTTTGTTTATTGCTGTTTAACCCTTGGCATACTAGAGCGGAGAGAGTTAATTTATAATCCACTCTCACTGCGTCACTTGTGTTGGTGTAGTTTTTTCACTGCTGCAGCAACTTAATAAAGTCATTCGTTCATAGACATAGATATTATTGCCAGTTGTCTTGGCTTTACTGTAGTATATGCTTATTGGAGAGACATGGCTATGCTATTAAACTCAGTACAAACGAGCAACCAGATTGCATGTTGAAAAATACAATAAAAAAGAAAGTTAAAAAAAACAAAGCAACCAGACAGATGTGTATTTCTCATCTCAGAAACCGCAAAGGTTAGAAGGTGGGGCTTGTGTGTTGATCGGCTCATTCAGAAGCACTGTGGCTACACCGTTCATGATAACTTCAAACAAGTTTTTTTTACCTGCTTCGTGCCACGCCCAGACGAGTTCTGGGTGTCAAACACACCTTAACCGACAGCACAAAACATGCAAATATGTTTCCATGTTTACTGCATTTAATCACGAGGCTGACGAATTTTTGCCTTCCAGCTATATGTTACCTATATCCCCATTCACTATTATTATGATAACTAAGGATTGACAGGCCATTAGATGCATTCATGATTTAAATTTAAATGATCTAAACAAAGCTGATTCATTGACTAGAGATTAAACCTTTTGTGTCTGTTTCATGGACAGTAAAAAAGAAAAATTAAATGTTACTATATCTTAGGTGTAATCTTTGTTTTAGCAGTGAGGGATGATGTTGGCTCATTTTCAGGAGAACATGACTAAGCATATCTCCATACTGGGTGTGGAAATTTTTAAACCCTTTATATGTAAGAAGACAAGGAAGTGCTTTTGTTGTTCGGTAGCACCTGTTTGGCTGCAGTAACCTGTCTTTCAAGAAAACCCTGAGTAATCGGTCTCTATTCTGTCTCCTTGTCTCTTTTTGTGCACAGAGAGTGACACTGACAGCATTCAGAGTGAAGAAGACTCCAAAGAGGTATGTGCAAAACTAGTATTTCATAAAGCAAAGAAGGTTGCTGCTGTGTTTTTTTATGACTGTAGTAGTGGCATTAATCCAATAAAATAAATTAGATTTATGGGAATAGTTTTGCAACCTAGTCAACATAGCACTGCCTCTTTAACATGACGTCAAAGCATTGCCCAGAATCTGCTCCCTCCCTGGTGTCTGCTTCCTGTAATGCTTGCAGGCACGTGTTGCGTCTTTAGCGCCAACACTGAAAAACACTGGTATGACACTCAAAGGTGATCCAGGGTCTGTACAAAAAGGCATATCAGTCTTTGTAGCATATTTCAGGCCTTGTTTTCTGCCAGGTTTTGCCTTTTGTTATTATAGTTGCAGCTAGTTCTAATGAGCTGTAAAGATTCTGATGCAATGATGTAAAATTCGCTGCCATGTTAATTCTCATTAATAGGGATGTAAATTTACACAGTTCCCTTTATAGGGTTTAGGAAGTTAGACCACACTGTGGAGTTTCTGGAGTGTCTGTTGAGAGCAGCATGTTCAGGCTGTGGCTCAACCTGTATTTTCAGTTCCTGTCATGTAAAGCTGAAAAGTAAAGAAGAAGAAAAAGACGTAGAGTGACGTCAACATAGCAGGTTTAAAACCATCTAAGAATGGGTATTAAAACTTGTAAAGTAATCTGATCTAATATATAGTTTATTGCTTTATTTCTTCATGAATGACAAAGAGAACTTTTTTTTACTGCAGGAACAAAATATTTATGCCCTAACATACACCAAAACTGTAACTGTTAACCACACTATTGACTGGTTTGCCAGAAGTAGGTAATCTGTAAGTGTAGGGTTTAATTGTGTAAATAGAGCATAGTGTGTTTAGACTTTGGAATGGTGCATGATTCAGATTTCTAGTTTGAGTGCACTTTTGATTTGGCACATGTGGGGTTTGCAAACTACAGCCTCAGGTTTCAAGTTGTCTTGTGGCAAGTATCACTTTAACTATCTAAGCTGAAAAAGGTGTAATTCCCCTTTTGTGGTATACACACTCACTAACCAGTGAAGTGAAGCTGAATGGAGTTATCAATCTTTTCTTACAGTCATTTCAGGGATGATTTACAAGCATTCAGGAAGCAGGTTTATTTTTGCAGTTAGCTGCAGTGTGGAGATAGCGACATGATGGCAATAATATTTATAGCAAAAACAACTGGAGCTGTAATTAATAGCAGAAGAGTTTAAGTGGACTTGGAGTTTTATTTTGTTCTTTGCTCCATTTGCAAGTTTAAATGGAAGCTTCAGTTGACCAGGCAGTTTGTCATTTAGTACGTTGCTCTGAAAAGTCCCAATGAGTATATGTGTGCACAAAACAGAGTAACTGTGTAAAAGTGAATGCATGTACAGTTTGCAGGTATTTATGTGTGAATGAATATTTGTATATCTCTGCATGCGTGGGTGTGTGTGTGTGTGTGTGTGTGTGTGTAAGGATGGACAGGCAGTAGTGTGGGGGTTCTCTGTATTCCAGTGCTCAGATGAATCATGCAGAGCTCCAACGTGGCAAAAATCAAAGAAGTAAAAACTACAACAAGCTTTTAGTATGAATGGATTGTTTTAACTGTAGTGGTTGGGAATTGTGCTAAGAAATAATGACTGAATTTGTTAAATTTTTGTCATCAATAAATGTGGATTGTTTGCCATATGGGCCATTGTTAAAGGGAAGTACTGTAAAGGAACCTAGCTATTGTGTCTGTAATGGTTTACTATGTGACTTGGTGATTTATTGTTGGCTCATATCTGAGAGATACAGACATGCTGTTGCATTTATCAGAATAACACAGATCTACTGAGATGAGGAAAATAGCAGTGAATTTTTAGATCTAGCAAATTTGATTAGAATCAAATTGTTGCCATTTGCCTTGACTCTACTGTGTATCATTTGATCTGTTGATTGGCTTATATTGATTTATTTATGCATGTCTTAATATATGATGGGTCAAAATATCACATGGATCAATAAGGTCACAATAACTTTAGGTTATGAATCTGCAATATTTTTTCTTCTGCAGCACATGCGAGCACTTGTATGGGCCTCTAATCGTGTGGAGGCAAAGCCAGTCCTGGACAGCTCTGCGATGCGGACGTCTTTACCCAGCATGTCCACTTTCATCACTCAGTCTAAGCCCAACTTTAGGATTACAACTATCCAGGACACTTCGTCCACTCCCTTTCATGGCCCCTATAACAGCGAGGGACCATGGAGCCTCTTGACCCCATCTCACCCTCCATCACAGCCCCCAGCATCCTCCAGCAAACCCCCTGTTCATGAAAAACGGGCCAGTGTCATCATGAAAACCTCGGACATATCCAAATCTGTAAAGACTTACTGAGGAAAACCACTAGTTCTTGATCCTGACTTCGTTGAAGGCTGTACTGAACTTGAACGTGGAGCAAAGAACCTAAGCAACACTCTCTTGCCTCCTATTGATGATCTCACAGCTAGCAAAGCTGATGAAGTTGATTATGATGGTGATGTCTGGCTCACTGAATAGCTCATCTTAGCCGTGGGTGAGATAAGACATGATACAGGGCAAAATGCGGGATTCAGTGCAGGTCCAGGCCTTAAATTCAGGGAGCATGCTAATGCAGTGACAGATGTCAACACTGCCATTGTGCCATTGTTTCCAGCTCGTTTTGGATGTGTATATAGAGGAGAGTCATAATGTCTAATCAGTGGCATTGGCTTTAGCACCTTATAGAAAAGCACTGAATGAGATTATCTGTGGCCTTCTTTCTGTCCGTATAGCACCACGACTGTGGACACACACTTCTTTGAAAGGATTTGTTAGTTTGTGTCTCATGTCCACCAAAGAAAGCACTTTCAAAGATAACCTTTTGTATCTCAAAATCTGACAGTCCCATATATTATTGTGTCTTTAGGGATTTTTTTAAAAGGTAGATATTTACATTTTTGCCCAGTATAATCAATTTTGATTCATGGATGTTTTTGTGAATGACAAAACTGGCACTTATTTTGTTTTGTTTTTTAAGAAAAAATACATATTTTTGCTTTCTACTGTATGTGTGAACATAAATGTACATATAACCAAAATGAATTGTATAGTGCTGTGAAAAAGCATTTGCCCCTGAAGTGGATTTCTGCATTTCTGCATATTTTAGAGTAGATGCTAAAATCAGAATATAGTGTTTGATGAATAGAGCCCTAAGCCTTGTAAACATAGGGGTGTGGTTTGGACATAATATACAATTTTGAGTTGCACCGGAAGATAAGTTTGCATATCTCTGTGAAAACACCTCACCTTCACCTCCAAGCAGCTGTGCAACACCTTGTCTTGAATCAGACCTTGGTGGATTAAGGCCTTTGCACAGCCTGAATATACCAAGGAATATTGTATATCCCCTTGGGTACTGACCAGTACTCTATATGTCACCTCCAGACAGTGGAGACACGGTTGGAGTCAGTCAGATCAGAAGTGTCCTGGCTTTCTGCAACCTCATAAGAGTTCTTGGGAAACAACTAGGCCAGGGAACACGTAAAGTGCTTGCCCACGGTATGCTGGGTCTCATTACCACTCCATCAGCTGGCCCATTACACATGCTTGTGACCCACTGAACTTTATGTACACATGGATTCAAGTACAGAAGAAAAAAAACACACACATCCCAGGAAGCAAGGTTCAGGTGTTCTACATCAGCCATTACCCTCCTGGATTGTCCCCAAACCCCTTCTTCACAATGCAAGTTCAAGCCAAAAACACATCCTCACCTGCTACAACACACAATGTCCTATGTGGAAAAAGTAATAGTATCCTTGCTCAACATCTGTTAATCCCACCTTCAGCCATAAGAAGTGCAAACCGATTCCTGTTAGGATTTTCTACGCTTCTGTGAAATCATATGCACTTTCCTCCATACTAATATGCATCAGTTCAGGTCACTGATTTAGGTCTAGGCCATTCATTAAAATCGTTTTTACAGGTGTTTTATACTTCTTTTTTTTTTTACATTTACTTGTGGAATATTTAAATGAATATTTACCTGTGTTTGGGTCATTGTTTTTTTTTTTCCATTACAGGACACAGCATTCTACATTGCACTCAGAGGTCTTACATACTCCAGAAAAATTCACTGATGCCGACCAGGACAAGACTTTAATCATCTGTCCATAGGTCACTTTTTCTTGATATAGTGTGATTCATCTAAGTACTTTTTGGGAAACTTGACACTTTTCATTTCCATTTGGGCCCAGCATTTTTTGATCACATCCCAGGGAGATATGAGGATCAGTTCACGTGGTTTTATGGTATTCAATAATTGTGTGGTTGTTTTTTGCAAGACAGGCACCCAGCTTTACTACTGTCCTAAAATGTTCGTAACAGGCCTCTGATCGGGAACCAGCTGAGCCACATTATCTGATTGCTCACATTCTTAAGTAAACATAAGCAGCCTTTATGCCAAAGTCTCATATAATCCTCATACAATATGTTTTTGTTTCTTAATTATGCAGTACATTGAAAATTTCCCGGTGCTAAGGTGTCAAATGAAAGACCAAATTCAGTGTGGAAATGCAGAAAATCAAACAGGTGGCAAAAACTTGTTCATATTACTGCCCTTGTCTGTGACTGTATATGAAAGTGTGTTCATTTAACCAAATGTGTGTCTATACACATTTATGGGCTTCTCAATCCTGTGGATCATTGAATACCTAATTATATGATAATGTTATGTAAAATAAGAATTTCTTGTTAATAAACATATAAAAAACATTTTATGGATTTGAATTATATTAGATGCTCAGTGTATTTTATCCAAAAATTAGAGATTATACTTGCAATGACTGTTAGATTGAGATATACTATATGGCCACAAGTATCTGGACACCTGACCATCACACCCACATGTGCTTGTTAAATGTCCTATTCCAATGTTGGTCCTTTCTTTTACTGCTGCAGCAGCCTCCACTCTTCTGGGAAGGCTTTCCACTAGATTCTGGAGAGTGGATGTGGGGATTTGTGCTCCTCCAACAACAAGAGCATTAGTGAGGTCAGGCACTGATGACGGGTGATGAGGCCTGGTGCACAGTCGGCATTTCAATTCATACCAAAGGTGTTCAGTGGGGTTGAGATCAGGGCTCTGTGCAGGACACTCAAGATCTTCCACTTCAAGCCTGACAAACCATGTCTTCACAGAGCTCACTTTGTGCACAGGAATATTATCATGCTGGAACATGTTTGGGCTCCTTTGTTCCAGTGAAGGGAAATTGTAATTTTACAGCATACAAAGACATCCTTTACAATTGTGTACTTCCAACTTTGTGACAACATTTTGGTGGAAGAACCACATATGGGTGTGATTGTCAGGTATCCACATACTTTTGACCATATATTGTAGTTTACAATTGGCTAACATGGAGCATATGCTAATAGATAGATAGATAGATGGATGGATGGATGGATGGATGGATAATCCCTTAGGTCTGTTAGCATGGTATTTCTTCAATCATTGCTACAAGATGAAAAACACACATTTTTAAAGTTATTACCACCTTAAATGAATTGTAGAGATGAGATTTCTGGGTATTTGGGGTAACTTTGAGGCCATATGCCTCTGAGTGGCGATTTATGTCATGATATTTTAACATTGATGGCCAACAGTGTAAACGGAATCCTGAGTGTTTCTCAAATGACAGATTATATTGGTCAGATTGACTGACAATTAAACTGACAAAATAAAGTCTCAGTTTGGTTGGCGTTATGTTGAAATGTAATTGTCTGTGCACATTCTCAGAGAATTTTCACCTGGTTACATCAAAATTACTTCATTGTTAGAGATAATAGTGATTTTAGGATTTAAACATTTTCACTATATGGCCAAAGGACACATGACCATAACATCCATATGTCATTCTTCCGCAAACTGTTGCCACAAAGTTGAAAGCATCCAATTGTTTAGAATATCTGTATGCTGTAGTATTATGATTTCCCTAAACTGGAACTAAGAGGCCCAAACATGTTCCAGCATGACAATACTCCTGGGCACAAAGCGAGCTCCATAAAGACATGGTTTGCTGATGTTGGTGGGGAAGACCTTGAATGACCTACCCAGAACCCTGACCTCAGCACCACTGAATGCCTTTGGGATGGATTGAACCATAGATTGTGCATTACCTTCTAGCCTGATATCAGTGCCTGACCTTACTAATGCTCTTGTGGCTGGATGAGCACCAATCTCCAGCCATGTTCCAAAATCTAGTGGAAAGCCTTCCCAAAAGAGTGACAGTTACTATAGCAGAAAGGGGGAACTAAGTTTGGAATGGGGTGTTCAACAAACACATGGTCAGGTGCCCACATACTTTTGGCTATATAGGGTAAGTATAAATAAGTTGACATAGCTTGGCAGTAGGAAATCTGAATATTTGTTTGGATGTTAGGATGTGGTGGCTAGATGTAAAAAGTCCAAAAACACTTCATTTGAACCATAAATTCCACATCCTTTAATACCTCTTATGGTTTTTGATGGGATTTATTTATGTCTTTCATTAACACTTGTTAAGTCTTCACCTAACTTAGCCAGTTACCTATAAGCTAAGAATTTGTAGATTGTAGAAAACAGCATGGATTCAAACCAATTAAATCCCACAAATAAGAAATGCCTATATATTAAGGAATGTACACTTATACTCTGCAGAAACGTATTTTACTCGGCAGTTTTGGAACAAATATCCTACCCGAGTTGCCTTTACACTTTCGACAGTATCTGAACACCACATGGATCAGTGGAACAGTATCTGAAAACCTTTAGTGGTTGACAAGTTTCTACCAGCATCTAGTTTCTACTGGTCCATTCCTTGGCACCACTCCTTATTTAAATGATTTGACAGAAGGTAACGATCCACAGCCACCTGAACAGTAATAAGGTCTTCTTACAGTGTTTCAAATGCAAGGATAGGAATGGAAAAAAGATTAAGACACAGGATAAATAGAAAAAAGTAACACTATGAAAGAACAAACAGGATTAACATCTGTGGCATTACAAGCCCCAACTTAGCGAGGCTTGCTTCAGTATCTTCGTTCTGTGTGAAACTGATGCCTTATAATTTCCTAGTGCAGTTTCGTATCTCAGTCAAAGAGAAACTGGTTAACAGCTCTTGTGCTTTTGCAGCTGTGACTGAAATCTGTGAACTCTTGATGGCTTGATAATTAAGGGAATTTTTATAGACATAATCATGTGCTGGATGCATTTTTAGATATAGTATGTCTGTTTTAACCATACACCTCCTTTGTAGCAAAGCAAACAGGATTCCTTACTGGCTTCTATAATGGCATGTTCATTGTCCTGTACAATCTCGTTCTGTGTGTTTGCATAGCAGGGTCAGTGACAGATGTTGGTGTAATATGATCTGCCTTCTGGGTGTGTGTGTGGGGTGTATGTTTGTATGTAGGCAGAAAGGAAAGCAGTGGTCTACTCCTCACCTTTTGGTTTCGGTTGCTGTTCTCAGGCTGTGAATGTGTTAGCTCAGCCCCCCCCACACACACAGCCCTAATGACACCTAGGTCACCATGGCAACCAGACAGCAGTTAATTACATAACCCATAAGTATACACAAAGTTCATTATGAAAGTGGTTTACTTCCTTTTTGTCCTTTTCTCCCTCTACCTCTTTTTCTGTTGCTCTGTTTTTTCTGTGTTGTTTTATTTGTCTGTATTATGAATATTAGTCT
Source organism: Gogo arcuatus (assembly GCA_028570945.1). Taxonomy (NCBI): domain Eukaryota; kingdom Metazoa; phylum Chordata; class Actinopteri; order Siluriformes; family Anchariidae; genus Gogo; species Gogo arcuatus. Next base: position 20,978,687 of record JAOTRR010000038.1, read on the forward strand.
ATGTGACATTAGAAAGGCTCTCACTCTGTTTTACAATCTAAGTCTATATATAAAGGCTACAGAATATTATTATTATTAAGATTGCTATTTTAGTTGTAGTTTAGGGAGCCTGTTATTGGTTGCACTATTCACCTTTAATTTTGGTTTATTTGACCATCTAAAGGCAGGAGAGTAACAGTACACGCTCATGGATGTCAAGAAAGAGTGCTTAAAATGATAAGTTTTGAAAATTCAAATAAAAATAAACTATTATGCAAGAAATAATTCATTTAGATACTCTACATTTAAAATGCCATAGTGAGTTTTCAGTTTCTATAAGCATGTGAACTTGCCAGTTTGTTTATGTGATTTAGGCCACATCTCATTAACGTCTTATCTTCTTTATCATCTTTCATGTTTTCTTACATTACATTGCTGGGTAAACGTACTTCATTGCAGTTTTAGTAAAACTCATAATGTAAAAATCTGAAGAATACTTCTCTGAAGAATTCCTCTATCACTAAGTATGTGAAACTAGGAGAATAATTAACCTCTCTTTAGCTAACCACAATAATTATACAAATAACAGAATGTTTTAATCATAAGAGAACATTAAAATTAAAAGACATACATTTGAAACTAATATGTATTTTAAAAGACAGTGTTCAGGGGCAAAATGAATGGGAAAAAATGATAAAGGCAGACCCAGGACTAAAGAAATGTTTTTTCAGCTGCTTTTTAAATCAGGAAACAGTTGACACCAACCAATATCTAAGGGTAGCAAATTCCACAGCTTAGCTACATGAAAACAAATGTGTGCTTTTTATTCAGTTAATGCTCTGTCTGAGACCACATGAAGGTGCTTTGAAAATCTTTGGAATTAAAAAAAAACTTTGAAAATGAAATGTAAAAAAAGGAGTCTTGTACAAACTATCAATTATTAACACATGAGTAAAAGTAAAAAAAAAAAAAGCCTTTCTGGAAAATGGCAAGTAAAGTTTAGAGCAACTCATATCCTCAAGATGAGGTTCTGTGTTGAAGTACAGCACCAGACAAAAGTTTGGACACACCTTCTAATTCAATGGTTTTCTTTATTTTTATTAATTAA
>JAOTRR010000038.1:21070284-21083224 GCA_028570945.1 Gogo arcuatus
CACACACACACACACACACACACACACACACACACACACACACACACACATATTTTCTATCACTCATGGACATGGTCTGTCTAGCACAGCACTCTCTGCTTACATTTCACCATCTGGTGAGAATCTGCAAAAGTATCTCTGATGTGGACCACAGTTTCAGAGCAGAAAGAGAGAGTTAAAGAGAGACAGACAGTGTGCGTGAGGGGGTGGACAAATCCTTCAGAAATTGATAAAAATACATTACACCTGGACAAGCCATAAACTCACAAAAGAATAGGCCCAAGTACCAAACTCTCCAGCACTATTTTGGCATGAGATCTCACAGATGAAAGTTATTAACTGTCAAGGACCATGCAAATACTAGTGATATCTCATCAGAGCAATATCAGGTTTATGATCAAGTGGATCCATTTTAGGAACTCTCAGAATCAATAACAGTCTAGGATAGTACTAGGAATTACAGGTGTATATCTATTATGTACTGTATCTCATCAAGCTTCATTACAAGACATGACAGAATTTTTCCATTGTAGAAGAGATTTACCACAGTAACTCTGAAATCTACATACAGACATAAACATACACATCTCAAGTTGAATGTCTTTTAATTACATAAGATGTGTAGTTTGAGCAGCTACTCTTCAATGTACTAAATTAAAATAAACACGCACCACTCAATGACTAAGATAAAAAAAAATATGTAAGGCTCAAGAAACAGCCAGCAGCTGAACTCACTTGGTTGTTTCCTGTTTTCCTCAGGCTCCAGCTATGCATTCAACACTTGCCATGATTATTTTTAATACTCATGCCGTGTTTGTCCCTCTATCATATTTTTCTTATGCCATGTTAAGCTGTCTATGCCGTACCAATGAGAAGTTTGAACAAATCTGGAAATGGACAAAAGTAAGTCATAAAAACTATGAAATAAGACATTTTCAATCATTTATCTTCAGTAATTACTTTATCCTGCTAAAGGTTGCAGAGGATCTGGAGCCTACCCTGAGAACACTGGGCATGAGGCAGGAATACACCCTGGATACGACACCAGTTCATCACAAGGCACCATACTCACACATTCACACTCATTCACATCAATTTACCTTACAGCATGGTTTTGGGAGTTTGGAGGAAACCGGACAACCAAGAGGAAACCCCACACAGACTGTAAGTTTAGTTAGAACCAGGGATCCTGCAGCTGTGAGGCAACAGCACTACCCATCACCTCACCATGACACCCTCAACCCATACAATATATGGTCATGCATTTACCAGAAGTGTTAAACAAATCTATCTTATATTTCACATTCTTCAAAGTTTCAATGACTGCTTTGCGAGTTTATGGTATTTTCTCAGCAGCTTCTTGAGCGAATCATCTGGGATGCTTTTCTAATAATTTTGAAAAGGTTATCACATATGCTGAGCACATGTTGTACACTCTTCCTAAGTTCTAACTGAATGGCGTCCATACTACTCCGGAGTTTTCAACCCCTAAAATGGAGAATTTTGGAAAGACTGCTGGCTCCATTTTAGTTTGAAAACCCTGGGGTTGCATTTTAGCCTGGACCAGCAGAAACTGAGACTTTTTGGAAATGATGATGCAGACACCCACGTTAGCTTCTTGACTGGGTCTTATCAGTCACAACGTATCATTCCCTGATTCATCATGCTCCTATCACATGACCCTTTTCCAGAAGAAAACAAACGGCATTAGCCTCAAACTATAGCCTCAACTACCAGTAGTGAATGCAATGTGGATAATGAATTACAAGCGTTGCTGACCTTGTTGTCTTTGCTAGCAGCTGTTGTGTAGTTAAATCCTGCACTTTATAAATACAAGCTACTGCAAGCAAAGAAATCTCTGGTCTTTCCACCATTGCGACAATCTACTTCCTGTTTATACTGGCACACACATGCCCAATGTATGTGAATGGTCATGTGATATGCATTTTCAAGCGTGTTAGTATGAGCGAAGATTATTTCTGATACAGAGCTAAAACACTCGTCTGGATGGAGATCGTTTTCATTTTAAAACTAAAATGTATTAATGTGGCCATAGCCTTAGAGTAGTCAATTGATCTAACCCACATGTCTTTGGGAGGAAATGCACAGGGAGAACATGCAAACTTCACACAAAAAGTCCCCAGTTGGCTGCAAGGTTCAAACCCAGAACCATCTTGGGGGGAAGCAACACTGTTAACCACTGCACCACCCATCAACCCAAACCGATTGGCCATTCTTCTCTGACTGGATGGTTTTTTTGCACCATTCAATGTAAACTCCAGATAATGTTGTACATGCAAATCCCAGGAGATCAGCAGTTTATGAAATACTCAAACCAGCCCATCTGTCACCATCAACCATGCCACAGTCAAAGTCAAAGAGATCACATTTTTCCATACAGGTGTACAGTTCCTATTAACATGAACAGTGAGTGTATACACTCACCATCCTCTTTATTAGGAACACCTGTACAACTGCACATTCATGCAGTTATCTAATCAGCCAATCATATGGCAGCAGCACAATGCAAAAAAATCATGCAGGTACAGGTCAAGAGCTTCAGTTCACTTAATATCAAACATCAGAATATGGAAAAAATATGATCAATGTGAATTTGATCATGGTATGGATGTTGGTACCAGAAGGGCTGGTTTAAATATTTCACAAACTGCTGATCTCCTGAAAATTTCACACACAACAGTCTCTAGAGTTTACACAGAATGGTATGAAAAACAAAAAGCATCCTGTGTGCAGAAGATCTGCAGGCTAAAACACCTTGTTGATGAGAGAGATCAGAGGAGAATGACCATACTGATCTGAGTTGACAGGAAGTCTATAGTAACTCAAATAAGCACTCTTTATACTTCCTGTCAGCTCAGACCAGTCTGTTCAATCTCCTGTTCTTGGAAATTTCCAACTCTGGATTTGGCCAGGAGAAAGCAACCTATTGGGATGCCAACAGTAAAGTTTGGTGGAGGAGGGATAAACGTCTGCAGCTGTTTTTTCAGGTTTTAGGCTAATGAAGTGTAATGTTAATACTACAGCATACAAAGACATTTTAGACAATTGTATGCTTCCAACTTTGTGGCAACAGTTTGGAGAAGGCCCTTTCCTGTTCCAGCATGACAATGCCCCTGTGCACAAAGCAAGGTCAATATAGTTTTACATGTTTGGAGTAGAGGAACTCCAGTGCCCTGCATACAGCCCCGACCTCAGCCTCACTGAACACAGCGAGACAGGCCTTCCTGTCCAAAATCAGTGCCTGACCTCACAAATGCTCTTTTGACTGAATGGGCAAAAACTCCCATAGACACACTCCAAAATCTTGTACGGATGGGGACTATCTTCATATTAATACCCATTGTTTTGGGTTAGGATGTCCAACAAGGTGATATGAGCATAATGGTTAGGTGTCCACAACGTTCAGCCATATAGTGTATTTATTATCATTTAAAGCTGTTTCCAGTTGACAAGTTACTTATTTTCCTAGGTTACTCATTTTGTCATGTTCATTGTTGTCAAGGGGAAAATATTCCCCTCAAGTACCTACATGTAATCCCTGATCTCATACCTGTGTGTCCTCTTTGCCATGGTCTTGCCTGAGGGAAACCCCATCATACCACAGACCACACGGGAGTTTTCATTGGTCCAGCCGATGTTGCAGATGTGAAACCAGCCTTTTTTATCCTTCACCTGCACCACACCCTCAGTAGTAGGCAATTGGGCACTGACAGGATGCAAGCGGACCTCTTTCAACCTGTTTGGATCCACCTGCATCTGAAACATACAGCTGTGTTACTAAGACCAGTATTTTGTTTTATGTAGCAGCATAAGCTGCCTCTTTAAAAATCTGCTATATGAATGTACTGCTTTTAGGGGTTTGAACAACCGGCATATGGATTGCTTTGCTATAATGGCACATTTTTGAGAATTCAGTTGCTCATGGATTATATTACACTACGTCTAGCCATTAATAAACCTCTTTTGAAAATGTAGCTCCTTAAACTCCCAGGAGGCAATGATGGGTCAAGAAGAACATTCCTCACTTGTGTAACTACATACATTTCCTATTAGTTTCACTGTGGTTACTGAATAATTCATAGTAGCTTCTGAGTAATATGCTTTAAGAAGAATATATGAATAATAAGCTGGGACTTTAAAAGGTTTAAGGAACAGATCTATCTAAGTTTAATAAATGTAGCTGGGCTATTCAAACCACCAGCTCATATCGCATAATATCATATCCCTTCATAAAAACAAGAAATCCTAATAGTAAAAAGGCTTGGCAAGTGCAACGCTATATTAGTCTACTGTCAATGTCTGTTACAAAGTAATAAGTTAATAAAATAAATGTTTGGTAATCAAATCTGTCATATATGAGATGCTTTTCCAACACATATATGCAACTTCAGACAACTCCACACTTTCTTACAGCTCAGAAATGTTGTATTGGTAGCTTACAGCAGGAACAAAATGGAAACCTAACTATGTAGGAATGAGGGATGTGCCTTCTGGCAAATTTTAATATTTGAATCTCTATAAGAGTTAATGAACTGATATTTGGTTAACCATTAGGGGAGGGGGAAAACATCTTTACTCAATACTAATACTAATCAAGTATCATTTTCGACTGCAAATTAAACTTTCCTCCTGTTGGCAGCAGTGCACAACTTTATATGTTTGACAGACATAATATAGAGAAATATTAATTTATCGCCAGACCAACATCAGCTCAGTATTTCAGCTTGTAGCCCTACTGTAGCAGCGCATACTCTGGTGTTGGTTAAAATTCAAACTTCAAGAAAGGTCTAACTGCCACGGAGGGTAGAGGTGAAATATATTTGGTTGAACAAACTTTATGTGACTACAATGGTAATACACACAAACAATTCTCGAAATCAGAGCAGCAATGGGTATAAATGAAATGGGTCATGGAGCAGTTAGGATCTCAGAACATTCAGGGAATGTTCATTTTTGGTTCCCGAAACATTCTAAAAAAGGAAGGTTTTGTTTTACAGAAATACAGTGTTCATCTTTAGTTACACATATGGTCCAGGAAATGTTCCCAAAACATTCCAAAACCTTTAAATTATTTGACCTCTCTGGAACCTTACACTAACCCGGGATGGTTTGAAGGACTTTCCTCTAACGTTCTCCGTACAAACCTATTACTGCACTGATACAAACCTGGTCAGTTTTCATAAGGATTACATTTGTATTTACATTTAACCATTACATTTGTACCTAATAGGACAAGCACACTCATTTTCTAATATAACATACTACATTAATACATACATTGCATAATACTTCAATGTGCAACATGAAGCATCACTTCTGGTGTAACCTGTGCTTAATATAAAAAGCTGAGGTATCCGATTGGTGTCCACTGTAGTTTCAACTTTTTTAAAGGACCTGTGTTAATATCGTCATATCTGACCACCCACTTTACCCATCATGAGATAAAACCATACAAAACCATCTGAAGTGGTTAAGCAGATATTTGAATGCCTGTGCACATCACTAATAGGAATATCTAATAATATTCCTGAAAATTCATTCCATCTTTAACAGTCAGTTTTTTATATAGTATATTTTGGGAAAATGACAGCACCATACAAGTTCTAATAACTGCAGTAGTTAATAGACTATACCTATTGTAGAAAAAGTTGTAATTTTACTTATACAAAACCGCTATTATTCACCATGTGCAAATTATTATTATTATTATTACTACTATTATTATTATTATTATTATTATACTGATATTATTAGTATTTGACATGTATTTGGACTGCATTGGACTGCATTTAAAAAATACCTGTACAATCTCCAAAGTCAGCTTTAGAAATGGGAACAATTGTGAAGATATGCAAGAAATCCAGATGTGAGCTGAGGACATGTGCGCACACACACACACACACACACACACACACACTCAAACTCAAGTATGTACACTCAGTCTGCAGAATCAGTGCCAAGGTACGCTTGTCCTTGCAGAACTGAACAGAACAGAATAAGAACCTCTTCCTTTCCCTGTGCATCTGTTTTTTGTTTCTTTATGAGTATGCATTTGTGTGGGTGAATGCGGGTATTTGTTTGTGAGTGGCTTTGTGGTGAGTTTCCAGTCCCACTGCTTCCTTTTTTGATGGTAAACAATTTTCCCATTTTTGGGTTTATGCCTATTTAGTGAGACTTCTCATCATAATTAACTTAATGTTAATTGATTTTTAAAATTTATGCTAAATTGCTACCTGAAATCTCTAACATGCAATATTCCAGCCTAGCTATGTGTGTATGTGAAGTACAGAGTCCAGGCAGCTGTTTGTCCTTCACCCCTTCTCTCTTACTACTACACTCTCTGTCTCATGTGAGGATGTGAGGTCAGTACACAGGCAGCCAGACCATAAGAGACTAATTTGCTGCAGAGGCTTCAGCAGCTTGCACAGCTTGCACTAGCATATAACATTCTCCATGTTCTACTCTACACTATTAAACCCCATCCTGTAGAAGTCAGTTGAGGAAAGAGGGGAAAGAAGCATGAAGAGAGAAAGTGAAAGAGAATAAAACACTGCTAGGTCACATCACACACAGCATAATCAAAGGATTACTACAATAAAACTTGTGCAAATTGAAAAATGAATTGGAGTGAGTTTTAAATCTATCAAATAACCTCCATGAATAACATTCAGAGTAACAAAAGAAAATAACAAAAATGGAAACGTGTCTTTTCTGTAAGAAAAAAAAGAGTCACAGCATTCAGATAATGACATTGCTTTGATGGAACTTGTCCTATTGTATTCTTTTGCAAGAGTCATTGCTTTAATTAATTCACATTGCTCGGTTTGAAGCATAATTGTTTCCAGTATGAGGGAACAACAACAACAAAAAAAAAAAACATAAAAAGACAAAAACCATATTCAGCACAATGTACTTGTCTTTCAAAGTTCAATTTGACATGACCAGCATCAACACTAACTTACGCTAAAGATTTTATTGAATTATCAAATTAGAAAATAGATTTAAAAAATAAATGACGGTGTGTTTGAATGAGAATTTATCCCAGTGTCTCAGATTTTCAGAGTGGTAACATACAGGTCTACATTCATTAACAGTTGCAAATATAGTAGACTTGGGGTCTGGAAATTTGATTCCTTTGCATTACAGAGCCACATCCTGTCTTCATCTTGGCTTACCTCAATGATGTTGTCCTCCAAAAACCCAGGTAACCTCTCATCTTTACAGACGACCCCTGCATCCTCTTCATGAGTGCAGTCACTGTTGCCCCATCCTCGAGACACACAATTCTCAATGCTGCTTTCAGAGCCCCTGCATATCACATTATCCAGCCAAATCTTACCTGCAGAGACAGTGATGTGAAGCATGGTTAATGAGCATGCTAGTACTGCAAGCCAAGTGGAAACAGGGAAAGGGCAGATCAGCTTTGAGAATTCAACAGTGCTGGGGTATACATCAATTTAACAACCAAGACTACTAAAAAAATTATTGCCTCAGGTTGTTTTATTTTTAAGCAGTCAGGATTTATACTGATCATAATACTCTATTCTGGTCCTTCTCCATTTTTTACCACACTGGGTATATTTCTTTATAGGTGAACTAAAATTCGCAACACTCATACTGTGTTCTCATTTCAAAACCTCAAAGGGAAACATCAGCTGTTACACCAACCTGTGCCCACTCCATACTTGGCACTATGTGACCAACTGATAGCATTTACAAATCCTAGATGGCGACAGAGCACATGGGCATTAGTCAGAGTGAAGTCATCATCACAGATTGTGCCCCACTCGCTGTTATAGAAGATCTCCACCCGGCCCTCGTTGTGTTTGCGAGGGTAGCCAGCAAGACGGAACTTTAGTTTGCCAGCTTGTGGAGTGACAGTCTGACACAAGCAGGAGGGGAGCAACACACAACCCAGTATTAACACTACATCCCAAACACTCACCATGGTCTAAAGTCAGAAAGAGAAACAAGGACAAAGAACATTTCAGAAATGGTTAATGATGATCAGTGGTAGACATGTCTGAATAACTGCAGTACCGTTTTACACCACAATAATAACATATTTATTGTGTTAATTCTTTGGTATCAATAGAATAAAATAAAATAACATGATATTTACATAGTCAACTCCAGAATTATTGGCACGCCCCAGGAGAATGGGTAAAATTACTGCATAAAAATATTATACACAATCATTTACAATTACATTTTTTACTCAGACAGTTGGAAACACTAGTTGTTTTTCCCCTAAAGCCAAGTAGACACTACACAACTTTCAAAGGATTGGAGCAATCCCCAATGAAGTGCATCCAATCCAGCATTGCCAAATCTTTAGTACTTAAAATGTAACTTCACCCCCAGCTCTGAGCCTAACTCCACCCACTGCATCCTTTTGAAAAATGCAAAAAAAAAAAAAAAAAAAAGAGGGCAAGGGGCTGTTGGGGGAGGGGGACAGGCTGAGGAGGTGGGTGGGGAGGGGCCAGGGAATAAACTCCTGTGAATGATGATTCTCGATCAGCATATATTTGAAAATGAGCACAGTTTCACAGACACTCACTCAGAGGTGGGGGCTGGGGAAGGTGGGCTGGTTAACCCAACTCTGGTTAGAGAGTGTTAAAATCCTTTTTTTTTTTAAAATAAAAATTTCATGATGTAGAGAAGTACCAAACAGATGACTCTACATCAGCATCAGCCTTGCAAGGTTCAGGATGATTTTAACCTGTAGATGGTAGTAGTTTTGAGCCATTTTCAACCCATAAAGTGCCGATTTTTATAATACTGGTAATTTTGTCGATATTAACACCAGCAGTGATGTGTTTCATCACAGTACACTCATATCATTTAGTTTACAGTTTTAAAAAAATGAAGTGTGCAGTACCTCTTTAATGCATGCTAGTCACTAGTAGCTTCTTACTGAGCTGGGGGTGGGGGTTTATCGCAGATCCCCAAAATTAATCCTAAACAGGGAAATCAGGGCTAAACTTGTGTAGTTTGCATTCAGCACAACAAAACATAATTTTCATAAAAGTTTTTTTTTGTTTTTGTTTTTTTAATTGCTCTGTCATTCTCCAGAAACTGCTGTTTGGCCATTTGACCATTTCCTTTTTACCTCAGGTATAAGTATGAGGTTGCACACAAGTAAAATCTCTTCATCATCATGATAAAAACCAAAGAGCTTTCAACACACAGAAAAAACAGCTGACTGCTGATCAACACAAATCAGATAGGCCTAATGGATATAAAATACATACACAATAAAGCACCTCCAAGCATAACAAGGATTTTCAAAAAAAAAAAGAAAAAAGTGTGGAGCAGTGGAGTAGTGGGCCAAGATCCCTCTAACAGTGTTCAAATGGACTTAAAAAAAAAAACCTATCCTGTAACATGTAATATAGTGTACCTATATGTTTAAGCTCAAAATATCACCAACTGCATTTTTATTCTTTTACATTTTCATAAAGGGTGCCAATAATTCTAAAGTTGACTGAATTTGTTGCACAAGGTGAGGTTCACAAACTCTTCAATGACTGTTCACTTCTTAATTCATATATGTAACTCAAGTAAGGGATAATGTATAAAATGCAGAACACATTGTTGGTGAAATAAGATTTTAAATTATTTAAGAGAATAAGTCATTATTCATTACTATGCCCTGGATCATATCAGAAACTCAGACAATTTACAATGCATTCATGAACAGTATTCAATTTAACTGTCTTATTTTACTGTGACTCCTCCAGCTTTATCTATTATATTTCTAGCTGCTACAACACTGGCATTGGAATGTGATGCAGTGCAAAGTTTATACTGAAATTGCTTCAGCAAATTCTCTTAGATATTTTCTCTTCACGGACTGGAAATGAATAACAGAAAAACACATAGTTCCTCCTACCTGGGTTTATAGGCACTGCTTCACACCTGCCCAGTTTCCCTTAATGGCACAGAAGGAGCTTTCTGTAGACTCTGTTCAGATACTGTGTTCACATTCAGGGGTGAGAGAGAACTGATTGGAGACAGGGGTTGTACTGGGATTGTGGTGAAAAGTTCACTGAGTCCTCACTCTACTTTCAGCACTTTCCCAATGGGGCGGCGCAGACTGCTCTTATGTGTTTGTATTAGTGATGAAATTATGGCTCTTTTCAGTGAGTCAGAGTACTCGACTCAGCTCACCAATAAGAGCCGACTCTATATAAGAGAATAGTCTGCCCGACAATCGTAGCCCCCTGGTGGTCTAGTGGTTAGGACTTGGCGTTTTCATCGCCGCAGCCCGAGTTCGGTGCCCGCTTCGAAAATAGAGCATTACGTGTATTTTTAGGGGAATCCATGGACTGAAGGTTAGAGAAGCAGTTTTGGGACCAAAAGATCTCTAGTTCGATTCTCTAAGCCAGCAGGAAAATGTGTGGGTAGGGGGAGTGAATAAACAGCACCCTTCCTTCCCTCTGCATCCATGGCAGAAGTGCCCCCGAACAAGGCACCTAACCTGCAGCTGCCCACTGCTTTGGGTAAGTGTGTTCGCTGCTTCAAATGGGTTAAATACAGAGGAAGAACTTCACTTTTCTCTAATGTACATGTGACGAATAAAGGCCTAAAATTACATTTTGTGGACTCGTTCATTGGACTGGAAAATTCTAGTGGGGGATAGGAGCTACTCTCAGTGATTTCACTAGGGGGCAAAATACAGCAATGAAATCTGGGACAACTGACGCTTTAACCACGTCAAAACAATCTGTTTGGGGGTTTCACAGCAACGCGGAGAAAAATAAAATTATATATATATATTTTTTGTTTGTTTTTGTTTTTTTAGGCTGTTTGTAAGTAATTTTGTAAACTATGATGAATTGTTATAGGCTAATTCATGATTAATTTGTGTATATAATCCAAGTTAAGGTTGTAGGCTCTACCACTACAAAATGTGGAAAAGCTCAAGGGGGTGAATACTTATGCAAGGCACTGCTGTATATGTATATGGTAAAACCATAACTTCGACAGTGTTTGGTTGAATTGCAGTCTGTCTGTTTTGTGCATTAACAAGGTAGCTTTCAGATGACCACATTTAGGAGTTGTTGGCGTGTTATTGGTCTACTAAAGTTCTGGTTATCAATACATTTAAATAAAAATTAAAACAAAGTCTCACTATACTACAGCTCACGTCAAGAGTATCGAATACTTATAGATTTTCAGTAAAAGCATCACGAAATCTAGTCTAATTGTCTCGTCGCTATGTAAAAAAAACGACTCTTCAGAATCGTGAGTCGGCTCCCAACACTCTAAAGAGTCGGTTCAAATAACCGAATCGTTATAAAGCGTGTGTGCAGGAAGAAGAAAAAACATTACTTCACGTAAACATTTCGCACTAAACGCAGACGGCATGATCAGTTCGCTACATTGTTGAATTTGGTACAGTAAATTATCACAGGTGTAAGTGTGGAGTAACTCAAGAAATGAGTTCCACATGAGTTCAGAGCGTTTTGGTCGTGTGTTATATGTCAGATAACACCTAATCTAATCTGTGGAGAGCTAGATGCTACCTTTGTAAGTCACTCACATACTGAGGATTGTCCTCAAGGGAGAGCTTTTTTATAGCTTGTTCTCTTTGTTTTGCATCTTCGTACGTTTACATTTACCTGTGTTCATTTGGCAGATGATTGAGAAAAACAAGTACAATCCAAGCATATAGTTACAATAAATAGCTTTAATGTAAATACTAGAGGTAGAATTTCCCTCTGAGAAACTGTGCAAGAAAGTTGCAAAAGCTAAGCAGAAGAAAAACCTGCTGTGCAATGCCAAGAGCTACAAGTGATGTGAGGTTTAGAGAGGACAATTCAAGGATTCAAGGATATGAAATACAAGAGGAGAGAGGGGAGAAGAGGATAGAGATATATTATGCAACCTCAAATAGCACTGTTATTCCGGAAGAGCCCTAAAGCAGAGAAAAATAGATACAGACTATCAAGTGTTCACAATTAGAGCTCTGAGAGATGCTTCTTGAAGCTGGAAGACATTTCAGCAGATGAATGAGAAGCAGTGATAGGTTTTGGTTTGTCTGTACTGAAGAAAGTTGAATTGATGAAGTGTGAGTTATCTAGAAATATAAGTCCTCTGCCACCCAGGAGATTCTGCCTCACAGATCGATCCGGGAGCAGCAGTCACTGATGCAGACACAGCTGTTCAGAGACATTTCTCAGTTTATTGAAGGACAAACATGAGAATATGTCCACGTTCAAGAGTGGTGATTGGAAAATGTAATATGAGTTGGCTGCGTGTGATAGGGTAGCTTCAACCGGTGATGGAAAATTACTGAGCAGGATAGCCTTATGAAAAACAGAGAGCAGATGTGCAAGCAAAGATATGTTTCAAGGATTTAACTGAAACAAGCCAAAACAAGTTGCAAGCATGCCAAACAAATATCTCTATCAAGAAGTTGGGGTCATAGTTAAAGCCATGTAATGAAGAATTCCAAATAATGTTTATCATCAGATAGTGAATGTAGTGGATGGGATGAAGCACAGGGTTGAATGAGTGACTTTTTGTAGATGTCCAGTGACATTTATGATTAAAGGAAATAAAAACTCCTTAACCTATTTTACGTTTTGGCAGGAGAAACTCACTTAGGCTTATAAATTACTTAAAACTCACTTATAATGGACGTCTGAGGGCAGTTATTACATTCCGCCCACTGTTCAATATATTGTAATAGACTTGGATATATAAAACAGACTTGAAAAAAGTGTCTTACCAAAACCTGTGACCATGAGATTAATGAGCACATTGTAGATCACTGTGCATATTCTTACATCCTGTAGCTTTCAAGTGCTGGACCTATTTATTTTTTTTTAAAAGTCTGTTTGTTAAGGTTATGTAATACAGTGGTGCTTGAAAGTTTGTGAACCCTTTAGAATTTTCTATATTTCTGCAT
>JAOTRR010000038.1:21106546-21121119 GCA_028570945.1 Gogo arcuatus
GTGTGTGTGTGTGTGTGTGTGTGTGTGTGTGTGTGTGTGTGTGTGTGTGTAAACATCTGTTTACAGGCATGCCTTCAGGTATAATTAGCCAGGGGAGAGTGGCTCCCTGCATCCCCAGTGCCTCAATATCAGCCTTTAATCACCAATTAGCACCTGCATATGGAATTCAAGGGCTCAGTGAGGGTATAAAGTCTTCTGCTAAATATCATTTGGTTATAGACCTTTCAGTGCAATATAATGGTATAACAGTAAAAAGAGATTATAGAGATTTTTTTATATCAAAGGTTTGGTTTGAGCCTGTAAAAATAACACCATCTTTCTTTGGAAATGTAGGTGGTTTGTGATTTGTATAATCCATTTTCACAATTCTGTTTCCCCATACAGCATTTTTTTCTGTCTTGTTTTGTGTAAGAACTTACAGTAATTTAAGATTTCCCCAGAACTAAGTTATCAGTCAATTAGTTCAGGCAGAGTATCTCAGCAATGCGGCTTACAAAATGTGATATATAGCTTCATAATAGAGCTTTGTATCCCTGCATGATTGATCCTGTGAGGGATATGATAAATAGATGAGGAACTGTTGTGTTAAGAAAGAAAAAAAAATACAACAGAGTGCAGTACTGTAGCTTTAAACGGTATTCCTCATGATTGGACCTACAAATACCCTGTATATATCTTGTATATATGTATGTCTTGTGTTAAGCCATTTTAAAATCTTTATCTTCTCAGTGATGTTCTTGTTTGTGTGGCAGGGCCTGCCTGCAGGACCATGTCCCCAAGGACAGAGTGTGAGGAACCCAAGCCTGAGAAGCTAGCAGACAAGGGCAGTGAAAGTGGAGCTTCCTTGAACGAATTGTCCACCTCCAGCTCAGAGACCCACTCAGAGGCCACATCACCCCAGGATGGAGGCTCCATCTTGATGCCTCGTGAGGAAGTAGTTGGAGGCTCTCTGGCACCCTGTGGAGCCCTGCATTCAGTATCTCGTCCCCCCAGTACCCTCACACTAGGCAGGCCTCCCAAGAAGGGGGCCTCCGTGCAGTGGATGGAGCTTCCAGATAAAAGGCGCAACAGCGAGCTCTTCCAGTCATTAACCAGTGGTGTGGGGCTACGTGAGGGTGGACTCGTGCGCAGAAAGACTCTGGAAAGACCCAACGTTCAAGAGGAGATGAAGCAGTGCATTCGGGATTTCCGCAAGATCAGGATTCCTCAGGCATTCCCAGAAAGGAAGCGCCAGTGGCAGTCAGAATTGCTCCAGAAATATGGGCTCTAGAAAAGCACTCAGTCAGAATTTCTGTGGTGTGGGATTTTTTTGCTGATTTTCTGTTTTTAGTTTGAATTTATTTTTAAACAGGTTATTTTAAAAGGTGCAATATTTCTCAAAAGGAAGGCAACAAGGCTGTTAAAAATGGCTGTAATCATGGATGAAAGTGGGTAAAAACCCTTTGAACTATATTGTAGCCCTATGTTCAGACCTAAAGCAAGAAGGGAAATGAATCAAACATCCTCAGAAGAATAAAAAAATCTATAATTGATGGAGACCACTGTTTTTTTCCCCTCAACAACCCATTTAGCAGACACTGTTGCTCAGTCAAACTGGAAACACTTTAAATATTCTCTTGTTATTTTGCCTTGTCTATAGTAAATCGTTGAGCATTTGCATAAGTACAGAGTTTATGTCTTGTATATGTCTTGTACAGTTCCATTGTGCAAATGTGGGCATTTTATACCTTACAATGATTTCTAGATTTTTACTGAGTATCATGAAGCCAGCATGGGATGAATGCATAAAGTTGATGAATTTCTTTCTCTATGATTTCTCTAAAATACATAAAATTCACGTTACATACTAAAATGAATGTAAAGGTGCCATAGAATGGAAATCTGTATTTACCTCGGTATAGTTGAAAAAAAAGAGTTCAATACATGGAACTGACATACCGTGAACCTCAAACACTGTTGTCTCTATCAAATGCAAAATCATGCGTATGCAAAAGAGGGTGGTAAAATTCCAGGGCCAATTCCAAAATCCTGGAGTATTTCGTAATAGTCCAGATTCATCAATATTCATTCACCAGCCATGCTCCCTGAACAAAGCGACGCTGAGCCAGAGAGCTCATGGAAAACACTTGCACAAGCTACAGAGACATGGCTTTTGACCGGAATGAGCTCCTATACATCAGGGGCTTAACACTGCAAAATAATCTTCTGGACATTGCGTGCATACCAGCGGAAATTCTCCAATTCACCAGCTATGCTCCCAGAGCAAAGCAGCACAAAGCTGTAGAGCTCATGGGAGACACTGTGGCTTTGGACCAGTGCTCTCCAGTATATTTCTGTCCAACTTACATTCACTCAGCAACAAAATGGTCGAATTGAAACTGCTGGTAAGAATGACAAAGGCCTTTCCAACTGCTTTCTGCTTCAGTGAGACGTGGTTAAATGAAACTACTCCCGAAGCTGCAGTGGAGCTACCCGGCTTTTACTGCACAAAGCAGACTGCAACCCCACTCTCAGTCAGAAAACCAAAGGCGGAGGTAAGTAGCTAGCCATGCTGTGTGATGTTATCCACTTTTTGATTGTTGAAACCAGATCCTCTTAAATTGAAAGTTTCATATTTAGCTAGCAACTTTAATTTACTTTCTGCTGTTGTTGAGATCAAAAGCAAGTAGCTAATATGGGTAACATTAGCTACTTCCAAGCAGCTAGCATAGTTAACTAGACAGTATATGACCTAGTGACGACCTAGCTTATGTACATAGAGGATCATTTTAGTTTTCCTGCCTGTGTCCCTCTCAAAGAAATAGATTGTGTTGTCATATGAATCTACTGTCATGTCGGTGCCGGATGGCACTTCTGAGCGGCACTTCCAGGTCGCATTTCCAGACTGCATTTCCCAGAGCGCACTGCGGCCCATGGACACGGCTGCCGCAGACGATCAGGCCCTAGTGATGCACACCAACTGCAAACCAGCCAGTCAGAGCAGAGCTCATTCAACATATTAATGAGCCCACCGAAAAAGGGAATATAGCTTCTTTTATTCTAGGGTCAAATCATAGGATTGTAAATAGCCATGTAAAACCACATCTGGGCATTTTATGCCCTAACCAAAGTCACAAACCTTCTATGTAGACATCAGCGAACAATCTAAAATTCTGCATAAGTACATTCTATGGCACCTTTGATGTTGAACGATTTAATGAACTGCTATGAGTGGATGTGTACTAGATGGTATCTAAAGGTGAAGGTCCATATGGTTCACTGTTTAATATGTGGTTTTAGTTTGTAATGTGGTCTGTGCATAACAATGTTTGTGTGTATTTCTAAAGGAGTAACTTCAGACAAGAATTAGTAAAATACAGCAACCATAGAAAATGTTAGTTTTAATAAAGCACCACAAAGTCTTAAATTTTAGGGCTTTTGATAGATGCCAAATCACTTAACAGTATGCTTACAGTAATTTACAATAAACGCTGGATTGGGATGCTGAAATGTCTCTTTCCAGAGCACAGGTTTGAGAAGCACAATGACACTGCTGTCTCTGTGAAATCTTAGTTGCAGTGTTCCAGTAAGTTTCCAACAAGAGCTAGTGTTAGTCTATTGTAACGTGAAATACAAGAAATGGAGATTAATAAAATGTGTCATGTAAATGGAAAGAGAGCAATCAGTTCCTCTGCTTTGTGTATGATTTCCTAAATGTGTGGTAAGTTAAAATAAACAAGGGCTGATGAAATGTTTCTGAAAGTAATTTATGGTTGTTCTAAATATGTTATAGTAATCATATAATTAATGCATTTTGTAAAGACCACTCTGACCAAAAAACAACAACTGACTGTTGTAAACATGACTACTCACATGGTGATGCAGTAGACTCAGTAATGAATTTTCCCCACCCCTTTCTGATTATGAAAATGGAAGAAAATATTGAAGGATTATAGCTTTGGTGGCAGATTTCTTGTTTTTTTTTCTCCTAATATATCAGACTCAAAAGCTAGCAGGATAGAATTTAATAAAAAATAAATCAATAAAATAAAATAAAGTACATTTGATGCATAATCGTCCTTAAACACAGGCTCAGTGTAGCTGAAAAAAATATTCATAAGGTGTTACTTTAAACAGAGTTTTCTCTATTCAATTCATTTTTATTTGTAAAGTGCTTTTAACAGTAGACGTTGTCTTGAAGCAGCTTTACAGAAATATAAACTGTTTGTATTAATTGTCTAAAGCCATCTTCTAAGTGTATCTTTAGGCTGCCCATATGGGGCCGTCCTCCACAGGAGTGAAGTGATGAGAAATCCAGCCAGAAGTAGGGCATCAGGATGGATCAGGGGCTGTACATATGGGCCCATCCTTGCAAGAGCGATGTGATTAGAACTCTAGAGTTCTATTAATTCTCCGACATTACACTATATGAAACCTTAGTCTATGGATGAAACATGTAGACAATACAAACAGACTATGGTTAAATGAGATGCATGTGAACTTGTTTATTAATCATTTTAATTAGGACTGTGCCTTCTAATGGACAGATTAGGGTATACAGTGTGACATTAGGGTGTACAGTGTGACCTGTATTAGGGTGTACAGTGTGACAAAATGCCAGCATTGTGGATGTAACTGGATAAACTGTAGGCAGGTAATATGTGATAATAGACTGGCTTGTTTCTGGGAAAAGCCAGACTTTCACACAAAGTCCTAGCATGAAAGTCTTACTATCTGTAAATCTGTGAAAATGCTGTTCACACACTAATTCCTGCTTCAAAGACAAAGAGCCTCATCCAAATGGCAGTTCCAAATGGAAATTAAGAAGATGAATTAGAGAATTCAAGATATTCAAGTCTGCCAAAATGAATCGCATGACAACAATTCACAGAAAATCTGTGCCTACCACAGTGAAAAACACATTTGATGAACAATGCAAGGGTACAAATGTGTGAAACATGAATTTCTTGGAAGACTCAGGCACATACACATACACAAAAGTCTAAGTTTTATCATGCAGAATGCTACAGTACACAGATGCCAGATGTTGCAGGATAAATTACATCTCTCTCTATCATTCACACCTAATTAGGGCTATTCAAACACGGTGGTCAGTTAAAGAAGAGTGTATCTTAGCAGTATGCTGCTCAGACAACAGAGCAGATCCAGGGTAAGAACACCCAAATTATGTTATTTGTGCTTATGCTCTTGGCAAAGTAGTCAGTCAGTAACATTGTTTTTCAAAACAAATAACACTGCAACTTTACAGCTCACTTGCTTTCTATTCAGCTTTAGCTTTGCTTTGCTCATGCACCAATACACCCCCACCTACACACAATAGCTTCCTGAGCTTGTGAGCTTTCCCTCACAATGAGAAAGCAAGAGGCTACAGTGGCAAGGAAAAACTCCCTGAGGTGACAGGAGAAAGTAAGATTGAGAGGAACCCAATTCAAAAAGGAACCTCTTTTAGGTGACACTGGACAGTGGGATTGTAAAACATTACTCTTTCACAATTGTATACTATAAAATCAGACCGTAAATGTGTTGAAAGGATATTCAGTACGTGCACAAATGTCTTTATAATTATATCAGCAGTTCTAAGGTACATGTTTATAGTATCCAGGTGAGATCCAGGTAAGACTTGAGCATAAACTGTTTGGGAAGTGCAGTCTTCAAGGTGACCAAGCTCTAAGCAGAAGTATCAGGATGAATCACACAGATTCTCCTGTTTAAAGCACCTCCAGTCATGCTGCATTAAGGACACATCCAACAGTGTTTCAAACAATAAAAGCTCATGTGTAGTGGCCTGACTGTTTCACATGGCTGACATACAGAGGAGGAAATACCTGTAGTAGTAGTCAAGAGCCACTCACGAATGCATCCAGTATAATACAACACTGACAGAACGAGAAGTCCATTGATAGGCTGTAAAATACCACTTGTGCATAGTTTATGGGCAGCCAAAAGAAGGGTGACATTTGCAAATCTATTAGACCAGGCAGCGTATAAATAGAGGAATTTCAAATGTTGCCCTGCTGGATTGCTATAAAGGCATATAATAAACTGTCATATGAGAAATAAAAATGATAAACTGCTGATAATAATTGCACCACTTGTTGACTTCACAAATTGGCATTAATATTTTATTTAGATTGACAAGAAGATTCAAGGGCACCAAATGTCAGCCCTCATCTAAAACATTTTCTTTCAACTTTATGAGGCATTATTATTTCCAGGGATGTTTTAATTACAATATTTATATTTCCTCCTCAAGCATCAAATTAAGTGTCCAATTTGCTGCATAAGATTTTGTCCTGAGCAATATATATAGCCTTGGGAAACATTTCATTTCAGGTTGGGAATAGAGAATGAAGCTTATATGGATATGATTGAAAAAGTAATATAGAGGTTGGAAGAGCATTCCTCGTCTTCAATAGAGCATTCCTTATCTGATTGGCCAGTCTTCTCTGAAAAGAGACAGGAATGACTAGCTGCATCTTGTATCATAATGATAAGAAAATAGCGGTACAGAAATGCGAATACTGGTATAAAACCTCTCCTAATGATTTAGTCTCAGCACTTTTTCTGGTGCAAATTTATTCAGATTGTTAGAGCTTCCACTTTCCTTGCAGCCTAAGAGATGATATGCAGAGATGTCAAATGGAGGAGACTTATGAATGTTCCTGTCCACTGTTGCCGTCATGTAAATGTGGACAGTGTGGGTGTGTGAACTGATTGTCATTCGTAAAGTATTAGAACTTGAGGCATTAGGAGAGAAAAACAGCAGTGGTGTAGAATACTGAAAAATTATTGGGGGAAAAAAGCAAGGACTCCTGTCAGTAAAGGTGTTAAGGCTTGAGAGGATGTCACCAGATTCTTCAACAGTAAGCAATAAATACAAGATAGAAAGCAAGTGTGTTGCAGTGCAGTGAAATTCCCTTTCTCTGAACTAAACTTTAATCAAGTGCTGTCTTTGAGCCAGCATCATTAATGTAAACTGATGTCAGCACTTTTCCATATTGCACTGATTCGTGCTGCTGAATAAATGTTCACATAATGACAGGTGTGGATTAACAAACAAACATTTTAACTGACATTGCCAGACTTAAAAGTTAAGTAATGCTTATAAAAATTTCTCTCACTCGTCTTGTCTATGCATTAATGTGGATCTTGTCATCATTCAGCACAAACCAAATTGGGGCCTCTGAATTGAAAGATAGTGTGAAGAGAAGATTCTTACCACACTTTAGAACAGATATTAAATATTATCCTTCAATACTGTTATTACTGGTAATACTATAGAAATGGTATATTAGTAGCAAGATAATGTTAGCATTACTAGCAAAAACATTAAGGATTCATTTTCATGAAGAATCCTATTGCCAAAATAACTGAAGCAGTCAAAGGGTTGGGTGGATTATTATGCAAAATTATTGAATACATGAATAAAGATAATATAGTCATAAATGCTGTTTAATCAAACCACTGTGGTACAACTTTCTGTAATCCTTATTGCTATTACTCATAATTATTTAAGTGTAATTCCAAAAAAAAAAGCTTTTAACTGTAATGTTCCAACGATTATCATTTTTCATTTATTCACGAAAGGCACATCATACCTTTTAACTATTTAGAGTTACATTTAATGTTGTGGAATCTCTGAACAACAAGTTCGTTCTGGTTGTTGTTTTGTTGTCAGTTCTAGGTTGTCAGTTGTTTTAACAGCTATAAATAGTCATTCCCTCAGCAGCCTGTCTCTTGAAGTTAATGACAAAACAAATACAGTTTGCCATGTTACTGAGAAATCAGATGGTACAAAGTCCTCTGTGGTTTGTTTTTGTTTTGCTTTTAATCACAAGTGCCTGTGAATGGGCACTTACCATAGAAATGATAACGTGTGAGAATAAGACCATTAATATAAACTTGTGATTAGAATCACAGCTGGTACTACTATCAGGTTTTGACTATCATTCTATCAGGTTTTGATAGAAAATTAATCAAAACCTTCTGTCCAATCACATCTGAGAATTCAACAGTGTTGTGGTATAATGAGCTGTGGCAGCAGAGGCGTGGTCAGGCATCAGCTGTGGACAGAGAGGAGGAGGGTTGAATTGGCAGGTAAAACGTGATGATTCTCATCTGTGTGTGATTACCACCAGGTTACTTATATGTGCATTGTTTGTTTATTTTTTCCGAAAAAAAATGCCGTGAACCAGAGAAAGAAGCATAGAGCTGATATAAGTGTTATAATCTCTTATAGAAGAAGAAGAAGAAGAAGAAGAAGAACCAAGGCCGAAGCCTTTATTTTTGTCACGTACTCTCGCACAGTGAAATTCCTCCTTTGCATTTAACCCATCTGAAATAAAGTGACTCCCAAAGCTCTGTCAAAGTCTGCCAGTCTCCTGAGTCTTACTTCCTACCAACCTTCACACACACCAGGTTCTACAGTGGTGCCGAAACCTGGGAGACAGGCTTATGTTATGTGCGACCTCTGTCAGCTCTGTCCCATTCTATCTGGTTCATTGCATTCTTTTCTGAAAGAACAAACAAAGCACATATAAGTAACCTGGTTGTAATCATGCACAGGTGAGAATCATCATGCATTACCTGCTGGTTCAACCTGCCTCCTCTCCATCTGCTGCTGACACTTGACCACACCCCTGCTGCCACAAAGCCTTTCGCTCATACATTTGCAACCAGGATAATCAGCTCTGAGTTCAACAGTGGTTTTCAGAAAGGTAGCACTATAGCCTTACTGCTTCAGGGTCCCGGGTTCAATCCTGAGCTCCAAAAATATGCAGGAAGGCAGATTGTCTATGCTAGATTGTCCCTAAGAGTGAATGAGTGTCTGAATGCTGTCCTGTGATGGACTGGAATGCTGCTGGGATAGGATCAGCATCCACTGTGATCCTGATCTGGATAAAGCAGTTACTGAAGATGAGAACACTCCAGTTATCAGACTTATGTCAAGTTGACAGATTTGTTACAAAAATGTGTGTTCAATAGACATAGGACTTTCAAAAATGGGTTATTGAGATGCAAGACCTCAATTCTCACCTCAGTACTACTCTACAACCGGCATAAAAAGCCAGAATGAAGTTTGCAGGTAATCACCAGGCTTTTGGAGGAGTGAAAGTCATGGAGACCATTTGACAATCACAAAGCCTATCGCATAGAAAATTTGTGACTGAACTGAAAAAGTATGTCTGAGCAAGAAGACCCACAAACCTGACTGACTTACACCAGTTCTAGAGAAATGAGCAAAAATTCTGTCAAAGTATTGTGAGAAGCTGGTGGAAGGCTACCCTAAGCATTTGGTTCTAGTTCAAGCAATTAAAAGGCAATGCCACCAAATACTAACAAAAGCCCCACTGAAAAACTGATTTAAAAAAAGCTGAAATAAATCAGCCTCTTATTTATTATTTTGAAATTAGTATGGAAATAAAGTAGATGGCATGGTGGTGCAGTGGTTAGCACTGTAGCCTCACAGCGAGAAGGTTCTGGGTTCAAACCTTGTAGCCATCTGGGGCCTTTCTGTGTGGAGTTTGCATGTTCTCCTCATGCCTGCATGGGTTTCCTCTGGGTGCTTTGGTTTCCTCCCACAGTCTGAAGACATGCAGATTAGTTCAACTGGCTACTCTAAATTGCCCATAGGTGTGAGCATGAATGGTTGTTTGTCTCTCTGTGTTGTGATGGATTGGCGACCTGTCCAGGATGTACCCTGCCTCTCGCCTGATGTCAGCTGGGACTGGCTCCAGCTTCCCTGTGACCCGCAATGGATAAGCAGTATAGAAAATGAATGAATAAAGTAGATACCCTAACTGACTTAAAAGTAGAAATGTATGTTAACATATAACATTATGTCTTTAGCCTAGGTGTATGTAAACTTTTGGCCTCAAGTGTTCCTAATACAGTGTCTACTCCTACAACAATTATACCTCTACAATAAAATGTGTTATAAAATAATGAGAACAAACATGGTTAACTGTGCAGGTGCTGTCATTGGGTTGGTTCTGTAATACATTCTAAAGCACGTGAACAGCTCTCACACTGAAAACGCATTCTGTTTCTGGTCCTCACCTTCATTTTCAACATTGGCATCCTCAACCTACTTGTGGCTAAACTGATGCAGTTCAATGTATCTCCATATATCCACCACTCTTTAACAGGAAGCAGTACTTCAGAGTGAGTAACCACATCTCAGACACTTTCTTTCCTCAGCACTGGCACTCCACACATGGGCACTTTACTGAATATAGCAAAAACACTCTCAATGTAATTGCACAAAATACTCATTGCTCAGATATTTAACTGTACTTTTCCTTTCTACATACAGATTGCACCATTTTTGTAGTTACTCACCACTTACAATTCCATCATTTGAACATTTTTCACCACTAGCAGTATTTATGCACAAAACAGTATTATTACTGTACTAGTTTGTTTGTATTGTTGTATTATGTTGTATTGCATTTTAATATATATTATTGTATTGCCATATTGCCTCACACCATTGTATGTCATTATTGTGAAAGCTCAGGAAAGGAAATTCTTTGTACATCTGATACTTGCTGAATAAAATATTTTGATTCTGATTCTACAACTATTCATGTTGTGTGCTATTTGTAGATTTTATAATGGTTTATTTTTGAAGACTTTGATTAAGCATTGATAAATTGCTTCATTAAGAAATGATATGACAAGTTGATACAATTAAGAACTATATGTTATTTATACATGCTTTGTTTTGTTATGACATTGCATGATTACCTGCCCTGGAAGGTCCAATTCTCACAAACTTACATCTCCTGCTGTTGCTTTTCTGTCTATTTTATTTCCCCTACATATTATCTTGCCATTTGGTTTGACCTGAGAAAAGAACCCTGTCTTTAGTCCATATGGCATTCTTGCAAACCCTGCAATCTCTGTATGAGTCAACATTGTCTGGGGAAATAACTACACCGCATATTTGATTCTCTCATACAACAAGACATAGACTCAAAGCATTTCCTGGTCCCCAGTCAAGTCATTTGAAATGTCATTTCATCTAAACACCCGTCTACTTTGATATTGATGGAAAGTTCACCCCTTTCTCCCACCTCTTTCTCTGTTTCAGACATGATTCACTGCTGTGTTGTCACTTTTCTCCTCTTCCTTCAGCATCCACTCGTTCGGCCAACATTGAATCCACTCCACTGAGAAATGTATTTTTATTCAGAATGAAAAACAGCTTCCATCAATGAGCATTTTAATGGCGCTGGCTCTGAATCTGAAGAACATCCAACTGGAAAAACTGGAAAACATACTTTAGGAGCTATGTCTTTTATTTTGAAAGTTAGATCAGTTGTTAAAACTCATTAAGAATAATAGAAATGGCAAGTAGGCGACAAAAATGTGTAGGTTGAATAGAGTTAATGCTTATGCTACTACATCTATAAGCCAAGAACCAAATTTAATTAGTAAAAGTTTTCATCCTGAGCAATGCCCCATTTAACAACATCTCATCGTGATTGTTGTAAGTCTTGGGAATACATCTGAATGAATAACAAAGCATGTACGTTTGCATGGTAGATGAACATATTATTTCCAACAAAGAACCAAATGTTTTGTGACATTAAGATCCTTTTGTAAGCTATTATAAAATTAACATTTAGAATTAATTCAAAGGAAGGAAATACAAAAGAAATACAAAATGAAATTTCTCTCTCTCTCTCTCTCTCCTCTCTCTCTCGCTTTCATTTTATCCTCCCACTGTCTCTTTCATTCCTCCTCTTCTTCTTCTTCTCCTTTGTCTTCTTCTTCTTCCAGGAACACATTTACACTATAAACAAACCCATCTGTCCTTCTTTCTACTGCAGTAGATGACATATTTGCTATTCCAAATCACTACCCTTGAAATACTTGCTTGTCTTAATACTATTACTATTTATCATTCCAAATACAGAGATGATCTCAAGGCCATCCAAGCAATCACCCAACACTACTGTGCAACACTAGAGCTGTATGGAAAGACACATCACAATCCTTTCCAGTCCCCATAGGAGTAGCTCTCAGTTGTTAGTGCAGGGAAAGCCCATCTGGAGCCCACTTGACTTTAACTACACTGTTAATTGATCAACAACACATTAATGCAGCAACAATACATACAAATAACAACTGTCAAAACTGCCAGTATATACTTTGTGGATGTATTTACTTATTATAGCTGAATCTCACACTATACTGTTAGATTAAGTCCTAAGAGTGTTTACCTTTGGCATGTTAACATTTTTGTCTTTTTCAAATGAGCAATTTTATTGTCTAAATTAAAGCTTCTCTGAAGCAGCACAGAAATCTGTGAAAATATCTGCAAGAGTTCTCAAACTGTCTGAGGCACAGGAGTGTGTTAGGTGGTAGTAGCACAGATAACATCTTTCACCTTTCTGGAAATAATTTAGTAAAAAAAAAAAAGGGGGGGGGGGGTCTTGAACAGTTCTCAGCTTCCAAAAAATTTTCTGATGGGGAGACACTCTTCTGTAGAGTTCTACATCTTTAAACAAAAAAATATTTTTGCAAATAAAGTTACATCTCAAAGTGATCGCTAGATAACGGAAAAATGGAAGTAGTGCTGATGGAGAGCTTTAATCCATGCGCTTGACCTGTCTCAAAATAGATAAAATCATCAGCCACGGTGAATAAATATGAAAGTTCTGAGCTGTTTTAGAGAAATGCACAGATAACAGGGAAAAAACACTTAATTTATGTTAATAAAATGCCTTAGAAATAAGAAAAAATCTCTGGATTATTGTGTGATTTGTAACTACTGACTATGAAAATCTCTACTACTTGGTGCTGAGAACAGCAGTGATTTGTGAACAAGAAAAAAAAGTCTTTTTTTATTTAGAGGAAAGGTTATCTGCATGCATGTTTAGAAATGGTTACAGATATTATGTAATTTATGCAAGCAAGGTCTGGTCAGGACACGGAAGACATTGTTAATGCGAAGGAAGTAATAGCTTTCAGTCTTGCTGGTACTGCAGTAAAGTTATTTTAGATTCAGTATGCATTGCCTCTGCTGCATGTAGCATATGGTTATTTCAGATCACACAGCTTAGCAGTGCTAGAACTTTGTTAGCTTTGAGTCTCAACTAACTATTAGAATTGGCTATAACTCAGGTTAAGAGCTGCAGTAAAATCAGATACTGAATCATTGATTTGGCCAAATTATATTAACCTCTATGATCAAAAAAGAGTCAGAAAAAGTGACAAAAGGGCATCAGGAGTATGGATATTTTGTTTCTGAAATCAGTTTGAAGTCTACTCTTCCATTAATAATTGATAACAACATAAACAGAATACATAATTACCTTATTTCTGAAGAATTGTAGATTTTTACCTACTGATTTATACTGCAAGAGTCCATGACAAATTAAATTAGGTCTCAACAATGATTGGTCCTTGTTTAAAACTGATAACGTTGCTGATCTTCCTAATAGCTCACTCATCAAGAGTGAAATTACTAGTGAATCACCATTGATTTATTCCAACAAAATGAACTCTGTCTTCTTAGTAACAGAAGGCTTGTCATGACTACTATTATCAAGAGCCAATAGAAAGCTAACAGGCAATGACCAGCTGGCCTTCACAGGCCATATAGCAGTTTTGTCCTAATCATGCAGATTCGCTTTGTATTTTCAGGAAGATAATAGAGTATGTATGGGAATACAGTTCCTCACGCCATTTCACATCCAGACAATTATCGCATGACTCGACCACTTCAAATCACTGCTGTTACTAATAACTGGAGATTGTCTACAGAGTAATTATTGGAACGACACCAGGTAACTCATCCATATCATGCTAAACTTACAACAATGTAAGCAATTCATGGTGAATTCAAACCGAATTCCAAACAAAGTAGGATTGAAAATACTCCAAGATAGTCCAGATCTCTATCAAGCACACAATAAAAATGTTTTTTTCTGCATCAAAATATTGCCAGACATGGCATCTCTTTTTCATAATTCTCCCTAACTTAGTTATCTGTGCAGATCCCTAGATGATACTGCTTACATTGATAGTAAAAGGTACCCTGGTTGAATCATTACCTGATTAAGATTGTTGGTTTTATTAAGGCATAACTCTACTTACATATGTAACTGTAGTTTTAAAAACCCCATCTTGTTCAAAGCATTTGAAGAACGTTCTAAAGTTCTACAGACTTTGGTTCTCGCTAGTTGTCTCTGTATGATCTTTAATGAAGTTTTCATCAGGAACTTGGTCTTTTACTTTATAACTTTTATTGACATACAGTACTTATATGATATACATTTTATTGATATAATTACTGAAATATTTACTGGGACATACAAAAATTCTTCTAACCTAAGACTTGGTTGACTCTTTGCCTACTTTTCATTCGTAGATTAACATTTTATTCTAAGTTGTTTCATTATCTCATTTCCAAAAGGGAAAAATGCAATCTGCTTAGTTAGTCCTAAAGGAAAGTGCTTGTTTTTAACAGTGTTGGTCTAGACACATCTGAAAAAACTGTCCCGACTTCTTTACACACACACACACACACACACACACACACACACACACACACACACACA
>JAOTRR010000038.1:21148019-21161953 GCA_028570945.1 Gogo arcuatus
TGGAGGGGGCAGGGGAGCTATAAAAGGGAGTGGGGACTATAAAAGGATGAATTACACAAGTGAAAGAAAAAACTAGTCGTATTTTCTATGCTGACCATTTTGTCTTTGAAATCTAATGCTCAGCAGCAACAGTTCACATGTGAATGGTAGCTTTGTTTAAGCTCTCAACTCATTTACATGAATTCAGTCACACATTGTGCATGCCTGTCACTCTACATCTAACAGTGAGTTTATGCATGTGTGTAGCAGACACCAGACAACACACTGTAACAAACAAGCTTTGGTATATAATAAGCATCAAAATCACTGCCTTGATTTGTCATTTCCCAAATAGAGCTGGATAAGAGCACATTCAGAGGACAGTGTATCCTTCCCCTTGCTGTACTGTTACCTGTCCAGTACAGTGTTCTGAGCCAGACTGCTTGAGGCTGTGTGCTTGTGTAGGAAAAAAGAAATCACTGATAAGCAGACAGTCATCTGAGTAGAATTTACATGTGACTTTACTCACTGCAGTGCAAGCAGGATACTGAGCTGAAAACACTGTGTGTGTGTGTGTGTGTGTGTGTGTATGGGGAAAATCAAGAGATCGCTTTTAATGGTGGTCACCATTGTTTGATGGAATCAGTTTCCTTTAGTTACTTCACAATTTCACATTCAGTACCACACTGAACACCGACGCTCTCCAGGGTAGAGATCATTGGGGTCTCTCTGTCCACCACTGACACCTACAATATGTGCTGCATCTGCAAGGCCACCAACATTATGGATGATAGTGTTGTAGATTGGTCTTGAGACCATTTTTTAAAGGCCTTGGTCTCGTCTCGGAATCGACCGCATTTTTACTTGGGCTTGTCTCGGTCTCAGACATAGATGACTCGGGATTTTATTTTATAGAAAAAGACGGGTCAAGACCACAACTGGTGGGATTTCATTAAATTGCCTGTGCATTGTCTGATTTATCTGTTAACATCATTACTGTGATTGGTTATAAAACTTCCTGCTTCAAATGCAACCAACAACATGACTCATTTGTAATTTTTGTTACTGTTAATGGCTGTTACCCTTCCCCCTCTCCCTTCACACACACTGGTCTGGTCTTGACTCAGTCTTGCCCTGCTTTGGTCTCAATCTGGCAAAGTCTTCATCTTGTCTTGGTCTCAATACACTCTGAGCTTGGTCATGACTTTCAGTGGTCTTGACTACAACATTAGTGAATGACTCCTCCCACCCCTCTCAGGGCATCTAGCAGAAGACACCAAAGTATCCATATCATCACCACTATAGACTCTGCAACAACTTCCTCTCTGAGACAGTCAGACTACTTAACACACTGCTGCCCCTCATCACTACAACTTGCACTGCAGTGGTGGTGGCTCAGAGGTAAAGCTTCTGGGCTACTGATCAGACAGGCCTAAGTTCAAGCTGCTACTGCTGGGTCCTTGAGCATAGTCCTTAACCCTATCTGCTCTAGGGGTGCCCCTAACAAGTTGGGATATGCAAAGAATTTCACTTTACTATAATGTATGTGCCAAAAAAGGCTTCTTCTTCTATTGGACACTTTTCTTCATTCAGTTGTTACTGTTTACAGACAATTGTTTGCACTGTTTTCTAGTAATATGCTGTTATATATATACAACTGCACAGTTCTTAATGTTTACGCTCTTCATGTATTTGGACTTTATGAGCTTTGTGTACCTTAGTATTGTATTGCTGTGGGTTGCAACATGATCCTGAAGAAACAGCAGTGATATGGATATGGAGGAATGACAATAAAA
This sequence comes from Gogo arcuatus, assembly GCA_028570945.1. Lineage (NCBI taxonomy): Eukaryota > Metazoa > Chordata > Actinopteri > Siluriformes > Anchariidae > Gogo > Gogo arcuatus. The sequence continues at coordinate 21,149,795 of JAOTRR010000038.1, forward strand.
CCCATTGAACTTCACTTATGTTACATGCAGGATCTGGAAAATGTTTGTAGTAGTCAACTCCAGCTGGGAAACACCAGTTGGTTAAGAATTAGAGGAATTTCTAGCAGATTTTTATGTTCCTATGTGATAGTCATTGCACGCACTCACTAAATGTCTAGTAATACTCCTTTAATAATAAGCAAGTCTCCTATCTCTTAACTATTCCAGGGTGTTTTTAAAAGTCTTATGCAGAAGTGTAAAATCCTGGTGATTGGTAAGTAAGGATGATCTATGATCCAGCCCAGTGTAGCCCAAGTTGATTTATTTCCTATAACCACGCATCCCAAAATGTATTATTCCTCTTATATCAGAGCCTGAGATTACAACACATCATACTTTTTTATCAGATCATAGCTACATTTAATGTGACTATAAACTGATCACTTGCGTTATAGCAGCTATAAACTGTCATTCCCTTCCCTGGGATATTTTTAAACTGTTATCGTTTATATGTTCAATAGGACATTTGCTTATTCCAAATTTTAATCAACTTATAGACAATGTTCTGAACACAACATTTTCATTCATATGTGGGACAGCATTACTAAGTGATTAACAGTATATTTGTGCTGAATGATCTAAACCACAAAACCAAGCAGATGGCATATAAAGGTACAAATGCACAAAGTGCCACTACAGTGTAATTAGAGGCTGTGCTAGAAAATTGATGTCAGAACATAATGTTTTCCTAATGATTTCCCCACATATTCAGGTCACAGGACTGCTCAGTGACTCATGCCAAGAACAAGGGTAATGAGAGATGCAGAGAACGAAGAGTGACTATGAAGCATATTCAAGAGTTTAGGGGTCACAGTTGGTTTTATTAGTAATGTGCATTGAGAAATCAACCATATAGGAGAAGGACACCTTTCACAGCATGGTATATACGCTTTACATCATTCCACTGTGTTAGGATCTGGTCATTAATTTCCTTAGGTTTTTTTGTACTGCATCAGAAAAAGACCAAATTAATAAATTGAAGCAAGCTAAGTAAGGGGAATGGAAATTAACAATCTTCATCAGAGACATTTTTGTACTTTAGATATATTTTTTCCCTGAAATATCTAGTAGATTCCATCTATTATCTATACTGCTTACCTGTTAGGGTCGTGGGGGAGCTGGAGCCAATCCCAGCTGACTTCAGGCAAGAGGCAGGGTACGCCCTTGGCAGGTCGCCAATCTATCGCAGGACAAACATAGAGACAAACAACCATTCACACTTATGGGAGATTAGTTGACCTAATAAGCATGTCTTCGGACTGTGGGAGGAAACCCACACAGGCACAAGGAGAACATGCAAACGCCACACAAAAAGGCCCAAGTTGGCCATGAGGTTCAAACCCAGAACCTTCTTGCTGTGAGGTAACAGTGCTAACCACTGCACAACCATGCTGCCCATCTAATTGATTATAGTTTTTTATATAGTGCATTTAATCTATAACAGTCTAATAGATTGCTACTATTTCAAAAAAATAAATAAATTCAGTATTGTCATCATTAAATCATGGACATTAAATTTTCCCAAGTTGTTGAAGGTGAGATAAACAATTATGGAGCTGGTGAAAATGCTGCTGCCCAAACCACTAATCAGGGTGCAGTATGAGAATGCCCTCTGGTGGAATATACAGTCACACTCACATCCATCTGACATCCACAGAGCTCACGCCATTCCCTGCTGCAAGTTGCTCTAACTTAATTGGTAGCTGCCAGTCAAAGCCTCTCTCCTGATCTCAGTAACACTGCATGTGACTAATACTAACACCTTACCTGTGGCCAGAACATTCAATATAAACTTGCATATGGCCTATCCCATGGTATAAAATTATATTTGTGTGTGTGTGTGTGTGTGTGTTGCAGAAATGTGGCACTCCTTGCCTCTCCTATGAGATGATTATTTGCAAGGGCTTGACATTTCACAGTTGCCTGGCATTTAAGAGAACCCAGCAGCATGAACACTGTTGCTGATGATGTGTATAGCCTTTATTGGGTGATGCTGACTGACAGGGCTGTTGCTGAACCTTTTGGGGCCTTAAGCGACATGCGAATTGATTGATACTATACATTTTTTTTTTTAAATCTTGCATTCTTATGAGGGCCCCTGGGAATACAGAAAGGCATTTTACATTGGGGCTGCTGGAATTTTAAGCAGCATACATGACATTATGTGCCATGTATTCTGTCATTTTGTTTTGATGGGGGATCTCGAAAAAACAAATCTGTTATTGGCTTTTGTGACATTGTGGATGTGATTTGCTAAGGCAATTACCTGGTACCGTACCTAGTTGATTTCAAACTTGCATGAATGCACAACAAAAATCAACATCTAATGTGAAAGATTAATGTCGATTTGAATAAATTACAAATAACACTTAAAATGAAACTACTATCTCCGCAATACAAACTAAAAAAACTACTCAAAATACTCCATTTTAAAGTTTGCCTATTTCTTTATTTGTTTATCTATATAGTATTGTTATAATTTTAGCAGTTAAAGTCACAGTTGCATTTAAAGGAATCCTGAAATTAGGGTTGCTGCAGTACCTTCAGCACCCCCACTTCCCACTTCCTTGGCCCTAATCGACTGCTTATGTCACTTATAGCTATAAATCACCCTACTGCCTGCCAAATATTAAAGCATATCCTACTCACCACTGCAGCCATTTCAGTGAGTTTGTGTATTTCTGAAGTTGATGCCACTTACAGAAGTTGCATATCTCTCTCTCTCTCTCACTCTGTGCTACACAAGCACTCATGTCAGTGCTGTCTTAGCTTCAGAGCTGGCATAGGTTACAATCAAATACATTGAGACCAAAACAAATTCAGCTGGGATCTTAAATTGGAGCCTGTGGTGAAACTGATTCATTGCTTTCAAAGGGAAACATTGGCACAAGCAAAATGATCTGCTGACCCTCTTTTCCTACATCAAACACTGTCCACACTTTGAGAACTGATGCCCAATGAATTCTTGGGGTTATTTTTGGTGGTGCTGGTGTTGGTGGTGTTTTTTTGTTTGTTTGTTTGTTTGTTTGTTGTTTTTTTGTTGTGTTTTTGGGGGGGGGGGGGGTTGGGTTGTTGTTCTTTTGTTTGTTTGTTTGCTTGTTTGCTTGCTTGTTTTGTTGTTTAATGCACAACTCCCACCACCTCCCCCAGGTCTGTGAGGTCTCACACATCAGTGACTAGGCTCATGTATACTGTCAGTGGAAAGATTGCATTGGACATGTACCCTGTTCAACAACAAATGTAACATAACTTCATTTAAATAAGGAAATTCATTTACCTATGACAAAAGCAATTACTCATCATGCTTGATGACTTCATTTAGTATGAAGCTGCGCACCCATGTGTAATTTATTTCCTTATCATTCAACCCACATAATGAAAGGTAAAATTAGTTTCATGTAGATAACATTCAGCAGAGACCTCAGAGACTGCTCATTAAGGGAAATTGTAGTGCCACCTAGAGAGAATAATATAAAATGCACAAAGCACTGGCTTGTTCGAAATTGTTGCTTCTTTCTGAATGAAAATTTGTGTTTACAGAAATGTCTTACTGATTGTTGTGTATCTGCAATGAGATCATGAAGTCTAGGTTGAATCCCAAATGACTTCTTACTCTCTAAGTGGACTACACAGAATATAAAAGTGGAGTATATGTCCAATTATGAGATATGCATTTGGATGAAGAACCTACAGGTACATTTAAATGGTGATGTGAAATGTGGATAATGTGGTGTTTCACCTTTTTGGAGATATGTACAGAAACAGATTGTACCAGTATTTCACAGTGTCCTAAGTACTTCTGGTGCATGTTTTCGCATTTCTAATGAGAATTCCACTCTGACATGATTTCATTGCAGCATTTTTGAGATCTTGCATCACACATTGGTCATGAACTCTCCATACTGGGGTAAGTGTCACTGTCTGCATCTGAAATCACATACTTTTACTCAAAATAGAGCACCAGAAAAATTAACACCACCATATCCACGGTAACCACATTAATCAAATAGTAGATAATAATATAATAGTATAAGTATAATAACAAGTATAATACTACCACAGTAGTCCAATAGTAGATGAAAAGTACTAGGATGCCAAGATATGTTCTGAGGACAATTTTAAATGAGTTCTAAGAAAGCCCATAAAACTAGTGATACAAAGAAGCTATGAAGTATTCAGCCAACTAGAAGAAGCTAGCAGTCATACTGAAACAGTTCTGCTTTATTGTACTTTCAGAACATATTACAGTGCACATGTTTTCACTTTAAAGTACCTGTGGACTGAGGATAATCCTGTGGAATAGTTTGCGGAATATTTCAAGGTTGTAAGGGCAACTAACTGTCATGGTAATCTGTACAAAAGTTCCACACCCATTTGAATGTTGTAAGTATGACGGAAGGATGGTACATTATATGTAGCAGTGTAGTATGCTTTACTCCATTTGGGACACACAGTCAGTGCTTTCCAGCCTCTTGACCTTTTCCCTGGATGAGACAACAATGAAACAGAGATCACGCTGGTAAATTCGCTACTTATAAAGCTTGGGATCTTGCAGCGATTAGTACGAAGATTGTTTGGAAGATGAACAGAAATTAATCACGAGCTGAAGACGAGTGGTGCCACATGGGCAGTAATGAGGAACGTTTCTTTGTGGGGACTGTGGAGAAACAAGAAGAATGTTAATCTGTGAAAGTACGTCAAGTATTTATGTCAAGAATTCATCATGTGCTAAGAGTGAGCTGGTGTAAGGGTACTGAAAAGGACAGGAAAGAGCTGAGGAAAACCTTCAGTCTAAGAGAAAGGGAAGAAAAAAGCTATAAACAATAGCTTTTAAATAACTGTCACAGCTTGCTACCAGACAGTTAGAAATCACAGCTCAGAGATGGAGGACTTGAATACCGAGGGCCATAGCATACATGAGTTGAATACAGAGATTGAGGACCTCCTGATCCAAATCCACAAAGTGATAACTGGTCTGGGTCTAAGGATCAAACAGAAAGTCGTGCAGACTGCCAATGTCTTGTGTATGCTTCAGTTGCTGATATTTGTAGCCATTTTTCTCTATGTCAGTTTCTATTATACTTTCATGCCCACCGCAAGCTTCGTCACTCCTGTGCACTTCCATTACAGGTGAGCATTTTAATATGTACCATACAATTCAAATACTCCAAGACTGAAGGACAGTTAGCATTTTGATAGACATAATTTAAAAATGTATAGCTCTATATTCCTGCGTATCCCTTTGAGAAGAGTCAAATTGCAATTAAAATATCCTGGTATAAGTATACTTACTTACTTGTACTAGTATAATAAGGAATTAAACATGATGGGTCATGTCATTATAGGAACATAATCAATACCAGGGTGGTGTGATGTGACCCGTGGCTAAGCAGAGTTACTGTTTCCATGCCAAAGTTGATCATTTTCCAATAACAGCACATCCTCTCATATCACATATTACCAATGATTAAAATGTTTTGGTAAGCAAAGAATGACACGTCACACTTTATACCCATTTATAGTTGCATGTAATGTTGCAGAACATCCACAAAACAAGTTAGTTCCAGGTATAACTTAGGTTAACATCTATAAACAGTCATTCTGTCCTTTGCCTATCTTTTTTCTCTCTTTAAGCTAATAAGGCAAAAAGAATCTTTGTCTGAAATTTTAAAGTTACAGCTTTACCTCTGACTACAAAGTACTGGCACTGGAGATTCCTTCAAAAAAATGTAAAATAAACATCTCTTCACAGAAATCTTCACAATACCAATGATTACACACATTTTAAAATCTGGTCATGTGAAGCATCCACCATAGAATGTGCTAGAACTATAATCCGAGCTTTCTTGTTTTTTAATTGACCTTCTAGCCAATCAGAATTCAACCCTTAATCATCTTAATGATTGTTTGATTGTCCAGCACAATGGTCTTGGACTCTGTCTGCTCCTTTCCTGTGGCTAACGTCTCACTGCTTAGGAACAATAAGAAACAGGTGATCTCATATTTTCACTGTCATACTTCTTCCTGAATGACTTGAACATAGATATGCAATTTTTTAAGTTAAATTTATATAATTGTTGTTGCATCTTTACTATTGTTGTTTTGGTTGTTTTAAAGGGGCCAGCTCAGCCTTCCCAGAAGCCTCTGCGCCAAGTAGTGAGTCACCATTTTCTATGCAAGCAATATTCCAAAAACAATCCGGCAAAATCCTAGGCCATAAATCTTAAATTTTAAAGTGAAATTGAAGATATCTTTTCAAAGTACTGTATCTATATATTAAATTCTTTCAACCGACCCATTCCATTCTCTTACGGTTATTCCATTGTAATGGACCCAAACCAGCCTCGGCTGTCTCACACGCAGCCACAAAGGAAAGAAAGAATAAGGCAAATTTTGTTCAAAGCTTCCACGTATGACACGTAGATGAAGAAAAAGTTTGAGATTGGTTTCAAAGAGATAATTAACAGTGAATTTGCAGAGATTTCAGAGGTCACATACTTTCAAAACAAAAACAACGCACTGGATTCTGGGAAGGGTGAGCCGCCCCTTTAACATCATACATCTCATACCTTATTTTGTACTAAATGTAGGTGATGACACCTGGTCAGCCCTATCAGATCACAATGGACCTGGAAATGCCTGAGTCTCCAACCAATATGGAACTGGGGATGTTCCTAGTGAAGATGTCATGTTACTCCCATGATGGACAGACTGTTGGTGCTTCAATGCACACTGTGTGTTTGCATACATACATAAACACATGACCATAACATGCATAACCATCTTAACCTACCCATTGTATCACAATGCATCTCTCACCAAGAATATCTTTTACTGAAACATATTTTTGTGTTTATTCTAGACAATGCTTCACTATCGCTCATACCTGCTGCAGACTCTGGAGACTCTGATGTTCCTTCCTTTGATGCTGATGGGAGTAATGGAGCAGAAGCAGCATGTCTTAGTCGAGCTTTACTCTTCTTATGTAGACAGCTCAGTGAGTATGGGTCTGCACTCTGACACAGCTAGATGGCTGTGGCCTAATAACAAGCCATATAATATCATCATATTATATGACTACGCAATATAAAGGCATTATTTTCAAAATGTATTTTATATTACAGCTATATTAAAGGAAAGAGGAAGACTCTCATTTGACCAGAGTGTGTTATGACCATTTCACATTTCACAACCCACAAATTTCTGCACTTGAAATCCCAAACCCATACTAAACGTCTTGCCACTGGGAGCGTTCATACAATAATTTTACATCATGATAACTGCCTAAGCTTTGTTCAGAGTCTGTGATATTCCTAAATGAACAGTACTGTCTGATATTTTTTAAAAACTTGCACTGAACCACGTATAAATAATGTTATTACCCACTCCCATAAGAGAGATGGTACAATTCTACCTTTAAATTTGGGACCTTTTTAAAATAGGTGTCTTTACACTGCCTTCCAAATAGCACAATCCACATATTTGGACTGAATATGCTCCCTAATTAGGCACGTTCCTCTCAAATGGGATGTAGGGATAGTGATTATTCACCTGTATTACAGTATATTTGTTGAAGACTATGATGCAACTGATACATTTCGCCACTGTGTTTTGAACAGAGTTGCCCCGCTTCAGTGCTGAATACACACAATACAATGTTAACCTCATCGATATAGAAAAATAATAGTTGCTCCATTAGTTGCTGTTGCTGCTACTGCAAAATGCTAATGTTGTAAAGGGCCAGTGTAAGAGTTCGGAGAGATACAGATCTACTCTCAGACAATTGTCATAAAATCTGATTTGTTAGAGATGAAATTGACACATAATGTCCGTAATTAAAATGTAAATATGCATGCACTATATATGCAGCATGTATCTCTATTTTGAAACTTCCTGAAAAAAAAAAGTGACATGAGCTGTTGTATGTTAAATTTATATTTGGACAGAAATGGTCATAATCCAAGAACAAAAATGTTATTGCTATTGACAAATTTAGTTAGCTAACATTTCTATTTATATTACTAAACCTATGTAGCTCACCTAAAGAAAGGAGAAACTAGCTAGATAACACTAGATAGCTCGGTTATGTCCTTACTGAGGAGTTGCCCATAATGGACACTTTTAGCTAGCTAACTTTGTTCAGATAAGAGTTGAGTTTATGGCATATGGCTGGCCAGTACCTAGGCTTTTAGTGCCACGATGTTGCAATCATAAAACTTACGCCTTGAACACACCCATAAACAATAAAGTTGTAAGCATCAAGAGACTTACAGTACCAGTCAAAAGTTTGGACACACTTTTTAATTCAATGTTTTTTCTTTATTTTTATTAATTAAAAGAAATTTCATGTCTTAAAGTAATGATGGACTGTCATTTCTCTTTACTTAGTTGAGCGGTTCTAAAATCATCCTGAACCTTGCAAGGCTGATACTGATGTAGAGACAGCCGTGGTACTTCTCTATACCATGCCCACTTTTAGCATTTTTCAAATTTATGCAGTGGGTGGAGATAGGCTTAGAGCTGGGGAGTGAAGTTACACTTTAAGATCATTTAGTCACTGACAGGGCAGCAAGCCATCTAGAGTTACACCATTTGAAAGTGTTAGTTTAGCCGTATAGCATTCCCTGTCTTTTAGCAGTAATTCATAATAATAAATGTATAGCATTTTAGCTAATGTAAATCTGATTCCTAAAAATTCTGAAATTCTTGATAGATTTTTCAGTCAGATTATAACCAAGTAGCATCAGGTTGCTGGGTTACTCAGATCTTTTTGCAACCAGGTTGCACTTGCATCTCTTTTTGTTTACAAACTTTAAACAGGTTTATTATACTTGCTTTATTGTGGACCTTATACTAAAGTCTTACCAGAATCAATCAGAGTACATATGACAAGACTGTTTGTTTTTAATACACATAAAAAGATCAGCAATAACATAGCTGCATAAACTTGGAAAGTCTTAGTTTCGTGCACTACAGTAACACTAACTAACATAATATGTACTAACAAATATTAAGAATATTAGTTATGACCTTAGGTCAAGTTAAATATAAGGTGAACAGCACTAAGCAGTAAAATAGTATAAACTGTGAACTCTAGTTAGTTAGCTTAGCTAACATCCATAAAATGAAAATGTGCCAGCCTTTTTGGATGCCGGCAGAGTTTATCTTTTAATTCAGTTCCAGTCTCCAGATTCAGAACTCCACTTTGAAAATTGCCCTCGTCTTTAGTGTTTCTTCCCCAGATGGCAACTCTTTCACTATTGATGGTTTAGTCTATAACTTATCTGATTTAACATTATAGGTGTGTTAGGAAAATGGAAATAGGCAGAGTCGGTCTACAAAAATAAGCGTTTCTGGGTTTCTTCCTTGTTCCTCTCTCTCTGCCGTTCTCTCTGCAGAATAAGCCTACCATTGGAGCTGTTATAGAAATCCACTCTCAACAAGTACAGATTTACAAAGCTCAGCTCTACATTCATGCTCACTTCAGTGGCATCAGGTTTGTGTCTGTATGTGAGAGAGATAAAGAGCAAGAGACAGATATCTGTCTTTAAACAGAATGTAACTGAAGTTTCTCAGTACAGGTATGTCCTCTATCACTTCCCCTTCACATCAGCTGTGGTGGGAGTGATGAGTAACTTCATGTTCCTCAGTATGATCATCCTCATTGGCTTTGTGCAGGACAGCAGCTTGTGGCCATGTCTACATGTACGTATTATGAATCTCTGACCAATGTGTCATTATTTCACTCAGTCTGTATTGTTTCAAGCTTGTAATCCATCATACTTCTGGGTGGGGTTTGTGTTAATTACAGTTTGGAAAATGGACTAAACCTAGTGAGAGGCAAGCAGATATACTAGAAGATACATATCAGTGTGAGAGGAACACACACTCTGAGGAAAACTGCACAGGTAATTAATGCACATACATTTATTAATATACACACCACATCACACATTGCAGAACTCCAAAACAGGTGTTGTGTAGAAGTTTTAAAACTCATTTCCTAGGCACAAAGACACATTTGTTGGATCCATCTGAAATAAGATCCAGTGACATCATGGATTCCAGTTCTGACACGATGGAAGATACAGAAGTGATGGAGATGGTTAAGACAAATTACCTTAAGGACCTTTATGATTAACTGGTTTCATCTGAGGCAGATGATAAACAGATTGATTTGAAACATAGATTTTTGCCTGACAGATTGATAGTTTAAGCTCCTAAAACCAAACAGATGGAGAGGTTTAAATAATAAGCAGAAAGGTTATGAGCACAAAAGGGAAAAGCAAGCTGGGGTTTCATACTGTGATTTTTCAGTCGTGCAAAAAGTGTGAACACTGGGCCTCATTTATCAAGCTGGATATGAGTGCATTTATTTGTAACTCATTCATAGGAGCATGTATAGACGAAATTTGGTATTCATGAAAACGCTATTAATTCAGAAAAACATTTATCCTATGAGAGCTGAGTTTGCATGAATTATTTTATTGGTGTAGACATAAATAAAAATCTGCTTCTGAGAAATTCCTTTTCCATTTTGTCATCATTCTGTCTAAGCTTTACCTTATGGGGTTTTGTGGGCATCACTATATGCAAATGAACTGTTGTGTACATGTGTTTTGCACATCCCAAGTGATTGGCATTTACCAACATGCATATGAGTATGAAAAGAATCAGTGTTACTGCATTTTGTAAATCTGTCAAAGAATTTGTAGCTTGGTATGGCCTAGTAGAACATACACACATGACTTTACTGAAAGACTGATAAATGAGGCCAGTGTGTGCATGAATGACTTAGAAACAAATTTGTACAGATTGCCAAAATGGTCTCATTTGTCACACTTATCATCCAAATCATTGTAAAAATGGAAAAGAAAAAAAAGTTAAACTGTATAACAGGAAATTTTGCTTGTAGTATGTTTGTACAAAATAAGGTTTGCATGTATTTACATGTCCTTTCTTTGTGCTGAAAAAAACATCAGCGGCATGGATATGTGTTAGCTCTTTGATTAACTAAACCAAGACTTTTTGTTTTATTTTATTTTATTGTAATTTTTTCTTTAGTAAGATTGCACTTTCAGTGACTTGAGTCTCTCAAATGGACAAATACTTAAAAACAAATCATACATATACTATATTAAAAAAAACCTCTGGGAATATGATGCCATAACCAAGATATATGATGGTATAACTATTCATTCATTCATTCATCTTCAGTAACTGTTTTATCCTGGTCAGAGTAACACTGAAGACTATTTATGGTGACCCTAATGAAATTCCTTCAAATCCAGTGCTATCATATCCTCATACAATATCCTGAATGTGAAAGTTCCGGGAATTTAAGATTAGGAGGCAAAGTATTATCCTTCATGTGTGTTATGAATACTGGAATAGACGTCTCGATTTGCAGGCTGTGCATCACAATGTTTCCACTTGCCGATCCACAGGATACATTTGAAAAGAGATTTCATGCTTTGATGTATTTATTATTTCTTGGAAATTCAGTGTCAATTACACATGGAAAAAATACTACTATTACGACTACTACTACTACTACTACTAATAATAATAATAATAATAATAATATATACATAATATATACATACATATATACTCACCATCCACTTTATTAGGAACACTTGTAGACCTGCTAGTTTGTGCAGTTATCTAATCAGTCAATCATATGGCAGCAGCACGATGCATTAAATAATGCAGATACAGTGTAAGAGCATCAGTTAATGTTCACATCAAACAACAGAATCAGGAAAAAATACAATCTCTGTGACTTTAACCATGGCATGATTGTTGTTGTGAGACGAGCTGGTTTGAGTATTTCAGAAACTGCTGATCTCCGGGGATTTTCACACACAACAGTCTCTAGAGTTTATACAGAATGGTGAAAAAAACAAAACAAAACAAAATATCCTGTCAAAAATAGAAAAGAGGAGCCAAGGCTGTCACGGGGTTAATTTTAAAAAGTCTTTGTTTTAGTGGGCTTAAAACATTAAAATTTATTAAATCTGCACCCATGCATTTCAGCTTCTCTGAGCCTTCATCAGGGTGTGCTCTCTCTCTCTCTCTCTGTCTCACACACACACACACACACACACACACACACAC
>JAOTRR010000038.1:21169108-21181406 GCA_028570945.1 Gogo arcuatus
AATGTTATTCACTTCACTTGTCAGTGGTCATAATGTTATGGCTGATCGGTGTATATTGTGCAATTGTGAACAATAGCCAATTCAGGTATTTACTGACAAAAAGTGCTCCCAAATAGGCCAATCAAATTGGTTTGCTGCTGCTCAGAATTGGTTTGCTGCTGCTCAGAAGCAAAGAGCAGTTTGGACATCACTCCATAAACAGGGAAGGAACCGGTAGTTGAGAAGCTCACCCCAAGTTAACAAATTGAAATTTCTAATTTTTCAGTGGTTTTTACTTGTTATAGTGGGGAATTACAAGTTGCAACTTCACCTCAAATGCAGCAAAGATTTCTCTTCATGGGAATTATGGGTCCTAGCCCAAATCTGTTTCAGCATAAAGCACAATGCCCCTGTGCACCAAGCAAGCTCCATGAAGACATGATTTGCTAGGATTGGTGTGAAAGAACTCGAGTGGCCTGCACTGAGCCCTGACCTCAACCCCACTGAATACCTTAGGGATGAACTGGAATGCTGACTGCACACCCGGCCTTTTCACCTGACATCAGTGTCTGACCTCACTAACGCTGTTGTGGCTGAATGGGAACAAATCCCCACAAAATCTAGTGGAAAGCCTTCCCAGAAAAGTGGAAGCTGTTAAAGCAGCTAAGGAGCAGCAAACTCCATATTAATGCCCATGGTTTTGGAATGGGATGTTAATCAAGCAAATTTGGGTGTGATAGTGTCCACATACTTTTGGACACAGTGTACATTGGATTATATTTTATTATGAATTAAAACATTTGTCAGAAATTTATATTTAGAGATTCTTTTATTTAGAAAGAGTACAGCATCTGATTTCTATGCTTTTTGAGTGCTAAAAGCTTCCCCTTGTGGAAAATCTTCAGCTTGAGTGAGAGCCTTACTGGTCAGATCCATGAGGCACTTTACATCCAAAAATCTCTCAGTTCTTTTATCTCTTGTATGTTAGGAAGCCTATGTGTCCAGATTGGATGCGTTGAAAGAGACATTAAAGGAGTCTGCCTTTTTCAGAAGCCATGAGGTTAAGTAGAATATTTGTGTTTTCTTCTTAAACCAAACTTTTTTACTCAGAAGCACAGAAATCTCTTCCACTTATTTGGTACCCTTAAAAATACCTCGTCCTTCCTTCCATCCTTCCCCTAGGTAATAGGCGGCTCTCTCCTTTTCGTCCACGATCGTCCAACCAACAAAGCCAACATATGGATGATTGATTTTGGGAAGACCACTCCAGTACCCAATAATATGCATCTAAAGCATGATATTCCATGGATTGAGGGAAACCGGGAAGATGGCTACCTATTTGGGTTGGCATCTCTCATCTCTTTGCTGCATGTTGCTATCAGGGAAGTTAGGGGACAAGACCTAGAGACCCACCATTCACAGACAGAGCACATAGTGTCAGAACTTAATCAACACCAGCCTGGGATAAGTGAGGCAACAACAGACATTTTAAAGGAAACTACAGCCACCAACCATATAGACTGATGCTGGATATTGTCATTCCATGTATCCTGTATATATGTATATATATACACAATATACTGCATATTCATTGCATATACTATATATAGATATGGCCAATCAATATTTGAACACCTGGAGTTTCTTGTGTTTTATTACAGTTAATTCACTGTTATTGCCACAGGCCAAACACAATGATACAGAATAGCAATTAAATAAGGACCTAAATCTTCATGAAACTTTATTAACTGGTTGCTCTCAGATCCTAACAGGACTGTAAATAAATACCGCTGTCATACCACCATATTTCTCTTTCTTCTTCTTGCTTTGTACACATATACACTATACTGAGCTATTGGCTTAGTAGCTTATGACTATGGTCAGAGTTCCAAAGTTGTGGATTGCCTCCTCTTATACTTCTCATTTCTACCTTGCTAAGTGTATTATATTCAAGAGCCATGCAGCAAGACTTGCACTTGCGCAGCCTGTGTCTGATCTCCTTGAAAGCTAATGGGAAGCACCAGCTACATGTTCACTCCCTCAGCACAGAACTTCTTGAGAAGACAAGGTCTAACTCAGACATGGTGTGCATGGTTTGATTCAGAGTCTAATCTGACCCAAACACCACCAGTAGCTTAAACACAACGTAAAGTGTATATATTTTACACTTTTCTGTTTACCACGTAATTCCATACCATGTAATTCCTAACCCTAACCTTACCATGTAATTCCATATATGTTCCATATGTTATTTCATAGTTTTGATGTCTTCAGTGTTGTTCTACAGTGTAGAAAATAGTCAAAATACAGAAAAACCTATGAATGAATAGGTGTGTCCAAACTTTTGACTGGTACTATAAAGTTTCACTTGCTTGACTTCAAATAATACAATTTGCAGGGACTAAAAGAACCATCAAGGAAATTTTGTGAAACCCAGTCATTTATATTATTGGCAAAGTTTAACTTTTGTAAATCCAGTGGAAAACTATGCTGTTCGGTTTGATATACACAACCATTTATACACAACTAAAAGACTGATAAATGAGGCCCATTACCAGTAACACATGTCCATGTCCAAAAATGACTGATTAGGATCACAAAAAGCCTAGACAAATACTTCTGGTGCAGACATGGTTCACCTGAAATTGATGAATCAGAAAACTGAGCCAAGGAGGTTCAAGTCCTTCAACAGAGAATTCCTTATACCCCAATGACTAGTCATCCTCCTGTTGCTCATTAGTGTAGAATCTCCATCCATCCATCCATCCATCCATTATCTATACCACTTATCCATCACAGGGGAATCTGGAGCTGATCCCAGCTGACTTCAGGCAAGAGGCGAGGTACATCCTGGGCAGGTTGCCAATCTATTGCAGGGCTAACACAGAGATGAACAACCATTCACACTCACATATATGGGCAATTTAAAATAGCCAGTAGACCTAATCCACATGTCTTTGGAAGGAAACCTGCATAGGCAGAACATACAAACTCCACACAGAAAGGTCCTAGTCAACCTCAAGGTTTGAACGCAGAACCTTCTTGCTGTGAGGTGACAGTGCTAACCACTGCACCACCATACCACCATGCTGCCCCTAGTGGAGAATCTCATTAGAGAAAAATCTCTGGAAGCTTCTTCTGTACTGACAATTCAGTTCAACTGCCATGTTCAACACCAGCCTCAGTAAAGTCTGAAAATGGGTCTGGGTTGTCCCTTACTAGCTTGCTGGCTCTAAACTAGCCATGGCAGACACTCTTAAAATGGTGGCAGCCAAAGTAGGATTGGATAGTGCTATGCGATTAACAGCAGCAAATGCGCTCTATTGCACCACCAGTCATGATGGAATTCACCATGCCACAGTGTAAGGATTTTATTGAGAGCATTAACCCTCTGGAAGCCAAGACCCCTCGTACGTGGTGGATATGTACATTCCATGTTGCTCCTGAGCAATGCTGGTTATCAGAGGGTTAAAGACAGATTTTGACAGACAACTCACCTGTACCTGAATTTTCTGGTGCAAATCCTACAGGACACATCACACAAACATGTGCATCTGTATTGCACACATTCCTTCTGCATAAGGTCACTTTTTTCCCTGATTTCCAAAGCACTAACTTGTCTCCAGGGACTGCTAGACAGCAATAAGTGGGTGGCACCTTTATGGAGGTTCACAAACCTTTCTGAAAGGGGTGAGGCACCTCCATCTGCCATAATTCCCAAAGACCCGGACATGGGTCTTTGGGAATCCAGCGGTCCTCCCCCTTTTGTTGGAGTTCCTTAAAGCCCTCCTCCTGAGATTATGCAAGATGCTGAACTAAAATGGGTGCCTCTGAAATCTGCCTTTTTGCTAGCTATCACTTCTGCAAAAAGAGTGGGAGAACTGCATGTTCTGGAGATAAGCTTACTTTGCATATGTTGGGGGCCAGATCACAAGAAGTGACTTTATGTTTAAATATTTCTGCCGAGGATCTGCATAAATTTGTGAATCAGTCGATTCACTTTGCAACATTCCATGAAGGCAAGTTGGCAAATACTCCTTGTGCCCAGTAAGTGTCCTATATACTGTTTAGACCAGAAGCTGGCTGTCCAATCCTTAGACCAACTGCTCATCTGCCACAGAGGAAAAACATGGAAGGAGGGTTTTTTTCCCCTATTCTAAGCAAAGGCTGGTAGATGTCATAATAATGCCCTTTGATGCCCTGCAGGTGATTCTCACTGGAATAATGAAAAAGAATTTTAATCATATATGTAACTGTAGTTTTCTGAACACTGGATAACCGTCATTCAGAGTTGTTTGTCATTCATCACTGGCATCAGGTCAATGAGAACTTGTTGACAAGGTGCCAGGTTACGACAGGTGTATTTGTAACTACTGCATCATATATTACGTGACTTTGTTGGAAGGTCAGTTGCACGGTGGTGCAGTGGTCATCCCTGCCGCCACACAGCAAGTAGGTTCTGGATTCAAACCTGCCAGTCAGCGGGGGCCTTTCTGTGTGGAGTTTGCATGTTCTCCCCATGTCTGCATATGTTTCCTCTGGGTGCTCTGGTTTCCTCCCACAGTCCAAAGACATGCTGATTAGGTCAACTGGCTACTAAATTGTGAATGTGAGTGTGAATGGCTGTCTGTCTCTCTGTGTTAGCCCTGTGATAGACCTGTCCAGGGTGTACCCCACCTCTCACCCAAGGTCAGCTTGGATTGGCTCCCATGACCCACAACGGATAAGCCGCATAGAGAATGAATGAATCAACATTGGAAGGTCTCAACATGTACTGTCTGTGGATGGGAATAAGAAAATATCCAGGTGATTCTCACCACCCCTGAAGGTTATCGAGGGGTTCACAGAACAATAGTTACACAGGGTTTTGTTCAGGGGTTGCAAGTAGAGCAATCATTGAATAGGTTCGGCCTCATAATTTGTGTTGAATGACAGATGACAACAGAATGAAATAAAAGTCTCATTAAGAATTGGGAAAAGGGCATTATGAAATAAAAGTAGTCTTTTGAAAATAAAAACTTACTGAAATGTGACAGGTGTGAAAATCTGTTTGATGCAGAAATAATCTATCTATCTATCTATCTATCTATCTATCTATCTTGAATTATTTCAATTTATTGACTCATTTATATTATTATTGCTGCATTTACTCATTTTATTATTTATCACAGGCATATTTATGGCATTCCTCAACACAGTACCGTTATGCCTGTGACGTCACCGTGTAAGGTTAGAGCTCTCATTAGAAACCAACTCCAATTAAACAAGATGCTTCCTCACAGAAAGCGGTACAGTCTCGCTGTGCTCAAGCGGGTTCGCTCAGTAGGTGAGCAAAGAATCTTGCTAACCTTCTTGAAGCAAGTTTTTTTAAACAAATATTGATATTACTAAACAGTAAAGCCGGTATTATCGACAAATTATGTAAAAATGAACATAAAAATGGGGGGGGGGGCCATAAAAAATGAAAAGAAGAAAAAAAACCCCTGAGAAAATGGTTACGAGACAGCTTGCTAGCTAGTTAAGTTTGTAGCAGTGTTTTACACGATTTAACACGCTGAACACTTAAAAGCAACTAGCTGTTGTTTAATTATTACCTTAGTCGTTAGTTAGTGGTTATTTGGGGTATATTTATAATGGTAAGTTAAGAGTGGACCACGTGCTCTGGACACTTGAGATTGTTAGCGGTTTTTCCAGTTAAACTTTGAGGTTAATTAAGTCGTTTCATTTCATTGTGTTTATATGGCAAATATGATATATTCTTATTCATGTTAAGGCAGCGTTCATTTTGACAAAAAAAAGGAGAAAGCAATGGCGAGCAAGTGAGATTATTCATAACAAATAAAATTTTTTTTAGGAGACCCGGAAGTTACCGCCCACCGGGTGTGACGGTTAATGACGTTCCCCTGGAAACACTGGCTTTTTGAGTTGTGCGCAGTGTTCGCCTGCACTGACAGCGACGATTGATCAGTTCGTATTTTAATATTTGATCGGCAAAACAACCATCTTATCAAGCTGGCGGTGTTTTTAGGTCCGGATAATGGCGGACTTTGGCCGCTACTACTACAATGGTAAGTCTCAAAACACCTTTTGAGTCTGCTGATGTTTGGGTTTGCTCCTTCTTTAGGTTTAAATGAAGTCCCTGCTGTAAGAGAAGTCTGGATCAACGACATCTTTTCGGGTAAAAGCAACAAATTAATCCCATGCTGTTCCTCCACTTTCTGTTTTTCTTCTCTACTGTATCTTTAGCCTGTTCAGTACTACTAACAGAGATGTTCAGCATGCTAATGCATGAATACTGTGCAGCAGTACATGACTGGTGTGGGGTTTTCCAAGCTTTGGATGTATCTCAGTACTCTGGTTTACATTTGAAAGATGGTGATTTTGTGACAAATTAAGAATGTTGTTCTGGTGTTTATTATTCATACTAAATCTACAAGCCTGGATTTGTTTGGCATACCAGAGATTCGCAAACTTTTTGCACTCAGGAACCACTTTAACTGTGAAATCTGGTTAGTACAGATTTATTTTATGAACATACTTGAACTCTTCAAATATTAGGGACATTATTCAAATGTGTACAATGATATTTTAGCTAATAACTATAAGAACTCTACAAGATGTCCCAAAAGTCTCCACAGATGGGGGAAATTAACACTTTTTAGCAAAATGTAACTTTATTTACAAAAACATTGCTTACATGATGGCCATTTCTTTGTAAACACACACGGAGTCGTGTCTCTCGCTCATGATAAAGTCGTGTTAACATATCTGGTGTTATGCCTGTAACTGCACTTTGAAAGCCATGAGAATGATTTCAATGCAGTCTGGAGGGGGGAAAATCTAACTAAATAGGAAAAATTTTGGAAGACATTTTGCCTTGTAGAATAAACTCTAAACATACCTTGTAGAATAAATGTAAAAGCTGGTAACGTGTTTCTACCACTGTTACAACATAATCACAAATCCCCTTGCTTTGCTTCACGGACCCCTGGGTGTCCCCAGACTCAGGTCTGAAATTGCTGGCATGTACTATATGAAATTTGCCATCATTAACTTTTTAAATTATTATTTTGCATTTTTTTTCTGTTCTGTCTAATGCAGTGTAATTTTGGTGTTCCCTGACATTTTTACCACTCCTGTTTTTGCTTAACAGGTTGCTTAACAACAGTCTTTGTTAGTGGTGTTACCATGGTAACCAATCCCAAAGTCCCATCACTCCCAAATAAGCACTGAGTAAATGTAAAATCAGTACACTGCAATGCAAAATTTGTTATGGATAGACAGAGATTGCTAAATATTTTACTAATTATCTTTTTTGTGGATTAGAGTATGATGACAGAGTGGGTGGCCCTCAGTTCCGTAACCATAAAAGTCGTGGTCCACCCAGGGGACGCATGTACAATGAGCATGTACATCAGAGACCGCGAGGGGGTCCTGCAGGAGGCTTCGGCCCTGGTTCCTCAGGCAGGTTTGTGGATGAAGACGGAGATGTCAATATGAACAATGGCCAGGATGGGGCTTTTCAGGGGAGATTGTGAGTATGCACGTGTGTGTGCGCGTGTGCACTAATTCTGTTTTAATTTTTGTATGAAGAGAGTTAGGAAAATTAGATTACTTAGATCATTAATTCTTCTATTGCTGATGTTCTTTTTCCCAGTTTAGTAGTTTAAACGAGATGCTGTTTGGTTCATGTACACTGTATGGCTAGAAGTATGTGGACACCTGACCATCACACCCATATGTAGGTCTTCCCCAAACTGTTACCACAATGTTGGAAACGGACAATTATTTAGAATGTCATTGTATGCTATAGCATTACATTTTCCCTTCACTGGAACGAACATGTTCCAGCATCACAATGCCCCAGTGCACAACGTGAGGTCCATGAAATTATGGGTTGCCAAGATTGAAGTGGAAGAACTTGAGTGTCCTGCACAGAGCCTTGACGTCAACTCCACTGAACACTTTTGGGATGAATTTGAATGCTGATTGCACCTCAGGCCTCCTTACTCGACATCAGTACCTGACTTTACTAATGCTGTTGTGGCTGAACAGGAAATCCCTACATTCCTCCTCTAGAATCTAATGGAAAGCCTTCCCGGATGACTGAAGGTTATTATAACAGCAGAGGGTGACTAAATCTGGAATGGGGTGATCAAAAAGCACACATGGGTGTGATTGGTCAGGTTTCCACAAACCTTTGGCCATATATACCCCTTTTCAACCAGTAGGGAACGGGTTCTTGAACTGGTTCCGTTCAGGATTCTTTGAATTTTGGTGCCAGCTAGTGAACCAACCCATGTTTTCACCAGTTTTGAGCAGAACCGTTGTAATCAAGGATGCGTCATGAACGGAGGGTGTTGCATAATGGAAGTAAACAGTAGTAGCAAGATGGTAGAGCGCATTGATTACCTGTGAGCTTTTGTTCTATTATTGCAGATATGTTTTCATTCCATAGTTTCTGAAGATGTCTCCTTTTCCATTGCATTCTCGATTACTGCGCTCTGTTTCCTCATCAAACTCATGATGCACCCACCGATGTCATGGCTTGCCCTGGAAAAAACAGCTATATTTTGATTCCAGCTGGGAACTAAGTTTTCAGGTTCCAATCCAATTTATTTTTGGTCAAAATGCTCTGAACGGTTCAAAATTTGGTGTGCTAATCAGAACAGAACCCGTTCCCTGTTGGTGGAACAGGGGTAGTAGTGTATGTGACCTGACTGCAAATTAAGTGACTTGATCTGGGTTCTTTCATGTAGCAACCCGTATGGCTGGGCCAACCGACGAGGGGATGGCCGAATTGCTCGAGACAGAAGAGGAGGAGTCGGGCGATACAGGCCAGGAGGAAGTCGCCAGTTATTAGGCAATGCAGAAAGACAAGGAGGTGCACCAGTCTCAGGAAAAACCAAAACATGGTACAAAATAACGGTATGTAAAAATGGTGAAATGGTTATAAATAAAACAATTAAAGTGTTGCTTTTCCTCTTCTTTATAAAGTCAATAGATTTGAACAATGGTTGCTTTTTAACAGATCCCTTATGGCAAGAAATATGATAAGAGGTGGCTTTTGTCTGCTCTGCAGAATCTCTGCCCCATACCTTTTACTCCTGTACATGTGAGTAAATGCTGACTGGCTTAATAGTCCAGATAATGTTAAACTGTCTTTGTATACATAGTAGATGTGTAAACAGTGAACCGTTGTTTGCTCTTTTTTTTGTGTGTGTGTGTGTTCCTCAATATGTACTGTATGTAGTATTCCATGGAGGGGCAGAAAGTGCAGTTCTACGTAGAGGATGACAACACTGCCAGTGCCTTGCGCAATATCTCTCGCAGAATCACAGATAGTGAAGGATATAAGGCATGATTCTTGATTTTCAAAATCTCTGTGCTACATTGAGTATTGGGTGTTTGAATAGTTAAATTGTATTTAGTAAATTTGATAGATCCTATGGCAAGTAACATTAATAGGTGATTTTATGTAGTTTTTTTGTTGTACCATTTAGGTCGTTGTGATCGTGAATCCCTGTTCCCCACCGTCTTTCCTCCAGAGTGACCTGAAAGACCAGGACCTTGAACACTTAAAGGTGAAAGGCTTTATGCATTCAACCTTTTTAAAAAAAAAAAAAAAAAAAAATCAAAAACTCACTGTATTGATGTAAATCTGATTATATACAGCAATGCATGTCCAAGCGATTTGATTCCTCAGAGCAGTTTCTTGACCTGAACAGCATTCGCAGCGATCAAGGTACATCCTCCTTTGGTTTGATTATTACCAAATGCATGATGATACTAGTTATGTCAGTCTTAGAGTCTAGATAGTTTTTAAAAAAAATGATCAGGCACTACTGGTGAGTAGTATGTGTGTGAAATGGAGAATTGTTGACTTGATGTCTTTCTCAGATTTGATCTCTCAGAACATCAATGTGATTTTGAGTAGGAAGAGCTGCATGGAGGCTGTGATAAAGATCATTAAAGAGAATATCCCACAAGTAAGACCACATTTCACAAATACTGATTCTCTAGTCTCAATTATGTATCTGCTCTTTTCCTATTATACATGCTTATAAAAGATGTGTGAAAAGCATGACATTTAAAGTACTTACAACTAAGGTAAGCTAGCAGTGTGTTTGTAAATCCTTACACAGACCTAATAGAACTGAATACAGCTGTCAGTGGCTAACTGATCCACTTATGGGAAGCACACGCACAGCTTGTCTCACAGTATATTTATAGCAATGGTATTTCATCAGGACAGTTTCCTTACCAACTACTATTGCCAATTTCACTGTTTTGTTATGCAGCAGTTAAGTGGCTTAGGTTTACAATGTTGGATAGAAAATGAAAATTAAAGAATCAAGAGAGAAGTATTATAGTGAGTCAATACCAGTTGTATGTTTCTCACATAAGCAGAGGCTCATAAACCACTGCAACCTATACTGTAGTGTTTTACTGTGAACAAAGGTGGGCACTCAAGATACCTGCTTGATTTGTTTTATTTTTAACATTGTGTCATATGGTAGAGGTGTGTACTTTGACTGTATGGATTAAGATCCCGCTGGACTCAGCAAAAAAATGTTAAAGCTCACAGGAGAGAGAAAGACGTGTTTTTAATTTGGGAGCGTATTGGATGCTCTCATGCTGTTGAACAACATATTTACCACATTTATTCAGTCATCATTTGTAATTGCTTTGGTTAGGGTCACAGGTGTTTAAATGACTAATTTGTTAATATTTTGGGAAATATAATCAACTATGTTGATGGAAAATATTGTGGGCAGGTGCAAACAAAAGTAATAATTCCTGGAGCCAGCAATATCGGTCAGACATTTTGTGGAAGCAGGCAACATTGGTCAAGAGTCTGCGTGAGTGGGCGGGATTGGTCAGGAGGGTCCGCGTGGGTGGCCGGGCGGGATCGGTCAGGAGCGTCCGCGTGGGTGGGCGGGCGGGCGGGATCGGTCAGGAGGGTCCGCGTGGGTGGGCGGGGTCGGACACAGGTAAAATTTAAAAACATTCCTGTAAACACCTCTCTCATATAATCACAATGTGACCATGGACAACAGTCATTAAACCCAGCAGTAACTGATTTAAAGGTCCATCTCTCACTATTATGTTGTCTTTAGCTGGCTGCTCTAAACCTAAGCAATAACAAGCTCTACAAGCTGGATGACCTCACAGAGCTGGTGAACATAGCTCCCAACCTAAGGACTCTCAACCTGTCCCATAACGAGGTGACACATCAATATTTAAACACTATCTTCCAAATTTTCACTAAATCAGGATGCATTTAATTTGCTTTATTTCCATTGATTTTCATTTCATTATGTACTATAATATAATATGAATTTAGCCATGTGTATTCATTTGAACTGAGATAACTAAAATGAGTTTGTGGTTTCTCCTGATGCGCTTCCACCATAGTTGAAGTCTGAGCGGGAGCTGGACAAGCTGAAGAGCTTGAAGCTTACAGAGCTGTGGCTGGATCGCAATCCTCTGTGTGATCACTTTACAGACCAGGCAACGTATATCAGGTCAGTGGTTTTGACTGTATAGCTGTATTAGGGGGTAGGGGGAAAAGTTTGAGAGGAAAGATATAGGAAAAGCAGCCTGCCTCCTAGGTTCATGTCATGCTGTGGTTGGTTTTCAAAAATAACATCTAAGTAATCTAATGGACCTCCTGTATTTAGGAGGTTTATATTGCAGAGGTAGTACAAGAGTTCATGATCCTTAATTGCAAAGTACACTAACTCAGTTATTCTATGAGAAAATGTATGATACTATCTTATTATAATTTTAAGATAACATTATAGGGACATAGAAAGTGTCGAAGTGCAAACAGCAAAATACTGAAATACAGTGAAATTCCTGACTCTTTAACCTAAATCCATGTAACAGTGTTGTGTTAATGGATGAGAATTAGTGAAATGATACAAATATAAATCCCAGAGGATGCCTGTGCATTAAACATGTAACTTCATGATTTTTATTCCAATTGGTCACAGTGACTTTCATTATGGCTGCAAGTGATTGTGTATGTTGGAGAGTTTGACTTCAATGATCTGTCTAATCTTTCTGACTTCCAGTTGAAATGTGTGTGCTGTTAACTTTTTGCTAAATCCCAATAATGTAGTAAACTGGACTGCATACTTTTTCCCTACGAGGCCCACTTCCCAGTTTTTGGAGAACTTTCATGTCAGTACTTAAACTACTGCGGCATGTACATACACCCGCCGGCCACTTTAATAGGAACTTGTTGTTGATTGTAACATTCCTGTTCTTGGCTGGCAGGAGTGGAACCCAATGTGGTCTTCTGCTGTTGCAG